>CM075854.1:69721580-70321580 GCA_037975125.1 Latrodectus hesperus
CGATGCTTTTGTCATATTATTTGTAGTAAAATATCGAACTCCATTCTCTTTCAGAAATTTTTGCACTTTAGTATTCTTGAATTCAAAACCATTATCAGATTGCAGAGAGGACGGTTGCCGCTCTAAAAATATTGTTCGTAACGCTTCTACGATTTCATCACCACGTTTAGTTTTTAACGGTATGGCCCATGCATACTTTGATAAAATATCAATGCATGTCAATATGTAGCGAAAGCCTTGATTATGTTCTCTTAATTTAATCAAATCTACCAGATCACATTGCCATTGTTGATCAATAGAATATACAATCACTCTATTAGTTTGGAATTTTCTACGAACTGGTTTGTGTAGAGTATACGCGTCTACTCCTTTCAACCATTTCTGAATTGTTTTCTTCGGAATTGTTCCTCGAGCAGCACGGTATAATGCATTTAATCCACCGAAGCTTCCCGGCAGACTTGGATCTTGATATGTTTCCTCCATTGCAACATGAAATTTTATTATTCGATATGTTTATTTTAAATCTCATGATTATCTACGAAAAGTTGAATTCGCGCTTTGATTGAAATGTAATGTAAAGTCAATGGGTTCTTTGTTATTTTCTGTGAATATATAAATCAAAGAAACAAATGCACACAAAGAAATATAGGCAAAAATAATAATAGTAAGCTCTACAGTGGAAAGCATAATCACAAATGAATGGTGAGTATAAAATCATTCGCTTTTATAGATAAACATACTTAATACTTAAAAACTACTTAGACACCAAGACACGAAGTCTTTTTTATTAGAACCTGGGTTCGAGTCTCACTCTACAAATTTTTATTAACTAAACTAAAATTAATTCAATCAACATTTGTTTTAAATTCTATTAATATTATTAAATAATAAATTCTGTCAGTAGTATTCGAAAAATAATTAATTTTCATACGGTAAAAATCACTTTTCCAATAAAATTTAATTAATAATCTAAAAATTCTCAATATTGGAGTTGAATTAAATATCCATTTCCTTTTTAAATAAAACTCTATGTGTAAATTTTAAATCAAGAAAAAACATATTCTCTTTGAAATTAAATTCTATTACTTTAAAAATAAATTCATAATATTATACACTTTAAAATACATTATAATCCTTAAACAAAAAAATTCTATTTAAATTCTCTACAAAAAAAAATTCTAAGTCCAAATCATCCCCTATGATCATAAACCATAAAAACCATTCCCTTTACGAAGTCCGAGTAGCTCAGTGGATAAGATAGCGGACTACCACCGCTGAGGTGCGAGGTTCTGTCCCCACGGCTGGAAATGTTCATTTTTAAAAATAAAAATATACAGTTCAAAATTTATCCCATAGAGTGCAGCATTAGTATAAAAAGTTTGAAAATTCCTCCATAGATGGCACCACAATTCAATGACGTCACTCTTAGCATTAATATAAAATGTTTCAAAATTTCTCCATAGATGGCAGCACTATTCAATGACGTCACACACTCTGCTTAGTGATAAGACCCTCGTGTAAGATCACAAACATATGACGTCACTCTAAACCCTCGTATAAGACTACAAACCTATGACGTCACCGCTACTGCTGATAAGAGCCTGCTGCACGCTGCACGTGCAGGTGAACTGTCCTTTTCTCACTACTTATGACAATTACTTTTTTGCCAAGTGTCCATAAGACCCACGAATATTTGTGGGGATAAACTGGTATTGTGGCTCCAGTAAAAGTTTGTTAATTGAGATATAAGACTCCTTATGTAATATGGGAATATCACCACATGTTCCATTATTTTGCTTGACCTAACCTAAGCTGTATGTGAATTAAAAATATGATGCTTGTCTCCAAGAGGCGGATGTATTTTTTGTTAAATAATTACTAATCTTTCTATAATGGAAAACGTTAATTGATTCAGAAAATGCAAGTTGTCATATATTTAGAGCATTTTCTGAATACTTACTCAATGTAAGATGAGGCTGTATATGTTTTTTACTTCTTACATAGAAATACAAAAATATATCCATGTCCTCCGAAAAACAATTTCTCAAATTTTTAATATGAGCATTTAATTTACAGTAATATACAAATAATTCAATGATTAACAGTAATTTTAAGTATTGTAATATATAAAATTAATTGAGTAAGTGTGAGAGAGAGATGTACAGTAATATGTGTCATTAAATGTTTATTAGTTCATTGCTTCTTGTATCAAGTTTCTAAATATGTAACTACATTAATCCAATTACAGTCTTAATGAAGCTTTATTCTTTTTATTCAATAACTGTTCATGTTGAAATCTGAATCTAATCAAGTTTCTTAGACATACTATTTACAATTAAGTGTTTCGTTATATATAATTGAAAAAAAAACTAACCCTTCTGAGAGTAATTGAAAATAGCTGATTTGATAGCTGTCATATTAGATGTCATTTAATATTTTTTCGTTAATTATAAATTTCTATCCCTCGTGAAGGAAACAATATATAAAAAAATAATAATTCCCTAAAACTAAGGAATTTTAAAATAATTTGCAACTAAAATGAGGCTAAATAAAAGAAAAAGAATAAAAATAAAATAAATGAAATTTAAATTATTTGTTCATTTTTTAAAATTTTATAAAGAAAAATTTTTTTTAATTTTTAAAATATCATTTTTAAGTAATTTTGATTTATTTTCAAATTATTTAATTATTAGAATTTTAAATTATATACTACTCAAAAAAGAATTTATTTTATAGTAAACATAAACAATTTATAAAATAACACAATAATCATAAAATCAATGAAATATTACTCTGATGAATAAAAATCACAATGAAATAAAATCGACCCATAATTAAATAAATGCGTTCAATATCTAATTAATATTTTAAAGATTCTTTTTAAGTATATTAAGTATTCATTATTTAAATTTAATTCCTCTTTTTTTCAAAAAAATTATCATGTTTTAAAAATAATTTTAATAAACAATTTTATATTTGCTAATTTGTTTATAAAACTTCTAAAAGTGCATTATTTCTAGGAAACTGATGGCTGATTATAATTGTACTTGAAAATAATTTCATTCTTAAGTTACTTTTTTTTTGGCTCAAAATATGTTAATCTGTATAACAAATAAAAAAAGTAAAATAACTCGAATAAAAATCTTTTCGTTAATGAGGTAGGATCCTAAAGTGTCTTCCAGTTTATTTCACAGCAAAGGGGTGAATATTTAATTAAAAGGAATAAGGCAAGCGTTAAATAGGCGACTAATAATTTCATTTATTTTTTATAAAATTGCTTAATAATACATAAATAGAAGATTATTCTCTTCCATCTATCAAAGAAGTTAAAAACTTCCTAATTTCACGAAGAAATCCTCCGAAAAGTACATAAAAATTTGGCTTTTGTGAATAAATGTGTTAACCAGATTATTTAATTATGTGTTCTGACTTAAGAGGTATGACGCTTGAATAAATGTTTTCAATTAAAAGAAAATGTCCAATTATAGCTTAATGTAATTTATTTATAACATCTAATAAATTAGTTAATATCTTGGCTAGTTTCATTTGTTACCATTAATATACATTATAGGTTTCCCTATGCAATTTACAGTATTATTAAATGAATGTGTCTATAACTTGCTATTATTTACAGTAAAATTAAATCAGAAATTTTTGGTTTTAAATTTTATTTGCACACATTTCTTTTTAAGTGAAGTATAATACACATTGTACAAAGTTATATTAATGGTTAAAATTTTAATATTAGGGATAAAATATTTACATTTTCAGCACAGTTTCAGCAATTAGGGTTAACAAATTTTTAAGCAACAATGACTGAATTTTAAGAATGATGTATAAAAATAAGTAAGCATTATTGTAAGAATTTACAAGATTTGTTTCGTATAGCAATCTGAGAAATTTTAAAAACAAAATTAAGAATGTTTCTGAGGGAATTTCACAAGTTGTCGTAGTAAATCAGAAAAGAGCATTCCTATTTTTTATATAAATTAGTTGCATCTATAAGACCTTTCAACATTTTGCATTCTGGCGAACGACAGAAAGACGATTTTACACAACGATTAATAATATTTGAAATTATTTACAAAAAATGTCAGAAAAATTCGTGACATTGAAATACAAGCCAAACATTTGGAGATACATCTTCCATTAATCCTATGTCATCATTAGGAAAGACTGGGAAATATTTTTTTTTGTAAAATTATAGTTATACATTGTTTCAAGCAACAATGCTAGCTAGGATTGATTATTATAAGTTTCTATGCGGTAAGTTTCACATCTATTTTTAATACCATGATGATTGCAAATTGCTTTGGGGATACCATGGTCAACGTTAACATCAAATCCTTGTCAGAGGAAACTTATCGGTTGGACATCAGAAATAACGATAGCGGAGAGAAAATATTGCACATAGTAGTATAAATTAAGTAGTTACATAATCTGTTAAATATAACGTATAACTGATTCTTTCAAAGAATACCAATACCATTTTGGATTGCATAACGTTACATTAGTGAGTTGTATTTGGTTTAGAGAAATGCCCTAGTAAACAACTGCACTTCTGAGTGAGCTTCGTGCAGTTTCTGAATTATCTACCATGGAAGCACGTTGGTTGGCATGAAAATATCATTGGTTGGCATTACTAATTAAAACCTTACTGTATATATGAATCAGTTCTTTATGATTCATGTTGTTTGACAGAAAATTTTTCAAGTAAACTTTAATGCATTATTAAAAGTATATTAAAAGGTGTACAGCAATATATTTCCACATATGGGATCATATATAATAGCAGTTAAAACGGTTTAAAAATGATGATATTTTTTCGCAGTTTTCTATATTTGCTTATTCATGATGTCTGTAAAGTATTAGAAATTCCATTTACACTGCTGGCCGTAAATGTAACACCCTGAAGGAAGCATGCAAATAACATGAAATTTACAACATGCATTAGTGGAGATGAGATTTACAAATAATTAAAACTTTAGCGCAGATGCACACTGCGTGGGCCTGTGGTGCCACTTCAAAGCGCTGTTTAAGACAACGAGATTTCAAGTTTGATAATTGTGTTTTTATGGTTATTTTTCAAAAAAAAAAGATTAATTACGCCTCTTACAAAACAGAAACCATTTTTGCTCAAGTATCCCAGTTTGACAGACGAAGGATAGTGACCTACCGAGACTTTGGATTATCTTTCAGGGAAATTAGTAGCCGGGTTGGATGAAATCAAACAACTGTAATACGGATATGTGATCGTTGGATGCAGGAGGGTAAGACGGGCCAGCTGGTTCGATCGCATCCACCTCAGTGCACCACTTCACTTGATGTCAGGCAAATTATGCGCATGGCAGTGACGGATCAGCCCCGTCATGAACCATAGCACATCACATTCAGTCTGCAACGCATCATTCAATGTCTGCGAGTACCATTCGACGCCGCTTAAAGCAGTGTGGTCAGTCCGCAAGATGTCCATTGCTTCGTCTACATTAGACGCAGAACCACAGACGTATCCGCCACCAATGGAGCGATAAAAGAAGAATGTGGACGGCGGAATGGTGTGAAATTGTCTTTACTGATGAGTCACGCTTCTGTCTGCAACACCCCGATGGTCGCATTCAAGTCTGGAGACATCGTGGAGTGCGGATGCTGAGCAGCTACGATAAGCACCACCATACTGGTTCTGCGCCGGTTATTATGATATGGGGTGGTGTTGGATATCACTCTCGCACTCTTCTAGGACGTATCAAAACAGCAAGCACCTCCGAGGTGTTTGAGACAGTTGTCCTTCCTTACCTTTAGGGCTTGCCCACAGCCCAATTTCAACAGGATAATTCACGACTGCACGTGACGCGCATTGTCCAATTTTCTTCGTCGATCACCATATTGAATTTCTTTCCTTGCTCCCTCGCTCTCCAGATCTTTCACCGATAGAAAGCATGTGGTCCATGATTGCTCAACGATTGACCCAGATTACATTCCCAACTAACACACCATATCAACTTTGTCAACGGGGGAAGCTGCTTGGTCTGCTGTATCTCAAGAACACATCCAAAGTCTCTATGAATCAATGCTGAGGCAATTCGGCAGCGGTAATCCACAAAAAGGGCGACAACTTTGGCCACTGATTTTAGCAGGAACCAGACTTCACAGAAGTCTATATATTTAAATATATTTATTCATTTGATACGTTGATTCTTGATCAACATGTTATCTACAAGAGAAATTTTGTTGTGATATCTCTTGTCTTTCCTGGTGTTGTAATTTGTGTTGAAATCAGATATCTGAAGGAAAAATAGTGTTTAAATTCTCCCCATGAGTAGGTGAAATTGTCTCTTATAATCGCAGCATGGATTAATTATATTACTATATAATAATCTCACTAAATAAATATCACTAAAATTACAAGCAAAATCTTATTCAAAAATATAATCATCCCTAATATAAAAAATAATGTCACTAAAATTACGAATTTATTTTATTTCTTGCAATGTAGATTTGACTTGTAAGGCAATGAGAAGAAATACTTGTCTTACAAAACTCTTTAGTGTAGAAGGGATGAAACCACAAATTTTTGTGCAAAGCAAATACTTATTTGTATACCTTAATTCTATAGGAAAACATTTTAAAGTTCTTGAAGAAGTATCCTTGAAAATGTAACGATGTAAAGAGTAAATGACTTTTTCAGCAGAAAGCAATTTTTGAGTACAAATGAGAATATAAGTTTAAAAACCTTTAGCGAATTTCTTACAACTCAGCGAGAATTTATGTTTTCATCTCATTATATATAGAATGCTTAAAATATCTGTTATGGGCTTTTCCCCTTAATAGTGATTGTACAGAGCAGAAATGTCCAGTAAATCTATTGTACCAATAAATTGTAAAAGTATTGCACCAGTAAATCTCACAAAAACAAACAAACAATATACTGAATATTTATTATTTTCTTCTCAATCTAGTTTATTTTTTCTCATCCAAATTTGATGTTAAATATTCTTACTTTTCGAGACGCATAATGCTGTTTTAAAGATTTGCACCTGTTAGAAAACATTTCCACTTATCTTTTTGAAAAAGCTTTAAGTTGTGCAAAATTATATTTGATAACTTCACCTAAAATAGAATGTCAATAATGAAAAAAAATCATTAATAATAATTCGTTCTTTTTTATTCTTAAATAATGAATATTTCAATTCAGGTTTGATATTAATCAATTTATAAGACATAAGAATCCTCCTATTGGAAAATAGGAATTATTTTTTCTCATATACTCAGGTGGTAAATTGGACAGAATTCATTTGATCCAATAATTTATTGGCTCGAGAATTCTAAATAATTCCTGATCAATTTTAATTACTGTTTCTATACATATAATGTATTTCTAGTGAAAGTTAGAATATTCTTAATAAAGGAAATACTTAATTTATTGAAACTTCCTTATACTCATCTGGTATCTTCGAAAGCAAAAAATATCAATTTTTATTATAATTATACCGTTGAAGTTTGCAACAATTTACTTCGCTTATATATTAAGTCTAATTTAAAAAAAAACTGATATTATTTCGGGAATCAATGAAATTGTACGAAAGAAGAACAAATTAATGTTTAATTATTTTCAGCATCAACAAAATTTACTGATTGTATTATCAAATTGTTCCAATACAATTTTTAAGACTTCTCGACAGCAGCAAATATATGATGCATTGGTGGATTATTTCTAAGAAACACTCTTAATCATAACATGTGATATTGAACAAAATTTTTCATCAACGTTCCTTCAATATTTTTAGAAGCTTAGAAGTATTCCAATACTTTTATATTACAATTATATATATATATATATATATATATATATATATATATATATATATATATATATATATATATATATATATATATATATATATATATATATATATATATATATTTATTTATTTATTTATTTATTTATTTAAAATTATTTCCAGGATTCAAATCTGAAATGATTCTGGAATAATCATGTGTACAAATATAAACTAAACTTATTCCGAAACTGATAGCTTTATTTACAAACACATCCTATGCTCTCAAAGTGACACTCATCACTGAACCAAATGTTACCGATATTGGTTCTTTTGTTTCCAATTTTTACTAACATCATACATTTGAAATCGAGCTTCTGCGCAGCATAATATTTGCATAACTTTTGTCATACTTGAATATATATCGTAAGCATAAAGAAAGAGTTTGCTAGTATCATTCGCGTTATACATATCTAAAGGATGGTTTCGTTTTGAAAAAGCGCTCTTTCTTGACATATTTTCCTTTTATGAAATACAAATCTCCGATTTCTCATGCCTATTTCATGAAATTTGGTATTTACTTATTGCGAAAAAATGTATTTTTATAAAAAAATAAGTAATTGAGATTAATTTTTTTAGCAAATTAATATGTTATATATATATAAATATATATATAATAGTAAGACTTTTGATGTTCATAAATTTAATTTTCCATATAGTATGTTCTAACGTTGAGGAATTATGACAATTTTTTGACACAGTGTTTCATTTAAATGATTTGAAATTTAAAATATTTGGTTTTACTCATATATTTTATACCTCATCAGTATCAAATTAGATCTGAGTTTCCAAAATTGGAGATAGAGGAAAAAAATCACTAAAACGCAAAAATAAATGATCACTCAATCGAGTAAATACATTTAAAACTCGAATGATTTATCTCTTGTTGAATGGATGTTTACCTTTCATTCTATGCTCAGTATTAGCCCTATGAGTGCTAATTTGGCTATGACCTTCGGTTTCAAATAGATCAATAAACATGCATGTATGAGGTGGGAATTGAACCCTCAGTCTATTAAGCTAGGGAACAGAGTGGTGTTTTTTCTCCTAACAGCACCACAATATTTTTGCTATGTTCATTGATTGTTCACTATCAATGACAAATAAAATCACTAAATACAACCTTTTTTACCTCATGGCATTAAGCCTTGGTTCACACTTCAGTAAGACTCCCACTTCAGATGATTCAGCATTTTTGCAACATTAGAGGGAAATAATATTTAATGATTCACGCACACTTTAAAGCGCATAGAAAAGTCTCAATAGAACGTTTTGTAACAAGTTTTAGTTGAAGTTTCTCTTTATTAGAGATAATCATTTCTCCTCAAGGATATTTATTATTCTATGTTCACTTAAAATCCAATTTCCTTTGTTTAATTTTTTGTAGCATTTACTTTTTGTTTCTTTTTCCAGTTAATGTCAGTGGTTCACTTAACTAATTGCTTTTCTGATTAATTGATATGCTTAAGAAGTGTTCTCCCTCTTTTTTTCTTTTTCATCGATTTTTTCTCATTGTAAGAACATGATTTTTTCATGCCAACCACCTCACAATAATTAAAATTTAAGACTGAAATTTATTTCTTTATTAGAGTTACTTCACAGCAAACAACAGAAAAACTTAAAGTAATTTTTTCACCGTGAGACATTTTTACTATTTCAATATGGCTAAATATTTTTAAGAATAAAAATTATTTTGATTAATGAAAATATTTGATCCATCAATATAAAGAATGAACTTGTTTACTCAATCCAATATAAATTAGGTTATTTTTAAACATAAAATCCTAAATTTATCAACAAATTTGTTATGATTAAGAACTATGAGGTAAAAAACATAAAACAACTTTAAAATGAAATTCCAACATATTGAAATACAAGGGTAGGAAACTATTGCAATTAATCATCTGCCCAGGATTAAAGACTTATATTTGTTGAATTAGATAATTATTTTCCTTACCTATTGTTTTAATGATGGCAGAGTAATGATGAGCAATTATGCTAAAGAAAACTGCGTTGTACCATCATTCTTTCTAATTCCTGACAGAATGATAAATTTTCCAAATGCCATCTATCCATCTCATTGATGGGTTAATGGAAAAGGTAGTTGCTAAAAGGTTATTTCTTTCACTTTGTGTTTACTTGTTCATAATTATGGCTTACATTTTAGTTATTAATTGGAGATTGCAGTATCTCATGATCTACTTTAAATCATAGATGCAAAGCAGTAGGTCAAATAAAGCTTATGTGCAGAAAGCGGCAGTAAAGTGACAAATCAATCCACATACCAGGTCAACGACTAAACAGCATAGCAAGAAAACAACACTATTAAGTCAGCATTAACAAAATAAGTCATTTAAAGTTATGAAAAGAATGTGGTAGATATTAAATAAGAATTTATGAAAAAACTATAGAGCTAAATATATTATACATTTTATTCGTTCAACTGATACTTTTCAGTATATTTCACACATTAATCTATTGCATTATAAAACAATTTAAAAAGTCTTACGCGTTAAATAAATAAGAAGCAATGAACATAATCGTGCTATAAGAATTTCTCAAATAAGTTTTCACTACCTTGCTCTGAGTTCAATTGTTCCTATATTCGACTCCTGAATTATGCATGGGTAGAAGTTCAAAGCCTACTTTGAACAATAAGCTCCAGTTGAATACTAACAATTCTAAAATGACCACTGATTTACAAATTTTAACTGTCATAATACTTCCATTCTGTTCCTTGTAAATGCACGGATCCTATGGTACTAAAAATTTATAAATGCATGATGTAATAGAGAAATTATTTTTCTCTTTAACTCAATACAATAGAAGCACCTTTTGAATTTTAAATAAAAATATTTACCTGTTCCTCAAAGATTCCCAGAAATAAATTAATTAATTAATCAAGTATTTTCTTATAAACCCAGTAATGTTTAGTAACAATTTTATACTAAACAATATTAAAATAGAGAAAATTAGAAAATATAAATAAACTAAAAATGATCTTAGATCTTAAATTCATACAAAATTTTACTGCATATTTCCAACCTTGATTTTCTGCTTGCCAGTATATTTAAAATTCCTATTTTTTACTATTGGTAATGCAAAGTTAGTAGCTCCAGTAAATGCTTTGTATTAGTTCCAGTTATCAAAAAGTTGCTTTCCATGTTTAAAGGTTATTTTTTCTTTCTTATTTTAAATTTATGCAAAAACAAAAAAATTAATAATGTCTAAAAATTTGCTTCCACAAATTTACTTAAATGGCTTATATTTGATGAGCCAAAGAAAAAAAAACTTCCAGTCATTGAGTTTTGTTATTACATAGGACTGAAACAAAATGTAAATAGGTTTTAAACAATCAATGTAGATTGGTTTACTTTAAAATGCTTCATAACATGACAATTTCATCAAGAGTCTTGAATCGATCTGGAAATATTTCCACTTCTTATTATATGGTTTCTAATTTAATAAAAACGTCCGAATATTTTTCTTAATTTCCATATTTTGAATAGTGTTTTTCAAACAATTCTAAGAAGAATACTGAAAACTTTTCAGAATGATTTAATACGAATCTCGGAGAGAGACATAGAACAAAGTAAGTTCCAAATATAAATAATAGAAATTACTAGCTCAAT
Organism: Latrodectus hesperus; assembly: GCA_037975125.1. Taxonomy (NCBI): domain Eukaryota; kingdom Metazoa; phylum Arthropoda; class Arachnida; order Araneae; family Theridiidae; genus Latrodectus; species Latrodectus hesperus. The sequence goes on from CM075854.1 coordinate 69,733,048, forward strand.
CATAAAGGTGTGTTTTACTTAGTTTTCGTTCGCCGTTTATTCTTTGTACACAAGCGCTAATTAGACCGGGATCTACGGCTTAAATGCACAATTATAAAATTATTGTATTAAAACGCGTTAGAGGAAATACATCCAAAGAGTTTTATTTAACGTACTATAATTTTCTAAGCACTTCTTTATTTCCAATGAAGGAGAAGCAAATAAATACAGTCAAGAAGAAGAAAAGATAATCATCAGAAAGAGACACAAAATGTAAAAGAAAAACTCAAGTCTTCTCCAGAAGCTCTGCCGCACGCTAATATTTAGCAGTCTCAGAGTCAAGTCTATGGAGGGAACTACAATGATGGAGATGGTTACAATTCATGAGTTTTTTAGAACCACATAAATGACAATCAGGACAGGTGACTTAAATATTCACCCAGGCAGCCGTGACCTGTTATGAGGCGAAAGAGGGCTACAGAATCTCGGCATGGGATGTCGACCTGGAATCAGGGGGTACGTGTACCTTCCTGGGGCTTGAGAACAGCCACCAGGCGCGTCGGCAAGTGGTGGATAGCCGAATGTCCTGTAGGAATGACAGGATAGCCTTGAATATAGAATCAGAGGCCGCGAACCAGCTCCCGTAAACCCTGGTGTTATGCGATCTGGGCTTAGGGCTAATTGGCACCGCGGTATTGGTGTCTTAACGGAGCCTCTAGTTGCCTGGCGAACTTCTAGAGTAATTTGCCTTGCCCAGTAACTCAGGTAATGCTGGGTGGACTTATATTACCTGAGCTTTTTAATTGTTATCTTGTGGCTGAAAAGACACAAGAAGTAACAAACCTTTCTGCATTTGCAGGTGAAGCCTCTGAAGTAGACCTTGCTGAAAAAGACAAGGGAACTCAGAGGCAATCTTGTAAAGGGGCAGCAATGAATCCTTCACTTGAGGTAGAAATGACCTCTAAACCATCTACTTCTGGTGAAAGTCAGGAAGTTATTCCTAGCATGACTGACTTTCTGACCAGATGGGACTATTTCAGCAAGACCTTATCTGCTGGAAATGTCATATGCAAAAGGAAACGGCAGAGCTTGTCATTTACGAATGTTAGGCTCTTGCGCTCCCTAAATTAACTTCTTTAGGCTTCATCCATACTAGAGAGTTACACCTAGACTCCATTAAAGGGTTATCAGACTTTATTAGTAAAGTGGGTGACCCGAGCAACTGGAACTAGGAAACATTGGGTTTGGAGTTAATGGTACAAAATGCTGATAAAAGCAGAGGTGCCCAATGACATACAAACTCAATTTTAAGAAGAAGAAGAAGAAGAAGAGAAGATGGGATGTCGAAGTGGTAAGCCACTCTGCCGCTTGAAATGTTGCCCAAGGTACATCACTAGAAGGGAGGTCTACGTTGTACCCAATTTTCCAAACATTAAAACATCCTTTTTATGAACTGAATGTGACTAGCATACAAAAATTTTTCTCATTCGTCGTTATATTTTGTATGTAGGAACATCTTTTTTGCTAAAGGAACAGATATTTGTTATAACTAAATTAATGAAATTCACATGTTTTTAAATCTCTGAAGATCTGCTACTAAGAGTTTGGAAAGCATCAAATGAGAGTGTTTTCATTGAAGTGATGACGCTTACTCACAAAATAATATTAATAAGCAAAAATTATGTTTTTTAGACATTAATCATCATTGTTTTGAATAAATAAGCATTAAAAGTGAATAAAGTTTTTAAGTAAAAATAATGACTAATTTAGAAATTTAAAGAAAACTATTAAAGCATGGAACATTTCTGTATGATGCGTGTAAGACTTAATTTTTAAGCAACTGACAAAGCAATTGTTGGGTGTAAACTTTTATAATTTTAAAACAATTTATTTACTTTGTAAACTTTTAGTTTTTCTGGTATCAAGAGAAAAGAAAATTTACAGACATAAAAGATAATTATGTCAGTGGCATTAATAGAAGCAAAAATCACAAAAAATATGTGAAATGCTAAAAGACAACCAAAAGAATTTATAAAGGAAAAAGACATTTACACAAAAAAGTGACACTTTGATGGAATATTCACCATTGCAAGAAGACAGTCAAGAAAATATGTGTGGATTTGAAAGTTCTAGATATTTATAATTTGACAATCAACAATATCTTCCTCGGGGGAAGCCAGCATAATATTTCTCATGGACCTAGTAGAATTCATAGAAAACCAGGAATAAATTCAGTGTTTCTGAAGATATAAAATCAAATACAGTTGCAGTATCCTTAAATAAAATTCACCAAAATTGCAAAAAAATGGCTAAAAATAGTTAGAAATTTACATTGAATTCAAATATCTTGAATTCATATTTTAATATCTTTATCTGAATTCATATTAAAATATCTTTCATATTTTAATATTTATTGATCTTTATTGACATCATCTAATTATTCTATTCTAAAAAATATACTGTATACATAAAAATATCTAAAAACAAGTGAATTCCATCTAGAAACGGATAAATGGCACTTTTTCATTTTCTTAAAACTCAGCCAGTCCATAGATTGAAATTTACTCTTTCGAATGATGCAACTAAAGCTGATCCTCTCTCTTGTAGAAGAATATCAAAGTATCATCTAAAATCATTAAATAAAAATAATCTATTAAATCACAGCCTTTAGAAAGAACTGCTCACATTATTTTAGACGGAAAGCTTAGTGCAGAAATTATATATATATATATATATATATATATATATATATATATATATATATATATATATATATATATATATATATATATATATATATATATATATATATATATATACATATATATATATATATATATATATGTATACATATATATATATATATATATATATATATATATATATATATATATATATACATATATATATATATATATATATATATATATATATATATATATATATATATATATATATATATATATATATATATATATATATATATATATATATATATATATATATATATATATATATATATATATATATATATATATATACAATACTGGCCATTAAAATTGCTACACAAGGAAAGTAGCACACCACAAACGTAAAAGTTGTTGTAATGCCTCGTGTAAGAAGAAGAAATGCCTATCAGCACGTGTCTGACTTTGATCGAGGAAGGATTATAGCCTACCGGGATTGCGGTTTATCGTACCGCAATATTGCTGCTCGCGTCGGTTGAGACCCCATGACTGTTAGCAGAATAGGGAATCTATGGGCTCAGGAAAATCATACGGAACATTATGCAGGATCTCAGCGACTCCCCATCACTAACAACAAAGAAGACAGACATCTTATCCGCATGGTCACAAGGGATCGTACAGCCACGTCACGAACCCTGAGTCAAGAAATGGAGTCATTTGCAAGGCAACAAGTTTCTGCTCGAACAGTTCGACGACGTTTGCAGCAGAATGGATTGTCTGCACGGCGACCATGGCTTCGGCTACCATTGACGCTGCGTCACAGACAGGATCGCCTTCAATGGTGTGATCAGCGACGAACCTGGACGCGGGAATGGCATCACGTCATCTTTACAGATGAATCTCGGTTTTGTATACAGGACCATGATGTCCGCATCCATGTTTGGAGGCATCGTGGAGAACGCGCATTGCCAGCTCTCATTGGACATCGCCATACTGGCCCATCTGCTGGAGTGATGGTATGGGGTGCCATTGGATACACGTCTCGGTCACCTCTTGTTCGCATTACCGGCACTTTGAACAGCAACCGTTACATTTCCGATGTGTTAATGCCCGTGGCTATAACATATCTTCGAGGCCTCCTTCATGCTTTGTTTCAATAGAATAATGCACGACCGCATGTTGCCCGTACTGTTCTGAACTTCCTTGATACAGAACAGGTTCGTCTGTTACCCTGGCCAGCACGTTCTCCTGATCTGTCATCAATTGTGAACGTGTGGTCAATGGTTGCCGAGCGATTGGCACGCCGTCACTCACCATCCACTACTGTCGATGAACTGTGGCATAGTGTTGAAGCTGCATGCACTGAGATCCCAGTACATGCCAGACAATCTCTGTTTGACTCCATGCCTAGGCGGATAAAGGCTGTTATTGCAGCCAGAGGTGGCTGATCTGGGTACTGATTTCTCATAGATCTATACATCCTAATTTCCTGTAAATCTAATCACTTGTTCTTTCCACTATAATGTATGTGCCCAATAAATATCGTTCTGTTATTTGCATTTCTTCTTGGTGTAGCAATTTTAATGGCCAGTAGTGTATATATATATATATATATATATATATATATATATATATATATATATATATATATATATATATATATATATATATATATATATATATATATATATATGTATATGTATATAAACCGCGCCTACAAAGTGTGCTGATTGGTTCGGTACATTTCATGAAGTTAATACCATTGGCACAGAAATTTGATAGACAAGTTTTTAGTTTCACTTCGCAATTTTCAGTTTTACTTCGCGAATTCAAGTGTTTTGTAAAAGGTCAAGAGTTTCACAGAAAATATGTGATGAGTCACCTCAATTTCTTAGAGAAGTCGCAATGAGTCTACCCAATACATTTAGTTGCTCAATTTCACCGTTTAAACTGGAGAAATAAGGTGTCATGAAACTATTGCAATAAAACTAAAAGCTGAAAACAATTTATTCAGTTAGAATAATGAAAGAAAAAAATAAAATAGGATGTCTTTTTAAACAATGCAATTTTTCTCTAATTTATTGCATACGTAAAGTATGGATAGTTTCGATTCAGTTGTCAGATGGATACAATCTTGAAATTAATCAAAGCAATTTGGTATCAGCTTATTACATGACAAATTTGAGCAAGAGACAACTATAAAAATGGATAAACTTTTTCATTGCTTTCAAATTCAATGTAATCTGTATGCTAATCATTTCCAGTAAATATTTTTAAGTTAAGTGTTTCTAACCTGGTTTTCTAGTTTAAATTCTAATGGATGACTTTTAACAAAGAATTTTTAATACATCCTTTTGAAATTGATTGAGATGGATACTGTAGAAAACATAATCGAAATTGCTTTATATATTAATTATAATAAAATGAATGGTTTAAAAGTAAAATTTTTTGATTTAAAAATCATTGAATAGAAAAATTATTGAATAGAACGATAGTAAAAATTGTTGAATAGAATGAATAGAAAAATTATTAAATAAAGGTTATTGAATATTTCTGACTGAATATTCAGTCAGTTTTATTTAATGTTTTGTGAAGTATTTTTCATCAATGTTTTTTTCTAGATGGTTAAGTCTTAATTATGAATTCGTCTTTATAAGATGTCACAATGATTATTTTAATAGTTAATGAAATGTATTGCTATAAAAAGCTTAAATTGAAAAAAAAAACATTGATTTTATTTCAAATATTTTAAGAGAATAGCGTAGAAACTATACAAAGCATTGCATAGAGTGAGAATATTATAAAAAAAGTCGGTATAAAGTACTTACTTATCTGTACTTTTCACAAGCAGTGGTCTGTAGTGCAAAGAATTTCCAGGAAAATCTCCAGCAACTATCTAAATGCGCAAACTAAACACAACATGCTTCTCTCATTCCTTAGAAATGGCTGAAATTAAACATTCTTCTCTGAGAAGTAACTTGTTTATACTGGTCATGGTGCGAGTTATTACTCGTGTACCCAATTTCCACTCTCTCACATCCTATTTCTTCACTGAATGACATATAAGATTTTTACTATACGTGTTTCTGCAATTGCTGAAAAGTGTCTGCTGTTGTTGCATAATTTTATGATAAAAAAGGGATCACTGAGTGTATTTCAAATTCATACGTCAGCTGCAACTTTTCATTGTTGCTTAGTGAACAAACAAGAATTCGAACATCAAGTTATGGTTTGTTTGTCCTACAGAGTTTATTATTGCGCACAAGTGTTAATTAAACTGAGAATTATAATTTAAAGAGGATTCTGAGGCACTAAAACATCTCAAATACACTTTTAAACTGTTGAACTGAAAGCCAACTTTTGAACTGTCAGTCGCTTGGCTTCCAGTTAGGCAACTGCCGCATCATAAACACTTTTTGATGCACTGCAAATAAATTTCTGTAGTTTAGTACGAAATATTTTAACAAAATGAGAACCACAAACATTTTATATTTAACTCGTCGCCAACATTTTCTATTAAACTCGTACGTAAGAAAGTAGAAGAACTATGTGAATAACATTTATTAATGTTTTAAATTTTCAATTTCTTTTTTCATAATATTAGCTCCTTTACTTGTCTAAAACTTATGAAGCGTTATTTAGTATTCATAACCATAACTTATTCCGGATAAAAGTAAAACAGTTTCGTTGAATTTGTTACTTTCGTAAGAATTGCATCGCTTAATTAGTTAAATAAGATGTAAAACTATTGAGAAACAATTTAAATGAATATTTAAAATTCGGACTTTAAGAAATATTTTGAATATAAATCAGAAAGAATATTAACAAAGTAAAAAGTGAATCTTAAATATGGGAAAAATCAGCTGAAAGTAAATGTTAATTTCTATATCTCAAATTTAGATTTCATTTATTTAAAGAAACAATAGTTTCTCTTTTATTCCCTTCTATTCATATTTGATACTGAAGACTAAGGGTAAAGATAAATTATCCAACTGAATCGCTTATAATTTATTCGAGTATATATGAAATACAAGAAACGTTAAACATGTAACCATTTGTTTTAACACATAGTTCTAAAATATTCAGAAATTTAAGTAATATATTGCTAAAGTCAGCTTTTGTCACGCTACAGACCGTTTCCAGGAGACTGTCACCGTTAACTTAATACATATTTTACCTCAGCTTCTTTCTTAATACTATGAAAATACATATTCTTTTTCAGATTTTATGTGAAAAGTTTAAAATTCAGTGGAGCAATATTGCATCGTACCAAAGCAGTAAAAGTTAAATTTTCTTTTATCCTAAGACTTCTAACATGCTGCCTTTAAACCAGTAAAATCTTTCAATTATTTACACGTATATTAACATAATCAGCTATTAATTTTCCTTATTGATAAAAGTAATGAACTAGCAAAACATTTTATAACTGTAAATATTATTGAACAACCAGTATCCGCATTGAAAAGTATATTATTTTTAAATACTAAATTGTATATAGTTTATATTATATAGTGTACGTTATAAATATAATTGCAAATTAAAGCGTAGTATAATTATTAATTAGTAGCATAATTATGCCTGGAAAAGTAGTACAATATACAAGCACTAAAAACTATAAAATTATATTTTATTTGAAAAGTGAAATTCATCCGAATATATTTGAACATAACTATAACTATGTTATAAGCGGGATTGATTTTCTTAGTTGAACATATTGATTACAACTGTTGATTACTTCAATTAATAATAGATTCCTCAAAGGTTTAAAGTATAAAAGATATGAAGTAGTTTAGATTTTTATATATTTTATTCATTGCAATGTCTTTATTAGTTTGAGTAATTTTTATGGTCTTAGTGAAATTTTTCTAAGATAAAATGAATAATCAACGCATTTTTAAAGTAAAAAGCACTTTATTAAGGAAAGTCAAGCGAAAGTCCTTCTGTACCACAAAGTATGCAACAACGCTTAAATTTTTGTTTTACATAATTTCACAAAAGTAAACTGCAATACCAAGTAATGAAATAAAATAAAGATGAATAAATAAATAAAAAATATGTAACTATACCTGCGTAGAAATAGCATGTCAACTATGCGAAATTACATGTCTTTAATGTAGCTTTATATTATAATGGTTTTCAAGAAATAATACTCAGTATTACTCAATTTTGTCTTAACAAATTAATTTCTTTTCCAAGAAAATTTTCTTGATGTTTAGAATTAAATTCAGTTTTCAATCATGAGGTATTTTTTATATAAATGAATATTTATTTATTTCCAACAAAAGTGCAATGGATTTAAAAGAAGGTTTTTGTAGTATAAATACAACACTTTTAATGAGGGGACTTCAATTTAACTGACGTTGCGATTAATGAATAAAGGTATTTATTAGTTTGTTAAAGAACTTTAGATGAGGAGCTAATACAAACCACAAAAAATAAAGAGTTTGTAAATAACGAAAATCTCAGTCGGTAGGATTTAGTTTTTCATTCAACTATCATTTTTTTGCACCCGGGAGTTAATTAGACCGACACATACTCAGTTTAAAGTAGATTCCAAACCACTACAGACATCTAAGCCTTCAAATCTATAGAGAATCGAATATATGAACTGTTGAACCAAAAATTAGATTGCTAACTATTCAGTTGCAAGCTCGGCATTCACTCGCTCTGACTCTAAGGAAAATATTTAAAGAAAAATAAATATTTAAAATGTTTCAATGATTTTATGATATATATATATATATATATATATATATATATATATATATATATATATATATATATATATATATATATATATATATATATATATATATATATATATATATATATATATATATATATATATATATATATATATATAATTTTCTATACAGAAACAGCTTTATAACGTAAAATGGCACATAGTAAATCATAATTTTGCTAAAATTAATTGTTTTTATCACAAATCAGTTGCGATTTATACATGTTTTAGATTGATTCCTGATTAATCATAAGTTTCTCAAATTTATTTTTTAATTACCTTCAAAATGACATTTTTATGACAAAAATTAAAAACAGCATATTTTTGACAAATATTGCATGTTTACTTACCTTATTTATTAAATTATTTTAATCCTTTAAAAAAGTCATGATTTGTGATCTTAATGCTCTCTTAAACAACACCATTGCATACTTTTTGCTTTCAATTAATTGCGTTTAACATTTAACCAAAAATAACTGCAAAAATCGTTATTAATAACGAAGAGCATAAAAAAAGAGAAGTGCCGACTAAACTTAAAAAGGATATTAAGGGAAAATGCTTGAGTTGCAGCACATATATCGTCTCTTGTTAACTGAATTAATGGCAAGCTGGAAGCAGAAGAGTTACTTTCGCATTACAGTGTCGAGGGAAGTAAATGGCTAATGGATAAAAATTAGCAGTGATGATTTTGCAGTGGCTTTTAGATATTATTTTGTCAAGGAAGAAGTACCACTGTAAATTTTTTCGCCTTATTTGATAACATTTTATTTGGCAATATGTTGAATATTATTCATTTTTAATAATTAAGTACATGGTACTTTTTAAAAAAAAATAATTCATATGATATGAAACAGGTGAAGAAATTTTAAAAATACATTTTTTTTACATTTTTTATTGCTGAATTTACTTAAATTAGAAAGAAAGTTTCTTAAGACATTTTTTCTCATACTTTTATTTTTTAGATATTTCAATATCAAATTATTTCCCACAAAATTTGTGATTAAAATCAAATAAATGGTAAATTTTATTATATTTTTACAAAATAATTATATCTGCAAGTGTATTAGAATTTGCATATTTTTAAAAAACAGTGCATAATTTTATATTAGCTCCGTAATAATAAAATTTTTTCTGTATTATTGATAAATTTTACTCCAATTTAAGTATATAAGATAGAAATATCTGTTTTAAAATTGTTATCATATATATTAGTAGCATAAGATGTATATCCGCATTTTTGATTTACGTATAAATAAAGCCAAATTACCAAATTATGAAAAATCATGAAATGAATGTAAATCATGAAAAACAGGAAAACAAAAATAATAAAATTTACAAAAAATATTTGCGTAGCTTGGTAACAGAATTTGTCAAAATAAAACAAAAATTATGAATTTTATTTAAAAAAATACTCAGTTAAATCTCCTAAAAATGAATATTTTACTTTAAATCTGTGCAATATTTGTAGTGTATAATATTAAAAAAAACATTATCTTTACAATCTTGCAAAGAATTCAACGAAATTAAATCAATCTTAATTTGAAAGAGTGTTCTTAAAATTTATATTTGATGGGTTTATGATCTACATTTGGTATGGCAATCCCAAATTACTTCCAAATTTCAGACAAGAACCTTATTGTATGAAGCTGAATATACTCACAAATTCCTCCGTTGGTTAATTTATTAAAATTCAGTTAAATTATGTTTTAAATTAGATATTGTGTTTCAAGTTCATGTCACATATTTCACTTTCATAAATTCATTCACATCTTAACATACTTAATGTAAAAGCGTCTTCCACAGAGTTTCATTTTGAATGTTATATTCAGTTAATTTTATGAAGAATGAGAGAACTGTTTTCATATTAATTATAAAACCTTCAAAACTTAGCTAGTTATAACAGCTTGAGGCTGTTATAATTGAGGTTTTAAACTATGGAATCTTAAATAATGTATACAGATATATTTTGTGAACTACAAAAACATTGTAATTCTATTTCAATGTAATGGGTATGGTTTAAGAAAGAATATACATGTTTTCAAGTAATTATTTATAAGGAGATGTAGTGGTTTGTAATACAGAATTGTTTCAATTCGCTTCTCATCTTTCAGTTTCTAATGAAATTTTTTGTAAGAGTAACTATGTTATCAGCTTCTGATAATTAGAGATATATCGATGTTTATTCTTCTAACATTTAGAAACAATCAATACTCATAGCATGTTTATTAGATAATTTTATTATTCCAACTAGGAAATAGTTTTATTCAATTCAATTATATTGGTATATAAAAACAAATGATTTTTTTCTATAAAAATGTCCTAGCTAAGCGTTCCATTTCAATATTTTTAATCAGTGCTTTCCATATTCAATATACAGCAACGTGTATTCTACACAATTGATTAATTTTACAAATAATTCATGTGTTCTTTGAACTTATTTTTTTACATAAATTTTAGGGGTTAAAACAATCGTATCACTAAAATTATAAAAATAATATACCGTTCAAACATGAACAGAAAGAAAAAATATAAAATTCCCTTCAGTTACATTCATTGTAGTGAGATTAAGGGAAATAAAATTTGCTAAAAGTTATATGTGCATAGGATCACCATAGATTAGTTGTAAAATTGAAGCTTATTAATAAGTTTGACGCTCTTTCGTTACTTTTCATATTATAGCCGTTTTTTAATAACATTTTGAGTAGTTCTTTTTTAGTAAATGAAAATTTATTACTTAATTTGGCACAAATTAGTGACTTTTTCATGAAACTATGCTAAATATTACAAAAATCCATCTTATTGCTTTTTAAAGGAATTTGAATTGAAAATTATATCGGTAAAAAGTTATTCTTATATTCCATAAATTCGATAAAATTATTTGAATATCATGGGGCCATTTTTATGAATTGATAATTTACAGAAAATTCTAATTATTATTATGATATCTTAAATTAAAAATATGTCTTTACATAACTCTATAATTAAAAAAAGAGAAATTCATTAATGAAATATTTATATTTCTTTTAAGTACATAGTGTATACATTTAATGTAATACTTTTTGCTTCCCTATATATTCTCTACCAATAAGATTTGAAACATATGAGAGTTTTTTAATGGACCACTTTTTTATAAGGATGTGTATACAAAATGTGAAATGAGTTTTTCTTTTTTTTTATTTTTAATTATTGCTCACTTATTATTGCTTATTTCAATTATCATAAATGTATGTTAAACATATAATTTAAAAGAAAAATTATTTTTAGTAAAATGAATATTAAATACATAATATAAGCAAAATTTAATCAAATCAGATCACAATGGAAAAAAATATTATATAATATAAATGAAATAATTATCAAATTTATATTTTTTTCAAAATTTAATAATTAAACCATTGATTAAAAACTAATTAAAATTATATTAAGTAATATTAAAGATAGAATATATGCTTAATGTGTATAGTTATAAAATAATGCAATGTTATTTTCCTATTTGAATTAAAATTAAAGCAAATTAAAAGTAAAGTAAAACTAAAGTAATTAGATCATAACAATTTCTTTTGAAAAAATTAAGTAAAATAGATTATAATTTCAAGATATCAGTCATTAAAAATGTACATTTTTCATGAAGAATATTAATGCTATTATATTAAATATATTATAATTATAATATTAATAAGTTCAGTACACCGTTATAATTTTATTCACGAAATCCATTGTAAGTTAATATAGATCAAAATTTTAATTAATAAAAACATTAGAACTCCAAATTTATAAGCTTGTAATAAAAAAAACTACTCTTATGAAATTCTTAGCAAATTGCAACTATTTATTTTAAAGAAAGAAGAAAAAAATGAATTATTATTTTCACGGATTATTTTTGCCGTATACATCATTAATTAATAATAATATGATTCGGTGCAGATTATAAGTCTCAGTTTGTGAAATATTCTCATACATTTAAGTAATTAAATTTAAATAAATAATTTATTGTCTATATTGTCACTATAAATATCACATTAAGAAATTTTAAGTAATATACAGATATAAAAATTAAACTCTTCATATGAATTTGTTTTTGTAGATGAAACCAACTAATTTAAATACATTGTTCAGTTACATTTCCAAAAGTATTTCAAAGCAAATTAAAGTAATCTGTTTTGTAAAGTAATAATATTGATGAAACATAACTTTATAACTAATTTTGAGAATAGTTTTAATGATCTTACACAATACATTAGGAAATAATGTATATTTTTGTGAATAATTAGAAAATATAATTTCATTAAATGTATTTTCTCTGTAATAAAACAAAAGGGGAATTTCATAGTTATAATTTAACATATTAACTAGAATACATAATTCTCTTTGAATACATAATAACAAATTTTTCAATTTGTGATATAACACTTTAAAGTTGTGATTTAAGGAATCATTCTTAACTTCTTTAATTTAACTTTTACTACAGGTACATAATGTCTAGATATTAGTAACCGTATTACTCTCTTAAGTATTCATTAACTTTAAAATTTTATATCAAACTACTGTGCAATGTAGTTATTTTAATTCATGCTTGAATGATTAATTACATTTAAATAAGAACAGCTATCACAATGCGGAATCATAATATCTATTTCTTACATAATATTTATCATGGCAAAAATATTTTTGCGGCCATGTAATATAAATTGTATTATATGCTTAACACACATAATATATTCATATAATATTGAATCCAAGTTTCCTTCTTTTGAAATGGGAATATGACTGATAGCCTATAATTTTCCCCGGAATGCATCCTACTCTGTATATCTTAAATTGTCCTCTACTAACATGCTATAGTCCTCAGGCCATTACACTGTTCATCATATCAAAAATATAAATAAAAATTCATTTTAAAGTATCATGTCAATAAATTCATTATAAGTTTCATACTGTTTTGTTATACACCATAAAATAGTTAAAATCATGAAAGCTGTTTATTATTAAAACAAGAGAAGCACCTCAGTGCTACATTTCATACGACTGAAAACAGCAATGGAGACATCATCTATTTCTTGAATTGAAGATAAATTAATTAAATTTGATAAATAGCATTTAACAAAAGAGCGTTTCTTTTGAAAATATAAATTTGCTCACTTAAGTTTTACAAATATTATATTAGAGATTTATCTGAGCAAGCAACCAGTCATTGAATATAATAGCACTCCATAGTTTTTCCAAACACGTTAGTTTTTATAAATTTTTTTGATATTATCCTTTTTATTTTCCTACATTTTTGCATTTAATTAACTTCGGATTTATACACATATCTATACGAATATTTCTCTTACACATATCTTTGCAATTTTGAATTATTAAGTTGTAATTTAAAATCAACAAAACCGAAAATGTTAGTAAATAAAGGGTTTGTTGTACAATGTGTTATCATAAGGAAAAAAATCCGTGATGATTTCGTACACAATTTAGAAGTGCGTTTACTCATTATAAACTATTTCATTAATTTTCTGTGTTAACATTTAATATTTCCTGCCAAAGTAATTTTATATCTTAAATATGAAAAAAATAACAAAAGTCGATTAAATAAATTGATCAGAAATTTCTTTTTTGAGAATATCTTTTTACATATCAATTATGTTGCACATGAAGCAATCTATAGTTCTACTTTAATTTTATTATCAAAGTTATAGGAAAACCGTAATTCTTTATGCAAAGGTAATGAAATAAGTTAAATTGCACTATTACAAGAAATGCTCAAACCATGATAGTTTTGTTTTAGATTTTGTTTTTCAATTAATTATCTTTATAATATTTGAAATAAAATCATGCAGTTTAAGAGGACAAAAGGGACAGTCCTATTTACTTAAATTATTTAGGATATATCATGTGTACATAACTAATTTCTTAATTAGCTTAAAAGTTTACGATAAAAAATAATTTGTTTGTAATAATTCATTAATAAACCATAAAAAATTGCGAAAATTATTTTATCTTATTAAAATCAACTGAGTAAATAATATTTTTTCATAAACTGCATATATTATCAAATTATTCCTTTCACAGTGCATATTAATTTCACTGAGTTCCATCACCCAAATAAAATGTAAGAATGAGTAAATTTTATGGAATATAAATTTGAGTACTCTAATCACCACAACTATTACAGCCCGAGGTATCACTTGAAGTAACTAATACTATTTCTCTAACAAATTATGTGATTGTTAAAAGCCCTTTAATTATTATGAAACTGTGCAATCCCTAGATATGTGATATTTTAGGAAAAGTCTTCAAATTTCTATTTTAATGGTGAAGAGTTGCTAGTTAAAATACTGGAAAAGTATACTGTGTTATCTGAGGATTTATTCGAAATATATTAAACTCTGAAACAGACATAATATTTTAAATGCAATTTAATATATATGTTTCTGGGTTTTATTTAAAATCTCTCAAAGGTATTTAGAGAAGAAAAGATGTGTAAAGAATTTCATGCTACTCGATTTATAGCTTTGTGAATCCAAACCATGTATCCATCTAATTTGCGCTCATTTACCTTTAAAACATAATTTTACATGAAGAGAAAGTTTAAGGAAATGCTTATATATTGTTACTAGTTACTTAAATATGTTGCTTAGCGAATCATGCATTTCATAATTTCATAATATCGCAGTTGTTAGGTATTTTTTGAAATTCAGTTAACTTAATAGCATAGGTATGATTATCAATGGTATTAAATTATTGAAAATTATACTTCCCAAGTTATATTTCAAAAGTATGGAAACTTAATTTACAAGCTTCTTTCTAAATTATTCATTTGTTCTAAGAAATTAATAGTTTCAATAGCTTTAAATGTTCGATGAATATAATATTCAATTTTACTTAAGTAATCAAGCGTTATTATTGTGTTAAAGATAATTAGCCATAACTTTTATATAGAAGAAATTGTGCTTATATTCTTCTATAAGAATATATTTTTAAGTTAAAAGCAATTTGTTCTAAAAAGAGACATTTGTTAAATGAAAAATTGTTATAGTTCGTTACTTTTGAGTAATTTATATTTTTAATCTTAAACTGTAAGATTTTTATGTAATTCAAAATTACACAAGCCAGAATTTATACTTTAAAAATATCAACCTTCTTCCTACCAATGAAATAAATGTTTACAAATAAAAAGTTTATAAAAATACGTGTTTCATAACATTTAACACACGTGAGAAATTTTAATGTTCTAAATATTTAACAAAAAGATAATTAAATTTATTAATAATTGCTATTTGTGCTTTTTTCATATTTAAACTTATAATACAACTTTCTAGTCACTGGGAAACAAGTAAAGCTTTTTTTAAAATTTAAATAAATTTTTGAGTTGTTAATTAACTTTCAGAAAATGGAAATTTGAGATTCAAATTATCAAAACTCTAATAAGAAAAACTCGTTATCAAATTCTAGTTACACAATTTTGGTATCTAAAATATCTTCTAAGATTAAGCATTTTCATATGCGTGAAATATAAACATACTGTGAAAATTATTATTTAAGAAAAAATGTCAGTTTTAAAAGGTACGTCTACAAGAAAATTATTGCCGGTGAAAAACATGAAATGTGATTTAAGGAAATGATTTATAAAAAATAGTGAGTTGAAAAAAATGAAAGGAATTTCATTATAAATTATTTTTGGAAAATATATATATTGATATTTTTATAAAAATAAAGATTTAATAATTCATGATTATAAATATTATTGCTCTCCTGTAGTAAGGAAAACAGTAACGAATACTTCTTATCAAGGGAATGAAAACTATTTTACCAAAAAAGCATTGGAGTATGACACATTTGTTTATTGAGTATTCCAAAAATTTCTGTTAAAAAAGATTACAGGTATGGTGAAAAATATAAAATAAACTAATATTTTATTTTTTCCACTATATAATGATCCTATTCTTGTTTTCAAAATGTACGTTTTTAAATACTTAAGATATTTTTTGCTAAAATGATCCTTTTTGTTAACTTATGTTATCAACTGGCATAATCTTATAAATCTATACTCATCTAAGAAATTTTCACTCACAATAAACCCTTTTTGTTAACTAATATCTCATTACATTTATCTAAAAACCTTATCTGTTGGTATAACTTATTTTCAGTTTGAGATATTTCTCTCCTTTTTGTAATTGCTTTGAATTCTTTTCAAAAAATATTTTTTTAATAACCTAGTTTTACTGTACCTTGCAAAAGCTTATAAATAATGCCCTATAAACTAGCAGTGTTCGGAATAGAATGTTTTATCTGACACAATTATTGTGAAAGAAATTTCAATTAAAGAAATATAATTTGAAATACAGAAATTAAAATATTAAGTCTTTTGTGCCATTAATGAAATATTTTACCTAATTAAAAATGATAATTCCACTTAATATAAACTAAGTTTTTTAGATAAAAATTTCCCATTGTTCATCTTTATTAATGTAGAGCATTAGAGCCAAACTATAGTTAAATGAATCACAAAGAGTTACTTACATATATACTTTTTATTAATATTTGGATTCCATTTCCTCGAAATTTTATAATTTTATTAGTATTCTGTGAATTTCTTTACATATTAATTTCTTTATCTATTATTCTTTATATATTAGAAAGTAATATTTTTCCTTTTATATGTTTGATGCATTATTAATGGTTTAGAGATTGTAAAACTATCAATTATCACAAAATTGCCTTAATACTGATATAGATCAATATCGAAATACTAAAATCTTACAAATTTGAAATTGATAAACGTGTTGAAGTACTTATTTACATAAGAACATCCTTGCGGCAAAATTAGGAAGTACTGATATAGACTTATATATCATTTTCCAAATTTATGAAAATATTTTGCAGGAAATCGGATTTAAGATTAAAAATTATTTTAGAAATTAGCCTTAAGGATAGAAATATTTTTGTCTAATGCTAAAGTTTGAAATTCTATAACATTCTTTCAGTTTATTGAAATTAAGAACTTTCTAGTACATAAGTCTAAGAAATCAATGTAAAAAATTAAGTAAATTAATTTTTAGTAAAACGATACGCTAGATCATTTGAAAACAAACTTCCAACAAAAAAAAGCCTTTCGAATCTCTTTATTTGTTTGCAAGTTTCAATTTTGAGTAAATGTCCTAAATTAATTTTTACAAAGGAAAATATTGTGTATATCTATTTTTGAAGAATTAAATTAACTAGATAATAGAAAAATTATAATGAAAATCTCCCAAAAACACAATCATATATTTACAGACCAGTCCTGATATTATACTGGGGTATTTAATCCTGTTTTTAATCTTAAAATGAATAAATTCTTCTGGTGTAAAATTAAACGTTACCTGTATCGCTTAAATGTACAAGCAATCAGATAATACTGTTAAAGTGTTTATCTTCTACAAAAGAAATATTAATTTTTACGTTTTTGAGTTTTGCAGTTACAGAGCATAGTATTTTGCGAACACAAATACAGTGAAATGTAATTTCCATTTCTTTTTCTTAAATACACCTGTACTAACAATAATATAAAGCCAAAATAACTAAATTTCAAATAAACGAGATTAATATAAACTTAGTTACAATAACTATTTGAATATAATTTCCTTTCTTTATTGTGATTAAAAAATTAGAATATTTCAAAAATTAAAAAAAAAAATATTTTGAAAAACAAGTGTAAATTTTGGATATTTAAGTTAAACTCTAAATTTCTGTAGACTTGAGTATTATAAGTTATACTTTATTCCTAAGTAAGACATATTTTATTTTTGTGATTAAAAATAATATTAATAATATTTATATTTCTATATTCATACAATACGAAAAATCTTTAGATAAAATATTCGGTTCATTATAAAAATTTAAAAATTCTTTAGTTACAAAAGCTTTTTTTATAAATTTTGCAAATATAATTGCATTTTTATCTGAATAAATATCATTAATCTTTTAAATTAGACAGCCATAAAATATGATGAACTATTTTTAAATACAAACTTTTTTAGAATTTTTGGAGAAGAATTTTTAGAATATATCATCGACCAATTCGTTCTCATCAGTTTAATGTAAAAAACAAACATTAATACATCAAAAATTTTAGAAAAAAAAGCTCGTTAATCAATTTGTGGAAAAAAAAAAACTAAAACAGATTTGTACTACTTTGTTTTAAAAATGAAGAACAAAATTTCGTTTTTATAGTTGCGTATTCTCATAAAATTATATTAATGGATTTTTCCAATACAAATGAAGTAAGGAATCGAATGAAATGACATCTGCAAAGATAGAAGTAGAAACATTTTTCCAATACATTCTGTGTCTGCATTTTCTTTTAGCAATGTTTTTTCTGGCTTATTTAAAGAATAAAGATTAAAGAATTAAAACATATTGCATTTAAAATAATACTATAAGAGGTAAAATTCTGTAAAATATTTTCCAAGAAATTTGAAGTCTGAATTCATTTCCCATGCTGTTTAATCTATTTAAAGAATTAAAATATCAATGGATATAAATATACCATGTCTAAAATCAGAGTGTATTTTCACCACTGTTACATCACTAAAACTTCTCTTGTTGATTTGTTTATTAGTTAAGTTGATTTTTTAATAATTAATAGATATTTGATTTTTAATTTTAAAACTTACATGTAAGTTGTTTTTACGTGTAGGTAAATTTAGGTTAAAATAATCAAGTTTAATATTAATATATGCTCAAATCTTTTCGTTACCTTTTATGTTCAAAATAGGTAACTTAGATTAAAAAAATCCGAACTTTCTTCGTTTATATTGAAGCTTTAATAATTTTGTTTATCAATTGTTACTGACAATTAGTACATTGCCATTAACTTTATCTTGCTGATTATTTTGTTATTTTTGTTTTTGTTTGTATTTATTTTGATAGGTAATGTTAATTTTGCGACAAAATATTTTTAAGATCTTAAAATAATAAATGTATTTGTAATGTTTACTTCCTGAAAGTTATTTCTTTAAAACAAATTGTAGGAAAGAATTATTCATAAAGTGAACTTATTATTTATGTTATCAGATTTTTTAAAAGAATAAGTAAAGTAAATAAAAATCATAATGGTAAAATACCTCGTAATTCCAGAATCCCATTAAATTGCAGGAATATTATTTTAATAAAAAATAAAATGAACTATTGGAATAAAAATTAAATCATTGCATGGTGAATTATTTGTATTAGTTGTGCATTTTAGTTATATATGTTAAAATACCTTATATATAAAATACCCACTTGCTACTTAATCATCGTAATTTTTAAAGCAAGACCTTAAAAGTATATTCTCAAAGTAAAGCTGCTTAAATTATAGAACAAAGTTTATGCTTAGAAAATAAACATTAAGTCAATTGTCTTTTTTCAGTTCACCTTAGAACTAAACTATATTCCTTGAAGTCTTAAGTTCTTTAAAGTTTTATGCATGGTAATTATTGAGTTGGTTAAACTAAAATTCGATTACCTTTTTCTATTTTTAAACTTTTATTCCAAAATTGTTCTTTTAAAACAGTAAACATCTGTGATTTGCCTTTCTTGTATATTTACTTAAGGTACATATATTTTTTGAGAATATTATTATTAGAATTTATAAAGTTTCGTATAGTTTTATTGTTTTATTATATATATTTGAAAGTTTGTTCTTAAATAATACATGATTTCTCTTGATTTTAAATGATTTTTTCTCAAATAATTCTAAGAAAAGGAAGTGGGGGAAATTAAACATATATTTATTTATTGGTATTTATTATAACTTTTGCTGTATAAGTAAATAAAAATATTCAAACGTAAAAATTATTTTACTTGAAAATTGCAACTTATTATACAATGAAAGATATATAATAAAAACATATTACGTAAATTTCTTTTGCTATTTCCTGTTTCGACACAAATTTGGAAACTTTCCTCCCTGGATTGAAAAAAAATCAAAGTTTATCTCTTCTTCATATGAATTTGATACTTCTGGTGTATTGATCAAATGATTTCATATTTACATATCTTTCTACGCTAAAGTAACAAAATAACTATTTTTCAGTATGCAACCATGTGTTTTAACGTTTTCAATATAAATAATATTGCTCTCTTAGGAGTTATACTGATTCTTTATAATTATATATTTTAAATTTTTGACATTCAAAACACAAATGATCAAAGTACAGCAACATCATTTATCCTATTCTGTTACTAGTGATCATGTCATGTTCATTTAAATGAAAGAAGGAATTAACTTAAGCGAGAAGAACATGCATGTTTTAATTCACCTGACATGAAAATTGAATAAAAAAAATATTCGTAATTGCTTGAAAAACAGATGCTTATTTAATGCGTGATATTTGTTAAAGCTGTAACAATTTTAAAAATAACGCTCCCAGATTATACTGTTCAAGTTCAAAATTTAAGTTCAGAAAACTATTGAAGCTCATTAATCAATTCTATGTACTGATTTTATAGCCCATGAGAATTGGAGTCTAGAGTGTGATGCTAAACTATAGTTCACTACCAAAACTTCGGAGTGTTAATCTACTCATATATTCATAAATCATTATACGAGACACTAATGTTGTTGTGATAAAATGTTATCATGATATCAAAAACTTGATTTAAACTGAAATTATTCCATTACAACAAGTTTATTTTAAATTCTATTAAAATTAAGATGGAATGAAGGAAGTCAAATTTATCCCATAGATTTTACTTGGTTAGGTAACAATAAAAATGAATATATTTCAATGAACTTAGGAACTTTTTCTGTAACAGAAAAGAAGAGAAAATTGCATTAACACAATTTCATCAGGTGTTCTCTAACAATTTGTGTATTTCTAATTAATAAAAGGCATCCAAATTATCTAATTATCTTTTATTATATATTTACTTGCATAGATTGAATGATGAAAGTAAGTTTTTTAAAATATTGCAGAGTGATAAGCATTTAAAAATTGTCCAAACTAAAGTTAGCACATAGCGAATATCAATGTACATAAAAGTTAATTCGAAGCAGGAAATGTTAAGTACAACCCTTATAAAAAATCACAAATAAACTTAAATAAAATTATTTGATTTTTAGTAACCTTAATTAGAGTTTATAATATTATTTTAACTTTTTTAGTGAATTTAATGGTTAGAATTCAGTTATTTATGTATAATTTTTGCAAGATATTATTAATTAAAAATATTCTACGCATTCATTATTTGTTTACAATCTTGCAAATATCTATGAAAATACTATTTATGAATTTTAGCTTTTAAACAAAGAACAATAGGAAGTAAATTCCTATTTCTTTTCTTCTTAGCAATATCTCTTGCATATGTAACAGAATACTTATTACGAAATGAATTCCTACTTTACGACAAGAATGAGGGAAAAAAGATCTTAAGAATATGTTACAAAATATTTCGTCACTATTATATCATTTACTCATTCTTATTGCATTAGTTAATTATTATATGTTTCATATATTTTATTAATAATTTGCCATTTTGTACAGATATTTGTAAATGCAAGGAAGAGGTTTAAATGTATTTATTAATTGAATAATTTAGATTATAATTTGAAAACGATTTCTTTATCATATAAAATATAAAAAGATAGAAATAATTTAACGATCAATAATGTAAAAAGTATCATTACAATTCTTTCAAGATGAAACAATATTTTTTTAAATTTAAATTTGCAATATCTATAAGAAGCATTTTAGTCAATATTGTGAAGGTGTTTATAAATATGTAATAATAAATTAAATATGTCTTACTTTCAAATGCTCATTTGTTAATTCTAACACAGTTTGAATAAAATACATAAAAACTTTCTGATGTTACAGGATAAAATGTTTACTTTCGACGAAAAGTATTATTTTCTTTTGATAATGTGAAAAGTTATGGAATAAACTATTCATATATGTATTTAATTTTACATGGGGATTTTAAGAAATTACACAGTGGGCCACCCAAAATGCAACACCAAGAAAGATAAAAGATATCGCATGAACATTTATGTGGCAGATAACATGTTATACAAATATCAAATAATTGAAATTATAGCCTCATGTGAATCGACATAATTAATGACTAACTGCTCACAACACATTTCAACATAGAATTAAAATAAGTCCTTGGACGTAGCCTTGGTTAATGACAGTCTAAATGGCTTCCACGTAGTTCCAACGTTGATTTAATGTAGCAAATGGGGATATAATCCAGTTTAGATGTGCAAGCATATGGACCACATGTTTTCAATTGACGATAAATCAGGGGAAAAAATTATATAAGTAAGAAACTAATTAAATTGGATGGTTAAAAAAGAGCTTTTACAGATTGTGTGCCCGATGTGGTCACTCATTATCCTGTTGGAATAAGGCCACGTAATATCTTGTTGGAATTTTATAACTACCTTCAGCAACTTTCACTTATCACGTTTAAAGTCCCACAGGATGCCTCATAGTGTGCACTAGTTGCCGGTGAGGGGGTGTTCCTGGGCAGAGTGGGTGAAGTACGTCGGGAGAGTAATCTCCTGGTAGGATCACCCAAGGCGTGAAGGCCACTCCACTATGTCCAGCTAAAGCCTGGGGCAATGGAGCAAAGTCAGACTTCTAACCTTGGGTTCTGCCTTGGGTGCTCCAGGTACTCTGTACACACAGAAGCTGCTCTTACACCCCACTTTTCATTTAAAAAGGAGCGCGTTCGGAGTGTTCGTACATGCCTCCGTTCGAAAAGTTATAAGTTGCCAAACGGATTTGACAAGACTGTGAAGTGGCCAATTGCTTTCTCAGAGACACGTCTCTGGTACCAAAGTCTACCCTCTCTGTCCCAAATGTCGAGCGGTTCAGGCCTCCCCATCTCATATTTTTCAGTGCATTGGGTGTGAGAGAGGGGACATGGATTTGAGACCGGAGGTGTTGCTAGAGAGACTGCCAATTTTTGGATTCATGGGGCTGGTGTGATGTTACTGTCACGCCAGTCGGGGATAAGCAACAACAATAACATGCCATAATGGGAACATACTCTTGTGAAAAATATTTTAGCCCTCTTACATAGTAAATAAGAAACTTTTCATTAATATTTTCAATATAGCAAACTTGTTTTTCTCACAAGGTTTCTATAAAATCTGGTAATTTATTTAGCATAATTGAACCAAAATGCTCCGTCACACTGTCACATATTTAATCTATTCAAGAAAGACTACATGCTTAAGCTCATCTTTTGTTGAAATGATATATTTACTGGTTGAGAAAATTGAATCTTAATATTTCTGAAAAGTATGGTATGACTGTCATTACATCAACAAATCTGATTACCTGTTTCTGTGTGACAATTGCCCTGATTGCTCTTCTTTTAAATGCTTGAAATCACTCTTTACTACAGTAAATGTATGTTGAAAAATAGTAGTGTTTGCTTAATATTTTTGCTAATAAAATATTAGTTAACATATCTTCATACTTAGAAAATAGTTTCAAATTTTCCGTTAAATATCATAAAATCAAAGTTCTTCATTTTAAAATTGAGGCCGGAAATATTTTACTGTATTCTATATTGATTAAACTATTCTCTTACCTTTTTTTATCCTTTTAATCTGCTTTATTCTCTCTATATAACACATTTTCTACATTACACTTCTAACTGCTAAAGAATAGATTTGATTAATCCATTTTTGCAAATATTAGTTACATTTCAATATTTCATCCAACTCCACGGCTTCAAAAATATTTCACAATATAACAAAAATATTAATGTTTAAAGGAAAATTGTGGAATTGATAATCAAAATTATGGTTCTATTCCAAATGACAAAAAATAATTTAAATGACAAAAAATATTCACAGATATATTAAAACTGTTAATAATCTCCAATTTGCACATATTTATCTCAAATTTACACATACTTATCTCTATTTTTATGTCACATATATGTTCATAAATTAGGGATTATTCAGAAACATACGGAAATTAAAAGCGAAAAGTCAAGAATTATATGCAGATTACAGAGGAGCACTTGATGACGCTGAGCGACAATGACAAGAGCATAAGAGAATGATTTATAAGGATCTGTGACAGAGAAGGAAACAAATTTACAGCAGATCCGTAAAGTTCTCAGAACCACGATCGCATAGTTGTGACACAGATGATGCCTGTGGGTGATTTTAGACTTAGTACAAAGTATCAGCAGCCTCAAATGCGACCGTAAGCTGGTGACAGAGCTGAGGAACTTGGAATGGCCGAAAGTTTCATCTCTAAGCTTTGACAACTATTCCAGGTTGATTGAATTATCAGCAGACGTAATCACCTTATAATCACCTTTATCTATGAAAAAGGATCCGAACTCTGTAAGGATAATGCCACAACTGAGCAGTGGATTTCATCATAAGAACAATTTGGTAAAGGGTAAAAATCATTGTAAGGTATTTCTCCACTTTTTGTGATAAAATATTATTAGGCATTGTATTTGTTTAGCAATTAGTTTATGTAATTTTGATTATAATAATTATTCAGATTAGGGTATATATCAATCAATTGTGCAATATTAAATATCCTAGCAAAGTTTATCAATTAGTAATTTTAATGTCTAATTTTGCACTATATTTCCTAAACATTGTAAGCCATTATAAACTGTGAACAGACAATGCAGGTTTTTTATGCGATAAAATAATGCATTGTAATATACCACAATTACTATATCCTTTATTAATGCATATACTATCAATGTATAGTATATATTTGGCTTTTTCTAATACAATATTCATATGGTACGTCATGTTATATAACAATTTCCTCTATCTAACAACTATATATAAAACTGAGGGTTAATACTCAAGTTTGCTTTGAGTCTTCAGAAATACCCTATTTAGCAATTTTAGTGCAATATATGTTTATTATTATTTCTAGTAATGTTAAAGTGTCTGTAAAATATTTTGCTATACATTTTATTCACTTTTTAGCCATTTTATTATTTATTATATTGTACTTATATTTTGTTCAATAGTTTTCTTAATCGGGGTAACTACAGTGCATAGACTGAGCTGCAGCAAAATATTAACTGAATCAGCAGATTGCAATCTGTAATACTTTAAATATTCTACAGTTTTTCACCTACAGCAAATGTTAAATGTTCAATAGGATATCATTCATGCATATTTATACTTAACTCTATTAGTATATATTTGCTCTTTTTCTAATACAATCTTCATATGGTACGGAATCTGATTTAAAACTTCCCTCTATCTAAACACTATATATAAAACTGGGGGCTTATATTCAAGTTTGCTTTGAGTCTTCAAAATTACCCTATTTAGCAATTTCAGTGCAATATATGTTCATTATTATTTCTAGAAATGTTAGTGTCTGTAAAATATTTTGCTATACATTTTATTCACTTTTTAAGCCTTTTTATTATTTATTGTATTGTAATTATATTTTCTTCAATAATTTTCTTAATCGTGATTACTACAGTGCACAGATTGAGCTGCAGCAAAATTTTAACTGAATCAGCAGATTGTAATCTGTTATAATTTAATTATTCTACAGAGTTTATCACCTACAGCAAATGTTAATAGTTCAATAGGATATCATTCATGCATATGTAATCTTAACAATCTGCGTGTAGACAATGCAGTCCTTTGGTATTGTGATGTTACATTAAAGGACACAGTTAAAGCATGAGGGAGTTACTAGTACTTATTGAAAATATGTCCCAGTTATTTGCTCTTTTTTGTACTCTTCTACTTAAACTTAATTATATTGCTTGCATATTTGTGTTATAAACTACTAATATTGTCTACTATGACCATCATCAAGATAAGTAATTTGTATTTTTTACAAAGGTTACTTGGAGTGTTAGGATAATCTATTTTCCCAATTTTATTGCAATATTTAAATCATGTCATCTCCCATATTGAAAATTTTGTAAATGTTTCGTTGTTCAAGTTATATTTCTGTCAAATTATTAATTTCAAATATTAGAGACCTATTGAAATCCAATTTTGTTATCAAATTTCGTGACAATTCTGTCAGACCAAGATGTAATGCGTGATGGAGCTATACCTGATAACCAAAGGTACAGACCAGGTGTTCCATTGCGTATGTCTATGTCTATGTTATACAGTCTATATGTGGCATAAGTGCCCCATTGAGCTATAATCGTGGTTTGTGTATACCTGGTATCATACATACACCAAAGTTTTTGTTCTTTCTCATTTGCTTAGTTCATGGGCCTTTAAGAATAAATCGCGTTTACTTTGCTTCTCCACCTTCAGTTGCTCATTTCGTCATTATCCTTAATTTATAGATATGTGTGTAATTAAAGGAAAATTGTAGATGTAATTACAAGATATATAATGTGTCTCTTTTTCCAAATATTAACATGAAACTTTTATAATTTAGTTAATTTGCTGATCTGAATGATGATGTAAAATAAAAAAAAAATCACACAAAATATACGACTTGATATATTTGCTTAAAGTATTTGCACGCAGAATATATGTATTGTTTAATGCACACAGATATATATATATATATATATATATATATATATATATATATATATATATATATATATATATATATATATATATGTAGATGTATATAGATGAGAGAGAGAGAGAGAGTAGCATATCGATTAAATCTTTAAATCTAAATTGATAATTTGATATTTGTTAAAAAAGTTGCTTGTAATTTAGGTTTAATTGAAATTTTCATGATTGATGTTTGTCATGCATGTTTTTCTTCATTTTTCCCCGAAGTTAATTTGTGAATTAAGATTAAAAGTTTGAAATATATAGTTTCATAACTTACTTCCGGCATATGAAATTATAGATTGCTTATTTAATGTCATTTTTAATTAGCTGTAGTAAATTTTTTCTTACTTCATAAAATATATTATATTCCGTTTTTATACAAAAAGTATCCTGTTTAATTTAATACTATTTATCAAGAAATGCACATATTAAAAGAAAATTATTTTAACATCTTGAAATATCATTTTCCTTAAATTTGTGTAAACTAAAATACCATACACTCTATTTGAGATTTTATAGTTATTTTTGACTTAGTGGACAATAATGAAACATTAATAATTTCTCTAGATGTTTTTCTTTCTTAAAAAATATTAGCTTATTGAAGTTATTTTGTTAATAGAAAGAAATAAATCAATGTGCTTTAGAGAAAATTATTACATATTTAGAAATATATTTTAAATCTAAATGTATGTGGAAAATTGACAACATTACTGTTTTTGTAGTATAACTATTGATAACAACTGAAAATAGAGAAAAACCATTTTTAAAATAATAATAATTTCAAAAATTGTCAGAATTTGTATATAATACATCATAGCAAAAATTGAAAAAAAATTATTGAATACAACAATATTGAACTTTCGTTTAAAATGTCAGTTAGTGAAGTAGATGCAAATTATTTGATATTTTAAAATATAATGTAGGCATGCACGAATTACAAATGTCACTAGATTTGAATTACTGAATGAAGAGGACACGCGGGTCATTTATACTAACTGGTAACAAGGGAACACAATTGTCTAAAAATATGAAAAGTATTTGGTGCTGGCAATGTATTTACTTCAAATTTATCGGATTTCTACTGAAAATTCCCATAATAAAAACAAATGATATATATATATATATATATATATATATATATATATATATATATATATATATATATATATATATATATATATATATATATATATATATATATACATATATATATATATATATATGTATATATATATATATATATATATATACATATATATACATATATATATATATACATATAATACATATACATATATATATATATATATATATATATATATATATATATATATATATATATATATATATATATATATATGTATATATATATATATAGTTAACAATTCTATGTATTTTTACTTTTATTATAGGAATTTTGATTTGAAATCCAATAAATTGTTTATTTTCACTGTAAATTTCCATATTTTTGTCAGTTACGTTAAGTGAAAACTGATTTTGGCAGTTACTGTTTACAGCCAGCTTCAAGTTAAATAAATAAACTAATTATTAATTACATTATTTTTTATTGTTTTCCAAAATTCATAATATTTCAATATAACATTCTAGAAACATTAAATTTACAACTTTTAAATTTTTTTACAGAACACTGAGAAAGAAAAGACTACTTTTAACTTAAGTGATTTCCTCATGGTCTTTACAAATTCTTTATATGCTCACATCAGCAAAAACTATTAAGCAAAATCTTTGTTATTTGCTTCCAAGTTCACTCCAGTACATTAACTTTTAAATTGAAGAGCAGAATGCCTTACTTCAACATCCATTTACCTAAAATTTCTCCTGTAGCAATTGTGACTTTATTTTTTACGACGTTTCTTTTTTTCAATAAAATGATATCATTAGTGAACAACATCTGGTACCATACACATTTCCTGAAAAAGATAGTCTTTGGTTTGGTAATTATCTATGCTTGTTCTGAACTAACATTTGAAAAATTAAAAGAGTTTTTAATCTCTACTTAATTATTTTCTCAACCAGATGTCTTTGATACATATTTTCGAATTGCAGTTTTTAAACTGTTCTGACAGATTCTAAATACATTGGTGAAATATTTGTAAAATTTACGGCTTAGAAACATAAAATAATCAATAAATTTACCCTTACTGTTATCGTGATAATATTTTTATTAACAATGCATTGAATAATAAATACGTATTTTATATAATTATTTTCCTTTCTGAAATAACGGTGGATAAAATTTATTTATTGCAATTTTCACAAAGACTAAAAACAGTTGAAAATACTTATATGAATAAATGGATATTACTTTATAATTTTAATTATTTTTTGATTGATTCTATTAATTAAATATGTCACACATTTATTATTAATATTAAATAATGTCTTTATTTATTGTCCTATGATTAATTTTAATAATGAATAAAAGTTTTGAAAAGCCAAAAATATTAATTTTCAAATATTAAACAACACTGAGATGCAATCCATCTTTATATACTGATTAAATTTAGTCTTACCAGCGGAAATATTATTCTAAATTTTATTTGAAATATATTGCATTTCTCCTAACATCAGACAGCATCCCAGTTATGCAATTATGATTTAATAAATGTGATATGCATAAATTTTAATGCATATAGACTTGACTTAGTGACTTAACAGAAGAAAGTTTATAAATTACAATGCAACTGGTTAGTTTTTGATATTATAAAAAGTGGGCGCAAGTATATTTATTTTAATATTATACAATAACTTAATTTGAATTATACTGCAATATTAAAGTATACATCAGATATGATTCCTGGTTTTTCTTCAGTTCATCAAACACAAATGAGTAATTCATAACTACAAGAAAAATAATTATTTTTCTAGTACGCTAATAGATTTGATGCAAGAAAAACAAATAGAAATTATTAATATTGCTCTCATTAGACCACGAATTGTTGAAATGTGGATTTTTAAGAATATGAATATTGTAAACACCAAGCATACCATACATAAATGAAAATTTTTGATTATTTTAATTGTATATGTAAAATTGAATGATATATATCTAGGCATCGTTGAAAATATTCTACTTGAAATAAGTTTCCTAATATTATTAAAAATGTAAATTGAATATAAATATTTTCATTATTCTGTTACATTAGATTAACATACATTTAAACTTCAAAATAGCGTCATAAGTGCGTTAAGATGTTCAGGAACTTCCAAGTATTATATTTTAACTTAAAATATATTGAATTGGGTATATTGCTTATTGAAATATACTTTACAGTGTTACTTATATAAAAAAAATAATGATAGTTTCCTTAAAATATTTATAAAGACGTACGTAATCCTCAATACAAAGATTATATTTAAAAAAAATTCAAGAAACTCTCACTAAAAATATTCAACCATCTTTAATGTTGAAGTAAAAATTATTTTGAAAATATAAACTTTTTAAGGCATTGACTTGCTATATTAAAATATTATGAGAATAAAAATACTTATACATAATGTCACATCAATAAAAATTTTGTATTGTTAACAGCGGAGAATATAATTTTAAATGATTGTAATACATAAAATATTTTCTGGTTTTTAATTGATGAAATTTGTTGAAATATGAGATATATGTAATTTTTTCGCATTAAATTATATGAAATTGAAATTTTTTATTAAATTCTCAATTCAAGAAATTGAGGAAGCAAAAGTAAAAAATGAAAAAAGTCATGTTACGACAGTAATTTATTGACATAAAATGGAAAATACTCAATAACAAATTTCAGTACAGGTACAGAAAAGTAAAAATGTTTACTCGAACTTTCAATTTTAGAGGAATAAAAAGTACATTTGATGATGTTGGTAACATGTATATTGATTATAAATTATACAAGTTTAATATAATGTGTGCCCCACTCGCGAACTGCAGAGACAATTACAATGCAACATCTAAGACTGTTTAGCATAAATGAGCTGAGGTAATTCCGAGAAAATTTTTCCACTTCTCAACAAGTATAAGCTTTAATTTTAAGACAAAAAAAATACTTGAACTTTAACCATATCTTTGTGAAAAGTTTGTATCTTGTTTCTTGTAGGGTTATCTGTTGGAAATGATTATTTATGTTGCTTTATATGATTATTTATAGTTGTCTATTAAATAAACTGCATTACTTTTACTTCAATACGATTTCTGTAAATAAGAAGCTTTTCTTCCCTTTACCAAAGTAAATTATTTAATCAAATGAGTAGGATTATCTGCTATTGGTTAATAATTCTGTTAAATGATGCTTCAGTCATTAGTTATTAAGCAGCACTTTGGCAAATTAAAATTTCTATTTTCTGAGAATCAATTCCACAAGCTAGAAATGACATTCTTTAGCATAATAACATCACCCGCAAAACTTCTTCTATATTTCGATTCGAGTCTCCCAATACTGATCTGAGTCATGAATGCAATAGATCAAGTTACGACACTTTCAAGCCATTTATCAATATTATTTTATTCAAATATACAAATTACTTGCATTATTTCATCCCAAATTCAAAATATAGATCTAGCATTTAACTTTAGTTATCATTCTTTGAGAAATTTTCTCAAAATCATTGACTCTCTTAATTCCTAACAAGAATAATTAGGAAAATAATTAGAAATCAAATATTATTTGTGGTGGTAAAGTTCTATAAAGATTGGCGATACACACATGGCTGCTATTAAAAACTAATCAGATACTGAATTTTAGACTTCCTACATCTATCTGGGCATATTTTAAATAAGTGAATATGCTGCTATTATTATTATATTCATATAATTTTAGACTTTCTACAACTATCTGGGCATATTTTAAATACGTGAATATACTTCTGGTTTCTCTTCTTTTGGTATATGAATGAAGTTCACTAAAATTTATCAACACTCTTTATTTCATTTTTCAACAGCATATTGATTTTAAGTGTTACATAATTGAAATTGAAATACATGAATATAAATGAAAATTAAAAAATAAATGCCCTTTTTATTATTGTTAAATGACAAAATATGAGAAGTACTTCTTTGTTTATTCAGAAAATTTTGTGTTATTGGTATCTCAGTTTGTAAAACTTTACTGATACAATGAATTGTGATTCTAAAAATAGATGAAAGTTTACTTAACAGTTAACTTATTACTGTTTCGTTAATGTTTCTCAGAACTTAAAGTAAGCAAATTATATATTTTGTTAGCATATCATAGTTTCTAGAGAAATCCTTCTCATTCACATTATGGTTATTCTTAAAATATGCTCTAAGTAACTTTAGGTAGTCATTTATTTTTTTATAAATTCGTAAATAAAACTATAATAAACCCATTGATTTTTTAAATTGTACATTTCTGAAGCAGATAAAAACACTGTTAACATTTAATTTTGTTGATGTGATCAATAGAAAACTATTGGCTATAAAAATAGCTTAATCATTTTGAAAATATAAATAATTTTTAAATATCAACTCATAAAGATGTTCATGAAGGATGTTCATATCATTTCTCTTAAAATCTATCTCTACAGCTCTCAACATTTCTAAATTTTTTGGAAAAATAGATTACAAGAGGTTTTAAGAAAAACGTATCATCTCATAAAAAAGTTAGTTCAGACAATTTGTTCAACTATGATGAATATATATATATATATATATATATATATATATATATATATATATATATATATATATATATATATATATATATATATATATATATATATATATATATATATATATATAATGTTTCACGTTTATTAACTGATAATAAAATGTCATAAAATATTAATTTTATTAACTTTGAAAATGATTTATTTATAACTCAACAAACTCTTTACCAATTTCATTGATTTATTTTAAGAAAGTTTAATTTCATTCTCATTAATAATATTTTGTCTTAAAAATTTTTCATGCGAAGAATTAGATATGAAATTAATTGGCATGAAAAACATATATCTGAAATTCCAAACATATATTGTGAAATATGTATGGAAAATAATTGAACATCATTATAAGAAATGTTGGTTATTTGATCTAAGTAAGTTTCCTAATTAATGGCTCTCAGTGCGATATGTTTTCTATTTTAAGGAATCAAAAGTGAGTATATCCAATGAAAAGTATTTTCATGCACATTTTTCTTTAATACAAAAATTTAATTAACGAGAGGAATAAGCACAAGCTGTTTCTTAGGATTCTTCAGCTTACTCCCAATTATCAAAATTTTTCTGACGAAACAGCTTTTGTTATGCATATCTATTGAAACTACAAAGTGCTATTTTCCGGATTAAGAAAATCGTAATAAGCTTATTCAAGAAACGCATATTGATTAATTTACTAATAATGTGTTTATCTCTCTCTCTCTATATTTTTTTTAACTTAATTCCCAGATGTGGTATTTTCCAATTATTGTTTCGAAATAAAGAAATCACTAAACGCAAGGCAGCATTTTTGAATATTTACGGCTAATTTTGAAGTTTTATCTCATTAAAAAGTTTTCTTAAGAAGATTATGAGATTATTCATTTACTATAAATACATCTAAAATTTCAATAAATCCATTAAAAAATTTTTTACCAAAAAACAAGTTCATCACAATGATTTTTTTTCTTATTGCTACTTTTTTATTGATTAATGAATTCAGTTTGTCTTAATTATTATTTCAGTGATTTTAAAAATATGTTATTGGTTGCATTACCAAAACAGAATGTTCAATTTGGCTTACGAAACCCAAAAATGTTTGTCATAGCAATATGAATTATTTAGATGACAGCACATAATACTGGGAAATGAATGATATATGTCCTTTATTTGCAATCATGTTTTCCTTGAAGAACTTTCTCATAGGAATAAGGCCTCACTTCAAGGAATATAAACACTTTAATGGGTAATGGTCGTTGGAGATTAAAAATTAAACATTTGAGCATGAATTCATTAAGATCATTTAGTTTCACTCAATGAATTCCTCTTCAACTAGAAAGCAGCCTTCTATTACTTTTAATTCAATAAGATCATTATTGTGTACACTGTTAAGAAACAAGAAACATTGAATTAAATAATAACAACAGTCACCTTGTACTGTAGAATTATATAAAGGCACTTGAGGGAAAAGTTGGAATTAAAAGGTTCGAGTGTGCCAAAAGAACGCCCATTCGAGTATACATTTAATAATAATTCAAATTCCACCTCTGCATTTTTTCTCGACACATCTAAATATCAGTTAGACCCAGGTGATTATAGAAAAATGTTTGTAATTTAAATAATAATCATTACTGGTAAGTTTTCAAAAGGATTTATAGCTTTGTAAGTCAATTTTGGTGAAGATGCTAACATATGAATGCTTTACAAATGAGTTTTAAATGTTAGGTTTTATTTTTTATATATTTAGAGAGCCTTTTCTATACTTCTTCGTCTACTTGAACGGTCGTTATGCCCAGTTTTTGGGGGATTTTCAAATAGTAAATTTTTGGGCTACTTGATAATTACATTTTCATTTTTATTAAAATATACTTCGTCAAGCGAAAGTTCATACTATAGTATAATATTTGAAATTTTCATCGACATTATGTGAACTTTTAGATAAAAAAAATACATAATTCACCATAATTACAGTTCTGGTCATGACTAAAGCTTTCCATGGTTTATTCGTAAATTTTTATATCAAACTATTGTCCATAAGCCAAGCTATACTTTCATTTGATACAAGCCCAAAAACGTAGACGGTACAAATGTAGCATTGAGAATTTTGTATGATTTTCATTATATTTTTTTATGTTTATGACACTAAAATAAGATATTTGCGATATTTTGCTACTTCAGAAATTTTAATATTTTTTTTAAAATATAAAATATTAATTGTGAAACACTTACACTTACAAATTTTCAAATTGAAACTAGGTTATTTTAAACAAGATTATTAAATTTTAATTTTATTTTCAATACCAATGTATAAATTAATATTCTAAATTAAAACTTTTTAATAAATCTAAGAAAATGATTTGAGTCAAAACACGATTTTTAAAATATTTTAAATACGAATAATGTATGCCAACTTATGGCATCAATAGAAATTATTATCTATTATCTTCTGAATGTCAAGATAATATCTTCAATCAGAGAAAAATTAATTGGTCACTGAAATGAAAGCACAATGGAGTTTTAAAAATACCTTGGGAATTCATTTATATTACCATGGTTAAGTAAAGGTTTTACTGTTCAGTTTCAAGATTAGGATTATTAAAATTAAAGAACCAACAAAAAAACGAGAAAAAATCAATTATTTAATTTTAGTTTCTCTCCCTGATTTATTTATATCTTAATTTACTGAAACTCGCTCTGAAAAAGAAAGCTGTGTAGTGACTAGTTCAATGTGAATAATGCAGTTATATTTTAAAAATATTTCCTTTTAAGGTCTAATCATTTCTTTCTACTTTCCTGCAAAGAAATTCCTTTGAAAGCATTGCTTTTTTTATAGAGATAGAGAGAAAACATCTTTTATTTGGATATCATTTCATTCCAAGCTTCCAGCAGTTAACTATTGTATGGATTCTGTGTGAGGTTAATGAATGAAATGTGAGCTAATATTCAGTTGGTTGGTTGGTGTCGTTTCCATGGGGGAATATAATCTTGAGTGTGTAGAGCACAGTTGGCTATCTCCTATATGTTTATTGAGTAAGTCTGTTGTTGAGTTTTGTAACTTTAAGACAGGCTATATGAAAATTATTTTTCAGCAGAATACTGTGAAGTTCATCACGCTTTCTTAGAGTTCCATTGATGTTGTGTTGGAGTATATTAATCATCCTCGTAGTTCATTTACAATCCAGCCCCGGACTGCAGAGCTGGACATATTGGCTGCCCCGGACACAATAGCATTCGTAAAGAATCTAAGTTGTACTTCTATGGAAAAATGGTTGCCATTGCCCCTGAGGAGGTTAGGCTTCTGCCTGTTGATCTACGGAATGTCTTCTATTCCCCAGTTATCACCAAAGAATAATCCAATGGAGGCATTCCTCCATCCACCACCTGGGGACGCGCCCTCTTGAGGATACAGGCTCTCTCCAGGGAGCTTATATTTATTCCCTTTTTAAGTTATGAGTTCCTCATTATCAGTAAGAAATGAAAAAAATGGATCCGTCAGAATGATAAATTTCAATTTCTCAGATATAGCATCCTAAAAATGATATTTTAATCTTATTCTAAAATCCAAAGCTTGTGATACATTAAAAGTTGTTTGAATTTCATAAAATCATTTATAA
This sequence comes from Latrodectus hesperus, assembly GCA_037975125.1. NCBI lineage: Eukaryota > Metazoa > Arthropoda > Arachnida > Araneae > Theridiidae > Latrodectus > Latrodectus hesperus. The sequence goes on from CM075854.1 coordinate 69,769,246, forward strand.
GTTTGCCAATGAGTATTTTACGAAAGAAAACAAAAATAATACAAAGGTGGCAATTGATTGAAATTATGAGGTGTATATTTAATTACTTGAACTTTAAACATGAAATATTTATTCTGTTTTGCAATTTCATTTAATGCTTTATTGAACTGTAAATACATTTATCTTCATTGGTTTAATTTTTTTTCATAAAAGAGAAGATGAAAATAACTTTAGTGAACATTTTGAAAATGAAAAGTAATAATTATTTATTTTAAATTTACAAGTGCTTTCAGATATCAAACATATTAATGAAAATTCGACAAACAATGAGCAGAAATTTAGGGATGCAAATAGAGTCGTACTGTGCTATTATTGAACAGCACGATTGTTAGTAAGTTAAATAGTTTATATTTAACATAACTGTTTTAATTATATATATTTATATATATCATAATTTCATAATTTAAGAAAACCTATAATTGAAAATTGAAAATAATTTCTAAACTAGAAAACAGATTAAAAGTTAAGAGTTGTTGTATTCTCAAAAGATAGTTTAATGACTTTTAATCTTAGTTAAATGAGTTTCAAAATAAATGCTTTGCTAAAAATGTGTCTGCAACTGTTTTTTTAAAGTTTATCACCTTTCGTAGCAAAATAAATTTATGGTTTAAATTCAGATATGTTTAGTTAAAATACGATTCTGAAAGTAAAAAAAAAAAAAAAAACTCATTGTTAATATAATTAAATACAATATCTTTTGATATTGTGATGTAAGATAAAAGTAAAATTGTTAAAATGTTCCCCCAAGAAATTAACTATTTTATTCTGGGCACTTAAATTTTTATTAGTTTTCATTAGATTCAATGCACATTCCACCGATTTTTTATTATTACGAATAATAACTCGAGTAAAATAAAATTTTATTTTTCAAATTATTCTGTGATTGCTTATGAAGATTTTTCAGAAAAATGTATAAAAAATAAAATTATTGCGAGTTGATATGATAGCTGCATAGCTTTCTCTAAAAGCATGTGCATAAAACTTAATCAAAACACTTAAGACTTACAAATCATGATATTTCATAGCATTGTAAAAACTCTAATGTAAATGTTCGTCAAATTATTACTTACATTAGCCTAGAAATGTTGATAGGGAATTTATGAAAAATTGTGTTAGAAACAATTTCATAATCAGTTAAAACCATGTATATAATCCTGATATTCTATATTTTGAATCATTTACATGATTAGTGAGTTGTACGCTGAAATTAAACGCATATTATATATTAAATTTCAGTACAATTTAATAATATCAGCAAAGAATAACTGTTCCAAACGCTAATGAAATTATTGAGTAGGGTAATCCTTAACTGCTCTGCTTTCGAAAAATCAATTTTCAACACTTACTATTCTAAATTTATATAAATTTTTTTTATATCATTTGAAAGAAAGCAATATTAAGGGTCTCTAATTAAGATTTATTTGCAGTTCTTCTTAGAAGAAATTATTTACAATGGGTAGTAATTAAAAATAATTCCTTCAATATAAAATAATTCTTTCAGAGGCTTATGAAATAATGCAATTCCCGATCAAGTTTGTCATTTTATATCAAAAAATAATGTTATTTATAACAGATGCCAATTTTTTCTTTCATTATGTCCTAACATTTGGATTGAACAATATTCTAAAATTTAATAATAATTAAATATATTACCAAATTGAATGTATTATATATTTAATTAATAATTAATTATAACTAGCGAAATAAAAAAAATTAAAAATTAAATACTATAACATTTGCTGCTTCTTTTAACAAGCAAAACGCTTATTTCATCAAGAGTTTTTTCTCTTTCAAAATTACTTTTAATTTAAATGATGTAATCAAATAGTATATGCAGCATATAATCTTCACTATTCATTGTTAATTAGCTATTAAATTAATAACTCCTGTTAATTGTAGAATTTATTCCATTGTAAATTAAATTTATGAGTAATGTATAAATCTCCCGTTAAATTAAAGTCTAAATTTCATTAATTTAAAATTTTCCTATAAATGCATTTTCATGATATAATCTGATCAAATTTATATTCAATTCAAGTTAAATATTTTTGAATTTATGAAGTGTAGTTCTCTCTGTTCATTGATTCAGTAATTTCTCTAGGGGAACTTTGATCATTTGGTCAATATAGAGGAAATTATTATTTCGTAAATTTAAAGCAGACTTCATCAGTGTAAATTTTGAATAGGGATAGGTGAATGAAGAAGGAGTATATGTCCGACACATGTGGGAAATTAATAAATTTACTTTAGTAATCACAAGAGTTTTCCCAATGCATAGAGTAAATTTTAATCTACTCACAATAAACACAAATATGTAAATCATCAACATGTTCAGATACAGCAGCAACTATATATATATATATATATATATATATATATATATATATATATATATATATATATATATATATATATATATATATATATATATATATATATATATATATATATATATATATATATATATATATATATGCATATATATATACAGTTGATACTTTATAAATACAATTTTAGACATTATTTTTTCTTGTACATGCTGGATATTGCTTAAATTATTCTGATCATTAATCCATCAAAATTTTTCTCTGCAAAAATAGCATTATAAAATGATTATCTTTATTTAGAGACAAAGATTTTTCAATTTAATAATTTAAGCAGTTTTAAGTAATGACAATTCACACTTTCTTTACAAAATTGCAGTTTGATTCTATCACTTATTTCCAATTATTATTTTGGCTGCTGATATTTCATTTAATCTTTCTAAAGACTTTTTTTTTTGAATAATGGTACATTTTTATTTGTACAAATTTTCAAAACGTAGTTTAAATAAGATAATTTCATAAAAAAATTCTGTTCATATTTGAAACATTATCTTATTAGAGATATTCAGATTATTTTTCTCCAATGAAACTAAATTAAAATAATTATAATGCTCAAAAACTATGCTATTTTTCATTTTATTGGATATTTAAAAAGGATGTTTATGGGGACTAAATCATCGATAAAATATTTGAAAAAATACATGTTGACCAGAAATATTAGATAAATTGTCTTTTTATAAAATATTTTCATAAACCTCATTTTGATGAAATTGCTTGCAAAACCATTCAAAATATTTGGCTGGAATTATTTAACCAGATTTAGTTTTTGAAGTAGGATATGTTTCAAATTTAAAAAAAAAATTCCTTAGTTCTCATTTAGTATATATTTAAAATTTTTTTATCTATCACTCAGTATGAAATAGTTGTTACATATATGTAATTTAGTTGAAATAATGATACGATTATAAAAAAGAACATTGTTTATGATAAAAGGAAGAAAAACTAAGAAATCATTGACAACAAACGGTGATTAATTACAGGAAATAGCGTTTATAAGCACATATAATTTCAATGTGATAAGGATAATAATGTGTGAGATACTAATAATATGCATGCAGTTGTTCATTTTTTTTTCATTTCTTGCTGTTTTCCTGATGTCGTAGTAAAATATTAAAAAATATATAAATTAAGTAGAAATAATTTTTCAAGAACAAATATAATTTACCTATATTATCCATTATTCTCTTCCTTAAGAAATTTTATATTCTAACAAGGTTGCTGTATTATTCCCTTAACATGTAAGTCAAATAATATTTTCTTTCATTGAATTTATATTTCTTCTTTATGAATCATTTAAAATTGTGAATATCATAAAGTTTATTAATTTTAAAAAGCTATATTCTTATGATTATATTTTTGAAATTCAAAAATATAAAGTTATAAGATGTTACCTAAATAAATATGATGAATTCAGCTGATAGAAGATATAAAAATAAATTGAATATTGAGTTCAAAGGAATCCGTTGGTACTAAATAATTGTTAATATTTAAATATACTTGTTCACCTTTTATGAAATCTTTTGATAGAGGTCAGAAATTGTGGATATCCTTCCATATCAAATGAAATAAGAGAATAGCCGGAAGGAAATAAATATTTTCGTCTCGTAGATTCAGACATCAAATTTTCCTAAAAGTTTACAATTTTACTCTTAATTCTATATTTTAAGAGATATTCTTTATACAATATGTGAGATAGACTTCTGTAAACCTGTACCAAAAATAATGTATTAAGCTACATCTTAGAAATTTTCAAAATTAAGTTACTGAATATAGTTTTTTTCATGCCACTCACTCATTTATCAGTCTGTTTCAACGTCTAGAATGTAGTTATAATAATTAAAATATTATTATAACTATATACTAGAGAATTTCAAATAATCATCAATTACTCATTACACTTTTATCAATAAATTATAGTTACTTCAATATTTTCTAATTTATTCAATGTTACTAGTTTACAAATCATGCTGTGTATGAAACATGTGTATATATGTAAAATACAATACACATTAAATATAAGAGTTAAAAGAGATATCAATTTGCATTTATTATTGCGTGATTAATGATTAAAATTATATTATCAATACGTCACATAATTCTTTAAATTTACACAATTTTAAGTGCTTCAAGAATTCTATATTTGTGTACAATGAAAAAGTCTTCATTTTCGAAATAATCACTATCATAAACTTTACCAATCAAGCATTTTAATAATCATAATCTTTATTTAGTATTTAAGCTTGTTTTAAGCTGAGTAGTTACTAAAAACATATTACTAAAATGTAGAAATTTAGATTTTTGTATTATTTAATACACTGCGCAAAAAAAAGATTTTTAAGAAAAAAAAATTTAAAACTTAAATATAGCTTATTTATCTATTATTGACAATTATAATCTTAGTTTTAGCAGTATATCATATTTTCAAGAATTAACCTTATTTAAAATATTTTTGAATAAAAGTTTGAAATATTTAAACTTCCTGTAATTTTAACTTCTCCAATGTCGTTGATTGGTCCCCAATGGAGAAAATTATCATTTTTTATTATTTTCTCTTCAATGATCTCTGCTTATTATAAATTTAATATTTCACACATAATAGACACTAATTATCTTAAAGAGAACACTTTCTCTTATATTTTCTTGGAAATAAGATAAGTATCCCGGAGAAACTTCATTTTCTTGAAAATATTTTAACTGAAAATGAATCCCTCCCTCCTCATTTAATTTAACATTTTTTTCATATCTCTGATGGAGCATAAAAATTAACAATAATATTCATAATAAAAAAATAAACTGGATCAAATAATTTTCATTTTATTGCAAAGTTTACTTTTCAAATGTTCTGAAAATCAAGTATATACAATTTTCACGAGATAAAAATCTGTATTTCTTACATAATGGTTATTGATTCTTTGATTTACATAATAATTCGTTTACACAGTTAATGTTATCTTGCATAGCTGCTATAGTTAAATTTTACGTCTTGGTATATATATATATATATATATATATATATATATATATATATATATATATATATATATATATATATATATATATATATATATATATATATATATATATATATATATATATATATATATATATATATATATATATATATATATATATATATATATATATATATATATATATATATATATATATATATAAAAGAACAGACGAAATACTTACATATTTGAAATTATATTTCTATTAAAAGTTCTAACAAAAATGTTTTTATTTAATCTCAACAAGAAGAAAAATGTGTTTGATAAATTCTTTGCGCTTAACCACAAATGAAATTTAATTGTTGTCAAAAGGAATATATCTGGACAGAAACGAAGTGGATACTAAAATAAGTCAGTAGCTTAAAAAAAGAACTTGAGGAGAAGTACTTTTGATTACCTGAATCAGTGAAACAAAGATGCGCATCTCATAGGTCAGATAAAAGCGCCATTCATTGCCGGATATCACACGTGTGAAGAAAAGGGTGACTGTCATTAAGATACAAACATAAAAACTTCCCTACAATATACTCCAGAATTTAGCGATTCTAGTACTGTATTTGAATTAGTAACAATGCATGTGATATATATGTCCCCCATAATATGTATATATATATATATATATATATATATATATATATATATATATATATATATATATATATATATATATATATATATATATATATATATATATATATATATATATATATATATATATATATATATATATATATATATATATATATATATATATATATATATATATATATATATATATATATATATATATATATATATATATATATATATATATATATATATATATATATATATATATATATATATATTTATTAATATTAATATATTTAGGAAAAAGCGTAACAATTTGTTGTACTCATTAATATTCCTTATCAATAAAATTAAATAATTTTATTGATTAGGAATATTAATGAGTACAACAAATTGTTACGCCTTTACCCTCTATTTATAAAATTATTTTGAAATAAAAACTTTTAATATTTAAACATAATTTTTATTGTATTTTAATTTATTTTACTAGTATTTTGAGTTTATCTTAAGTTTAGTTTGGGCTTATCAAGAGAATTATAATTTTAACCTCAAATTTTCACTGCTAGAATTAAATTAGATTCGAACCATAAAATTCTTGTTTTAAGGGTTTAAATAGACAATCCCTAATAATGTCAAGGGATACGATTTTAATACAAGAATTTTATGAAATAATTCAGTTTTATTTTACGAGTCACAAAATTTATGAATATTTTTCTTTCACTTTTTTCAAATTAGCAAAATTTAGTGTATGTGTGCACCATAAATATTTAACAATTAATTGTATTCAACATAATAATTTTTTCAGTTTTGATCAAAAACGACTTATATATTAAATTTATTAGTACCACAACTATATTAATAACATTAGAATATATTCATAAAATGTATTTTATTCCTAGACCTGTTTTATAAAATTACTATACTTAAAATGCAGATTAGTGTTTCTATATTCCTTTGTCTACAGCATCTTTTAAATCCATGTGGGTTACTCTTTGCTGCATACTGAAATTAATTTTGAATTGTAGTAAACCTCTTTTACAGCATGATATTACATTTAATTGATTAGGTATATATTAGTAGATGCTTCATATGCCTTGAAAATGGATAATAAGGATTTATTATCTATTTTCTTAATGTATTTCATTTTTATTTTTCAACTATTCATTAATTAATTTTGATTATAATTTTACGTAATATGTTGTAATCCCTGCAATTAGAAGACAAATTCTCAAAACCGGTGTTTCGCTGTCATGGATTACCTTTATTAATTTAATGTGGTTCTTCAATACTGTTACTATACTCTGTTAATTCAAATGAGTAATTTGTATAGCAACTTCAAAGCAATTTAGCTTACAGTATCGTGCAGCAGATATCCTCATGATTAAAGAATAATCTGAGGCTTTTTTCTACATCCCATCACATCAATATAATCCCGAGAACAAATCTTCACAGAAAATGAGTCTTACTCACTAGTCATAAAAGAAAAAAAAAACCTAATAACTTTCAGCAAGTGTGAATGTTCAAACGAAATTGCACCTGAAATGAATCCCAAATTTTTTCATTCTAAAGTGTACAGACTTCAAACTTGGCCAAAGGATTCAGTTTTGACACAACGTAATAGGGTTAGCAACCACTATGCCAGACCAAAGCTAATCGCCTTCATTTCATTCCTTCTCAATCATAGAGACTTAATCATACCAAACGAGAACGGAGATGATGATGATGGTAGCCAAGGCGACCTGTTTGACTCGGATACGGATTATTAGGAGCCACTCTCCCTCAACACCTATCTCGCCAGTGCTCAACCTCATTCGTACTCTTCTTATGACTACTAGGACTGTATCACTTGCACATACTCTCATAGCTTATTTCCCACTCACAGAACATTTGCCAGCAGTACATCTACTGCTTTTATGTAATCAAGTTTCACCTGTATTCTCTTCTCCTTGAAAGTTACTTTTATCCCATTGTATTATGTTTTTATTGTCTTTACTCAGCAATCCTGCTTACCCTCTTTCTACTTGTACTCAATAATCCTGTTTTCTAAATTGCGCAACATACGCAACTGTCTCCCCCATTCTTTCACCCTGTCCTATTGTTTCTTCCTTCCAGCAACTCCTACCCAAACTGTTAGAACCCTTCTTGGGTTAGGCACAGGGGACCTTGCTGGTGTAAACGCAAACAATGTAATAGGTTGCTTAACAGAAGAAAGATATTGAAAAACATTTATATGACTCACATGTATTATTTTCTTGGGGGTTTATTTTAAATGAGTGGTTGTATTTACGTTTCATATGAAAGAAAACTCGTATGTCGATCAAAGAATCACCCTGACCTGTGACGTTCTATTTCAAATAGTGTCGTTCTTCCACTAAACCAAGATAAGACTAAGAAATCAATTTAGAAAAATTAAAAGAAACTTTAACTTTGACTTTTTAAGTTGAAAAATCTAGAGACAGATTTGGGATTCTAGGCTGACTGCTATTCGCCAAAATCCTTTAATTCTAGAATGGAAGATTAATATGGAATTGCATCTGATAGAATAAAAAATTTAGTTGTAATTTATTATATATTTATAGAATACAAATATTTTTAAGGTATTCAGTGCTCAGCTATAGATTGACTTTAAAAAAATAATGTTCATCGGTATTTGAATGTTGCAAAATAACAAATCAGGTGTGTTTGAGTAAACTATTGCAGTAATATATTTAACGCAGATGAAACAAAATATATTAAAACTATATTGAGATTTTATCGCTCCAGCAGTACACTCTCAATTGTTGAATATTTAATAGGTAACAAATATATTTAAATACTAAAAGAGTTTGATAGAAATTCCTAGAATTTCAATTAGTTATACAGTCTTTATATTAATACAGTTGCAACATTATTTTGACTAAAATAGCAAACTACTAACATATCAAACATTTACTCTTGATGAAAAAAACTATTAGTCTCAGAAAAACATCTGCTTGTACTTAAGATTTCTAATAGGCAGAATTTAAACCATCATGTTAACAAATGTTTAAAAAGCTAGACATATCATCTAATTTTTATTCTTGTAAAAATAATGATATACTTTATTTTATCTAATTAAAATGAACACTCAGTAATAAGCATTAATAATTGCATTAACCCAACTCCTTTTTATATAAATGAAAGTAACTTTTCTTTCTTTCTCTTAATAGCAAAACTCAAAAAAATATTTTTTAGTATTAGCCCATTGCACAAATATTTTAAATTAATAAAGAAAGAGCAAATTATCAAAAATAACGAAAATTATATAATACAAATTATTGTATTAAAATCAAAAATCCTAGATATTGCTGGGTGTTTTTCAGAACTAAGAGAAAATTAAAGAAGCCCGTGATGATGCTGTCTTTCGTATTTTATATTGAATTTTATAAATAGTTTATTTATACATCATGCTTAGCAAACATTGAACTGCTTATAATTTATTTTATATCCTCATGGTCAATTTAACTTGGGTTCTCAATATATACAGATAATCATCTAAGTTGTTTATTAAAAAATGCATTTATAAATGATAAACACAATGATTTAATGATCAATGATAATTACTGTGATTTCAAATGTTTTTCCCTCATCGAGGTATATGTATTGTTTAAATAATCAAGAATATCAACTGCAAAAATAATTGTATTGAAATAAACTCAGTTTCAATCCTCTGTTTTTGTAAATAATTTAATCCAAGTAAGAACTCATATGAAGTAAAACTTATTTAATTTGATTTAAGTGTCTCCTTTAATTAATAATTTAAATACTAAAGTTGGATTGGATAGCAAATTTGTTCGATGAAAAATAACTTTATGATTCAAAATCCATAAAAATATAAACACACATTTATCATAGAAAAATTCTGTTCATATAGTTGCACATTCAAACTATTTCCTCAAGTTTTATAAATTCCATAACTTTTTATTTATTTCTGATGATGCATTTATTCAATTGTAAAATTACCCTGATGAATCAATATTGTTTCAAAATGTACCTCCACATCAAAATAAAATAATGTTGTTCTTGATGTTTCCTTTTTCTTGGTGAATTTCAATGAATATTTTATTTACTTTTTAATCATATAACTTAATATCTTCTTAACTTTAAGAGAAATGTGTGTTGAAAATTTAAAGCTCAAAAGAAATATGTGCACAATATAATGCATATAAATAAGGAACGCTTTGGATAATTAGTTTCAAATGAAATTTGGGGTAAGTTTTCATCTCGTTATATACTTCAGTAATCTTTCTGAGACTTTCAATTATTTATCTAATAAAAATAAATTCGGCAAAATATTTTTCTATTTTACTAAAATTTAATTATAAAAAGAAAACGGGCAATCTGCTTCATTATGTTCTTTATATTACTCATAATTATCATAAGATTTCTTTCATGAAAATAATTGTAGAAAGCATCTCTAAAAAATTATTAAATGCCCTTTTTAGCGTAAAGAAAGTTTTAATACTCTTTTCGAAGAAAATATTGTTTTCCTCAAATTACTTACTCTTCTCTATTTAATTCCCATTTATGTCACATTATCAAATAAAAATCACTACGTGTAAACAAATTTTTAACAATAAAATATCATTTCTTCTAAGTTTTATTACAAATTTTGAATGAAAATTTCCTATTTAAGAATTATTGATCACTTAAATCCTTAAATATAACAAACTAGAGGGAAAATTAACTTGTTGATTACATAAATTGAAAATTATATATAAAAGCACCCAGAAGCGTTTCATTTAGCATAAATTGTAAGGATTCAAGTGTTTTAATATAATGTCATTATTTTAAAAAAAAAACTTTATTCAATTTTTTTCGTAAAAGTAAATATATTCTGAAACAAGTGTTTATATATTGGTTATAGAAGGTGTTTTGTAACAATATACAACTTGAACATTCAATTTCTGTAAATAATGAAATCTGTTTGTCAAAACTGATTTATGAGAATTATAAGATATCTAAAATTAAGTGAATTGTAAGATTTTATTACAGATAATTGCATACACATTTACAATTTTTATAGTTTATGAAAATTCCTAATGGTTATTGCTTAACAAATTATATGAAAAAAATTTATTTTTTGGAGTTCATAAAGCTACTTCATAATTTTAGTTGATAAAGTAAGTGCTAGTTATCTTGAGGTGGACAAAAAAATCAATTGGCATTAAAAGATTTTTATAAATATTAATTTGTGCAAACACATACTTCATTTTAACTGACATTGTTATTTTCCTTCTAAAAAGTTTTTTTTCTTTTTTTTATAATATGATAATTTTATTTATCTTTATAAAATGATTATATAATGTGATAGTATCAATCATTGCACTAGATTTTAAAAATCTTTGCTTAGTTTTACTCTTTCTGCAATAATATAGTAATGAGTGGACCACATTTCTAGATCATACAGGAGAATGCTATGAAAATGATCATGGTGGCACACAGAGTAATTGTCGTAAAAATGTTAAATTTCAAAATGTTCTTTCTTTAAGTCAACAGTAATAGAATTCTAGGATAGATGCAGGATACTTTTATACTCACATCTCCGTAAATTAAGGATAATACAGAAGAACATGGAAATCAAACGAGAAAAGAAAAAAGAGTTACATATAGAAATATCACAAACATGGTCAAGCATTATATGTAAATTATAGGAATGCACTTGACGCAAAGCTTACTCCACAACAATGAGAGCATAAGAGAGGCATATACAATGACCTATGGCAAAGAAGGAAACGTGTTCACAAGCGGTCAGTACTGCTTTCAGTGCCACGAAAACATAGTTATGATACAGAGGAAGCATGTGAATGATGATTTACTTGGTAGAAATATCAGCCGCCTAGAATGGATACGTAAGAAATGGTAGTAGTCGAGGCACTCAGAGTCAACTAAAGTGTCATATCAATTGGCAACTATTCCAGGTTGATGGAAATGTTAATAGACATTAGAATACAGGTGTTTTCCGAGTAGCAACGGTGATTAATGACCGATGCTTGGCAGTAATAATAAAAAGAAACCGATGGAGCACAGCAGTAGACTTGTTACGTCAATCATGGTCAGTTTCAAGACAAACCGTTGACGGACGTTTGGGATTCTATGGTCTATTTTCTCGCAGGCCTGTAAGATGTGTTCCACTCAAGACAAGTCATTGTCGCCAGCGGCTAGCCTGGAATAGAGAGCATACAGTGTGGATTCCATCACAGTTTACTTGCGTTATGTTTTCCAATGAATCGAGGCGTAACTTGCAATCCAATTCACGTTGAACGTTCATATGAATACCACCAACACAACAACTTTGAACGCTGAAGCTATGACGGTGCAATAGTCCTTGTTTGGGGAGGCAATATACTGTTTTCCAGAACAGATTTGCATGTACAAATCAGAAACATGGCCTTCCAAATTTGTATTATGTTTTATGTAAAATTATGTTTATTATGTCTTATATTAAAATGAATGAACCAAAGTTCAAAAGAACATTATTAACAATTATGTAATTGTTTATTGAAAAATTTATAAATGTATCCGCAAAATTAATCTTTGTACAAAATATTTATTTCTACATTTAATAGTTTTATTTTTTAATTTCTGCTGAAAATGCATGAAATAACACTTTGATATAAAATCTTATCTTATAATTGAATTTCATTGTTTTTTAATAGAAAATTGACCACATTTTATATTTTTGTATAGTTATAAAATGCAAATACATTTCAGTATAAGTTCAGTATAAAAAATAATATTATCTAAAAATACAACCATTCCTTTTGTAACATGTATGTCAGCAAATAAAAACAAGTCAAATAATTGTTAAATAATAAACCTCTTCTGAAATGAATGAGGAAAATTAATTATTTTAACCAATTAGTTCTTATTGAAGTATTTTTATATTAAATTAGGATTTCTACATTAATTGAGATACACAGTTAGAAAATTTATCAATTACTTATTTAGTTTTTATTTACGATAAAAATTTTATATGATAATTCATGGAGTTAAAACAACAAATATCAAACTCAAAATTTAGTAGTTATAATGCATTTACTTATACTACAAATTTTAAACAAGGTGAATATAAATTTGTTAATATGGAACTGTTAAAACTTCTAAATTACATCAATACAAATTTAACTTATATAAATACAGAGTATATTAAGAATAACTTTGAAATACAGAATAAAATTTATAAATAAAGAATGCGTGACACAATGATTAAAAAATAATATTTCAGATACATCATACTATTCATCAATGCCTGTAATAAGGTTATAATCACCTGAGCAGGAAAACTGTATATTTCCCACAAAACGGAAATGTCATTAAATACAGGATTTTGAATGAAAAATTGGCCATATCCGGAAATACAACAATAATGATGTTCATGTATATTATATTTGCTTGTGAAATCTTAATATAAATATATAAGAAATCAAACCCAGATTGAGAAAAAAAACTAGTGATTTCTTCTCGATTTACAGAAGCATTTGTAAGATTTGAAGATATTTGAAAAAGAATAGACGTATAAGCTCAATGAGAAAGACGGTAATACCTCCTTCAAAAACTTTCCCGAATAATGACTATTTTTGTGTTCCCTGGCTCTTTAATCGTGGACATTTTCGATGATTCGCCTTACTGAGTTAGCAATTTTGTAAAATTTCCTAATGTGAGTTATCTGAGAAACATTTTTGTCTTATTATCTGGAAAGAAGTTAACTCTGTTTTCAAACACCTGGTTTATTTTAAAACATTTTATTTGCTTCATATATCTAAAAAAAGTTTTCTTTCTAGAACCGATAATGTGTCTAAATTTTATGGTTTCTGAGTAATTTCCTCAATCCTGGTGTTTATGGAAAATCTGTATCAAAACGTTCATTCATGTTTTTGAAATGCCTTTAAAGGTTCCAATTTTTAAAGTGCCACACTTTCATGACATATACATTGCATATATTTTACATTCATAATTCTGACGATAACTATTCTTCTCATTCTGTATTATAATTTTTTTTTGAATTTTTGCCACTTACTTTTGACATTGTACCTCTCTTTTGATATGACAGATTACTAATTTTACTATAAGACCACAAATGATATGAAATTATCAAGTTGAATATTTGAACAATTATGAGCAATTCCACGACTGTGGATGTTGTCCCATTTTATTAAAAATAAGCGATATGAGAAACTGCGAACTTCATGTTCTTTTTAAAAATGATTTATGTTTAGTAAAATAATGTTGCAATAATCATCAGCATTTTTCAACATAAACATTTAAAAAAAGGAAGAGGATATAGTAAATTCAATAAGTGCTTATTTATTATATGTGTTGGTAAAAAAGAAGCAATAAATTAAAACTCCAGCATTTAAAGATTTCATAAGATGTTTCAGATACACTGGTGAAATAAAGAGAGAGCAATAAAAATGTTTAAAATAAAAAAAATGAAGGAGATTTCCTTCTAAATATTTATAAACATTCAAACAAAGTACTTTAAAGTCTCGTATAAATTATGATTTTAGGATATGTGCAACTTTTAGCCCAAGTTAGAAAATTTGTGCTTATAAGTTTTTTATTATTATTATTAAATTCTGAAAATTTGTACTCGATTTATATATTGAAATATATAGGGTTTACACTCTGTTTCAGTAAATTTCATAACTGATATTAACTGATTCTGATTATATTATATATTATTTTCACTTTAAAGACTAATGTGTTTCATATTACGATTAAAGTAAATAAATCTAGCTGACAACTATGAAAAAGCATATTTGTTGATAAACGTTGTGAATCCATTTCCACTTGACTCTTTGTTATTGAAAATGAATATTGTACTTCCAAAATGTTTTGTAGTACACTAAAATTAAACTTTAATTGCAATAGGACAAAAGCGCAATATGCATAAATTTAAATGTCTGATTTTCATCTTTTGAAAGTTTTAGTGCTTACTATAAAACAAATAAAATGTTTCACCTCTTTTAATTTTATATCCGATTTTAGAAGTTCTAAAATTATGAGAAATTTTGTGTTAGTAAAATTTTATAATTCATTAATATTTAACGATAAAGGTAATACCATATTATTTAACTAGACTGTTTGTTATATATTAGATATTTAACTTTATAATTTTTTTCTTAAAATAACTTAAAAAATATGAATTTCAAATTAAGCTGTTTTTACTATTATTTAGACAAAAAGTAAATAATAACGAAAAGCATAAAAATTATGGCTAAAATTAATTAATGTAAAAAAAACTATAAAGTTGTATTCTTATTTTATACATAATTATCGCCTTCAATGTACCCTGTATCCCTGCAACGCTCCATGCGAATTTTCCATTGTTGAAAACAGTGCTAGAAGTCATCTTTTGTCAACTCCTTCAGTACTCTTGCCGCTTTCTCTTTAACAGCTTCCACGGACTCAAATCTTGTTCCTTCTAATGCAGATTTCACCTTAGGGAACAGGTAGAAGTCACATGGTGCCAGGTCTGGAGAGTAAGGTTGATGCTCTAACAGTGGGATACTGCGTTTGGCCAAGAATCTCTTGACAGATAACGCGGAATGAGCTTTTGGAGGAGAACTTTTGGCACCATTTTGGCGTACACTTTTTTCATGTTCAAATTGTCATGTAAAATTTGCCGTCCACATTCTTTATCAATGTTTACAGTTTCAGCTATAGCACGAATACTCAATCGACGATCAGACCGAATGAAACTAGCAACTTTTTCGACATTTTCATCCGTTTTTGACGTTGAAGGGCGACCTGGGCGCAAATCATCTTCAACGTCTTGTCGGCCATCTTTAAAACGTTTGAACCATTCAAAAACTCGTGCACGGGATAAACATTCACTGCCGTTCACTTCTTTCAGTAAATTATAAGTTTCAGTACCAGTTTTTCCAAGTTTGAAGTGAAATTTAACAACAATTCGTTGCTCTATTATTACACTAACCATTTTTTTGCCAAAATAAAATAGCATTGTTAACGAAAATGAAGGTTATGACTAAACTATGTTACTTACGCTAATGAGGCTTAGGGCATTTTGAAGAGAAAGCTTCACACTAAACAGCTGACAGTCAATGGCGGACTACGCATGCGCACTTTTGCCGCTGCAGTGTCAGTCTCGTTATTTAATAGCCGCACCTCGTATATATATATATATATGTATATATATATATATATATATATATATATATATATATATATATATATATATATATATATATATATAAATATATATATATATAAATATATATATATATATATATATATATATATATATATATATATATATATATATATATATATATATATATATATATATATATATATATATATATGTATATATACTTATTTATTTAAATTAAATTTATGTATTAATATGCAATATAATTCTAAAAAAATCGTAATGTAACATCTACTTATTAACACGTATATTTTAATACTTTATATTCATGTCTATTAATTACTTCATTTCAAATCTTATTGACTATAATTAAATTTACATGTTATACGTGTGTGTGTATTAAATGATCAAACATTTACATAAATTAATTTTATCAAGTCATGAAGAGTTGTCTAAATCAATATGCTCAATATATTTCTTTGAAAAAAATTAATTTTGCTGTTATTATGACGATATATGTAATAGATTGAAAGAGATCATATTTTTGGGGTTCGTTTACTCTTGAAAAGAAAAAAAACAAAACAATATTTTTTGTTTCTAGCTTTGCAGATGATTTCGAAAGCATAAAGTTTATTATGTTTAAGAACTACCACATTTTTCAATGATTATTGATAGAAAAACTGAAAATATGAAACATACATTGAATATTTAGTAACATAAATATAAACGTAGAAATAATTTATTTTTTCAAATAGTTTCTTAAAAATTGTCTGTTATAAAGAAACACTAAATAAATTATCCAAATGCTTTGGAATTCAAAATAGTTTTTTAAAGACATTTCATTGATCATTGTTAGCAAACAAAATAGATATTAAATAGTGAGTGTACATTGATGCATTACTCACAACTTTTATATGAAAGGTCAACGTCCCGTTTCCATGTCCATGTGGAAAGTTATAAGAGATAGTATTGGAGTAAATACATCTGTGCATAAATTTAACGTAAATAACATAACATATTAACAAAATAGAGAGATTGCTTGGTATTTGTGCTATACATTTAAAAAATCAGCATTAAAAAAAGGACTGAAAAAGTAAAATTTTTATGGTATAATCAGAGGCATTTTATTATATCAATAAATCTATGCACCAAATTTTTTAATCATTTTATTCTATCATTTTTCATTGCGTTTTGCTTACAATTATCTACTGATTCGACACATTGGAGCATGCATAGCATAATTATCATAAATATTATACAAAAAATATTATGATAGTTACACAATAAGTGATGCATAAAAGTCATGTTTGTTATTTCTTACGTTACTGCTCATTAAAATTGCTATTCAGCAAGAAATGGAAATTAGGAAATAATATTTATTGGAGTAACACACTCTACAAGAAATGACAAGTAATAAAATTTCAAAGATAGATCTTCTGAAATTAGGGAGCTAGATCCTTAGAAATCATCAGTACTCGAACAAAAGTAACATCACTTTTACTCCTCACCATTGATTCACACAGAAATTTGATGTCATTTACGTGTACAAGCATTACTACAACCATCAAATTATGGAACAATTAGCAAACAATTTTCAAGTCAACAAAACAATGGTGTTCATCTTCAATGGATCCATGTCACCAACAGTAGTAATGAGATCGCTGAAAGACTTCAAATAGGATAGTTTGACTGAAACTTCCACTGGCTCTTGGCTTATCAAAAACTGTATTCAAAGGAAACATCTAAATTTAATTTAATATGGCCAATCTCACCTTCGCATTATTGGTACAGAAGAAGATCTCCCGGCATACTGCTCAAAATCAAGTCTGATCACAGCTTCCAGACTAATTTGGCCAGTCTAACAAGTGGTTATCTTAAGTGTATATCCTATGATAGCTGCCCGAAAATCTACCCCACTTGTAAAAAAAATCCTGTGGCCATCTAGCTTCACCGGATCATATTGTGCGATGCATTGGACTTAACGTCGAGTTCCTTATTTATTACAAGATTTTGGCAGTAGCAACCTTCTGGAACTGATGTGACCTATGTCAATCAGTTTCAGAGGGTTGTTACTGATATATGGAGGATTTATGGATGAGTAACAACAACAAAACCTTAGTTAATGGACTATGATAATAAAAAATATAACAATTGAACTTTTGATAACAATTGAACAAATGTTTTTTATTAGTGAGAGAGCAGAACAACACATGCTATTCATGTTATTATTTAGAGTGCCATCAATGAGAAAAGAAATGGTTACAAAGACGTGCATCCCATGTAACCTATGTTATCATGTCTGTTGGTGGGCGGGTATGATGAAGTGAAATGAAAGCTAGTAACATGAAAACCACAAAACATATATGAAACAATCATGATGCTGTACACAGAACCAAAATTGTGGGGCAGATGTCACGACATTTCTGTGTTTAGATTCATCGTTGGTTACATTTATTGTAGTTGCTCCTCTCCATGATAACCAAGAGTAACCGAAGGCATACTCATTATGCTGACATTCCATGCTGCTTCAATCTTCATTGAACTGTTCGTACCAATATTTTTTTCACATTTAACTATATTTCTTGACTTAGGAATTCTAATGCGGCAGTACGTTCAGCTAATACCATGCCAATAAGATCAAGCACGGCATTGACCTCATCGATTCCACCTTCTGATGATAGTCATGTAATCTAGATCAATAAAAACAGCAGTACCGAGATAATGATCTAGATGATGCTGAAACATGCTGATAAGAATTTTTATTTCATACACTAAGAAATGCAGCAACTTTTCTCCACGAACAATGTTCACGTACAGTTTTTTTGTGAAAACCTACTTTACGATTTCTTCATTTAAACATACTGTATTTTTTTCTACTGACCTATTTTACATGGATACGTTGAAATTGTAAATTAAAATAATTTCCTTTTTTGTGTGAATTTCATGAGTATAAAGTATTGTCTTTTCATTGTAGTAACTTTAATATCTAGCAATTTGGATGCAATGATAGAGCTTGAGAATACCGCATCACCAACAGATAAAAGCATTAAGATCATTTACACAAAAATAATTTTATTAAATTCGCTTTAATTATCTAATATATTAATAATTATTCCTAACATTCATTTTATTAAAAAATGTTATTTTTATTTAGCAACAGTAAAATGTTTAATTTTCCCTCAAAAAACATTTTTGTCTCAGTTTTCTTGAATTATCACACTCTGATAAAATGTGCGAAAAACAGAAGTTTTTATAATTTTATCAATACGAATATTTTGTTCTTCAAAGTAGAATTTATCATTTGACATTACATGTGTAATAAGAATCGAAATATGTATTCATTGAAATGAAGAAAACATTCTGAACAGGGAGCCAAATAATGTTTATTGATTGCAGCAAATTGAACTCATGAAAATGTAATAAATATCATTGATGAATAAATGAACGAGAAAATAAGGGAAACCTCCTTAACAACACTTTCTATTTCAGAATGACAATAAGATTCTGGAATTTGAAATATAGGAAATAAACTAAGTATGAATTACGCTTGTTGGTTAAACAATGGTAATTTTCGATAGTTTCCCTTGGGTTATGTTGATAGTTAAATAAGTTTTGTTATGATAAATAAAACTGAAATTATAGTGCAATAACACAAATATACCTAATTATTTAGCATTCTACTTATTTTGAAATTCATTTTTAAGATTTCTTTAAATACTAGTGTAAATATTCTCTTAATGCATTTTTGAAATTCAGACTAGAAAACAATTCTTGGTTATCAAATATTAGCATAAGACTGGAAATGAAATCAATAAAAAACGTCCTAAGGAATGTTTTTGAAATATATAGCGGTTTTTAGTATTATTTTAATATATCAAATTCAGAGAAGTTCGAAAAGTTAGGAACTACTGGCAACTAAGTTAGGAACTACTTTATTTGTACTTAGTCGAATCTTTTGAAATGTTTTGACAGTGATCGGATATAGAAATTGGGTATTAGCTGAAAGATTAAAATAGAAACCAGCCGGAAGGAAACAGCTTCCTCATAATATTACACATTTTAATTAATTTTTTTCTGGGGAAATATTTTCCACACACACACACACACATCGTGATGAGTTATTATGAGCGTTCTAGCGATGATAAGCATTTATATTTAAAATATAATTTAGCTAAATTAGTATTAAATTATTTTTAAAATATTTTCAATAAACTACAGATAAATTCAAACATTGTATAATGTAATATTTTCAATTTTATATGGGAATTATTTGAGTTAATTTGTATTTTTTTACAACTCATATATATATACATATATATATATATATATATATATATATATATATATATATATATATATATATATATATATATATATATATATATATATATATATATATATATATATATATATATATATATATAATAAATATATATACAGAGAGAGAGAGAGAGAGATCATCTTATTTCTTAAGACTACAAAAAAATTGTAAGGAGTATATAATTTAATTATCCTATATTGTTAGATCTTCATTCAATAAATTATCTTTTTTATGTATATTCTACATCTCACATATATGCTCATAATGCGTCTCTAAATATTTCCTTGATTATATATACTTTCAGCTCAATACGTTACATTTATAACGGCATATTCTCTCTGTTTAACATTTAATTCCAAAAAATTCGCTAATAAAATTTTAAATATGTATATTAAGAGAGGTATATCATCTTCATTAAACAAGAAACACACTTTTAATAATGATATATATAGTTAATAATGATTATAAGACAAAAATATAAAAAATAAAGTAAATGAGAAAATTTGATTTAAGTATGCATTAAACAAATGTATGAATATAAGTTTCTGTTAAATATAAAAGGAATTTTTAATTTGAGAAAAATTTACAAACTGATTCGAAAAAATTTACCATCAATTTAAAAATTTTTAAATTTGAAATCAACAAATAAAAAAATTGTGATAAAATAACCTTTTTTCATTTTATTACAGAAAATTATAAATATAGGATGTTTAGTAACATTTTTTCAGGTGTCAGTTTTATCTGTCAACGGTCACTAATAAGGGATGAGCAAGGGATATAATTTGACAGTTACTTATGTTTAAAATTGATACATAACTACTACAAATAATATCCATACATAAGAATTCTACAAATATTTTTTCGTATTTAACTACCTTTTTAGTTTGCTTTCTTTAATATTAAAATTATGACGATTTTGTATCTATTTATCAATCTTAAGCAAAATATTTATTTAGTTTTTTTTAAAAAAGAATAATTTAGTTTAATAATAGAGTTCATTTGATTTTAGAAGCAAAATTTACTTCAATTAATATTGAATTCGTTTTAGTTCATTTATTAAAATTTAGAATTACAACAATTTTCTCATTATACATAATACTCTTTTATTCGCAAATTTTGTGTTCTTCATTCGTTATTAAACCGTTATCTATAAATAAATTTATAAATATATTGTTGTTCTTTATGTCATTGTAAATATTCTTGCTGAGAAAACTCTATACATTACATCCAATTATATCAAATTCTTTGGAATTTTTATAAAATAATTTTCATAGGCGCAAGTTTTTTAGAGCATTTAGGTATTCCAAAATTCCACATGTCTTAAATTTCTCTATAAAAAAATTAAAAAAATAAAAAAAAACTAACAATGCATGAAACTTTTTAGAACCTTCCAGTATCCTATAATCTAGAACTTATATATATTGACTAATTTTATCGTTGTGTGTTTACACCTCATATTTTTGATTTATTTCACTTTCCATTATTAATCTTACTCCAAGAAAAACCTTGATACTATTAAAGTTTTATGTAAATGATAGACATAATAAAGTAGGTACTTATGTTTAGTTTTAAATATACAATATAATATGTAAAGCTGATACTAATTTCACACATCCATTAAGTATTAATACAATGCATAATCTACTTATCATAACATAATTAATTGTTGTTATTGCTGCTACGAAGTAAACTTTCTTTATCATGATAATGTTGTATTTGCACGCACGCATGCACGCACACACACACATACACACACACTACATATATATAAATATTTTTTATTGAATTAATCATTATCCAGTAATTTCTATAAGAAATAGTTATAATCAAAGATTTCTATGTTCAAACTTTCTTATATTTTATGTATTCACAATTACTTTTTGTGTTATAAGCTTTGTTTACTTAATATTAACTTTATTACCTTAGCTGACTGAAAGAGTTCCTTATTTGATTGTTTTCTCATAAAAATAACTTTTCCATATTTTCCACCTTTTCTTCAAATAAAAACAGTTATTTCAAATAAATCATCTAAGTTCAAAGCAGATCATATCTTCTTGATCTCATCCTGTTAATCTTATTATCTATGAATTTACTTTCTTTAAATAATAATTTTTGAATTCTGTAGGAAATTTTATTAATGTGTATTTAAACTAATTCCTTTTTTATTAAAATTTTTCTTTTAATATTTATATTTAAATGCATGACATTTATTTATACACTATGAATTCTCTTGCTTTTTTTCTCTCTTCCAAATAATCTTTATATTCATTTTATTTCACAAATATTTCTCACTAACTGATTGTAGTGATTAACTGTCAAATTTACATTACGCTTTATTTTATTTGACTCAGAATAAAGAAGATAAAAATCCCGAAGTTAATTTTACTGTTTGCATTATTTTAAGGGAAACAATCTTTAAAGTATTTTTTTTTATAATTCTGAACATATTTTTTCTGTATAAATAATTTAATAAGAAATTTGATTAAAAAAGAATGGCAAAATGTTTTCTTGTAAAAATGAAATATTATCTTAATTATAATCAAACATTGATAAGCTATTGTTTCAGAGAAAAAGATTTCTGGACACAAAAAAGAGGGTATATCTAATGTATTATAATAATATGAGACAAAGTATAATCTGTGATTTAAGCGTTTCAGTGATTAAACGTGATTAAACGTTTCAGTGATAATCTGTGATTAAACGTTTAAAGGTAAGAGGAATTCCTTTTCAGATCTTGGAATGATTATTTATAGAATGAATTTCTAAATATATTATAAACTTATTCTATGTAAGCAAAATTCATTTTTTAAAAAAGCTACTTCTATTGGTCTTTAAAATAGTAGTTTTAAAGTTTCAAATCTACTTTATTTGTGAATAAAAAAGTTAAGTATTTTTCATATTCCAAATTTGTGCACTCTCAAATTTCAGTTAAATTTTCTAGTTCTAATAAACACAAAAATATCTAAATTATCAAATTTAATTTAAATTAGTTGGTTTCTCAAGTTTAATTTAGAAATCAATGCATTGAAATAAAGAAAATTTTATATTAATTTCAAGAGTAGTAATTTTATTAAGAATTGAATAATCCATGAATAATATGTATCGCTTAATTATATGTGACAAAGTTAAATTTATTTAGAAATTATTAATCATGAGAAAACTTACGGAAAATTTAATTAAAAATATTAAAATAAATTATAAAAATAATTGAAATTTTTCCAAATTGCTTTCTGTTGTAAATTTTTAGACAAATGTTCATTTCCTGAATCAGAATATAAATATATATATATATATATATATATATATATATATATATATATATATATATATATATATATATATATATATATATATATATATATATATATATATATATATATATATATATATATATATATATTATTCTTATTATTATTAAAAATCTCTACTTTCTGAGTACAAATATCTCCGAAACTTTTATGAAATATTGCTTAGAAATTTTTTGGGGGCATTTGAAGTATAATCGCTAATATTGCTCAAAAGCTATTTCACAGAATTTGTTGTCTGTATACTTTAAATGTAGAATTTACCTTAATCTTTGTCAGCTGTACAAACCTATCTTAAAGTAAATTAATAATATAATAATATAGATGTCGTACAGCTTTTTTTCGTGCTTTTCCTCTTTGGTAGAAAGTTTCAATTATGTATTTACTGTAATTGAGGTGCATGAAACTAATGCTGAATATTATTTACTCTTGTAAAAAATGAAACATGATATGTTTATATTACTGTAGAATTATTACCAAAATTATAACGAAATTATAAAGCGTTACTCATTTTTTTTTGTTTTTGAATTTGATATTAAATATTAGATGTCTCGTAGGTACAAACTACCAAGAAAATTCTTGTTTCGTCAATTTCTTTGAGAAACTGTTGAAAATATTTCTCCAATTACTTTCGCATCAGTTGAAGCAGTAATTTAAAGAACATTCTTTATATAGGCTCTAATATGGAATTACATATATAGTTCTTAAGAGAAGGTCATATAAACACTGAATTTAAAGTCAGCAGCTACAAAATAATGTGCGAATAGAAGGAAGAGAAACTGACGGATGGAAAATCTTTCGTAAAAGATACCTCTGGAGGAAAAGGAAAGCCCTCTTATAAATAATTAGCTCCAGGGAAAATTGAGCGATTTGGTATTAAAATCACATATGAAGAGCCTTTTAACAATCTCATATTAAATCTTTGTAGTTTAGATGTGTCTAAGCATCTAATTTTAACAATATATAATCTGATAGCAAAAGAGGGTTTTTATATAATTCCAAATTTTACTTTTAAAAATACTAAAAAACTATTCTAATTTTGTTGAAGTTAAAATTGGCAAAGAGGCAGAATAAAATATTAAAATTCTAAAATAAAACTTTAGAAATTTACTTAGTATTTGAGAAACATTAACAAAAATGCATCATGTATAGTTTATTATGCTTATTAGTCATAAAGGAAGAATTTTCGAAAAAAATCAAACCAAAAAGATACAATTGAGTGCAGAAATGGGTACATTTCAAATTATTTGATAGTACTAAATCAGCAAATCACGAGATAAGCAGTGTTTCAAAACTATGTTTAGTAATGAATTCTACAAGATTTACAACTTACCATTAAAACTACGTCCATTTTTGATTACAAAATTGTCAAAAAATTAAGCAGATTTTAAATGCAAACATATATTTATCAATCAATCATTACAGACACACACACACACATATATTAATTTTACTATGTTTCTTTCAATCTTGCAATTTATTTAAAATCAGTTCTACCAACAATACTCATGTAATCAGATGTTACAAAATTAAATAATCATTGACTAGATTTGCTATTATGAAAAGCAAATGCAAGATGGAAAGAATTTTAGAAATCATTATTTAAAGATAAAGTCTTATATATAAGCTAACATATAAATGTAAGGAAAATAATATAAATATAAAAAATTCATTTCTTTAAATGTCAGGAACTAGCAGAAAACCATGTATGACGATTAAAACAATATTTTACATTTGGAATATAAATGAGAAAAAAAAAGTTCAATGATGAAGTTCATTTGAAATTTAGACGACGTAAATAATTGCAGTTAATCACAAAATGTCAATTTAAATTTAAGAAATAAAGAAGAGATGAAATCAAATGAAAATATAATTCTTTGTGTATCAGCAAAAGAGTGTGATGTAAGATTAAAATTTAATATTTTTCTTAAAGAAATTTATTGGAAAAATTTCATTATAGGTGTGAAAACTTACCTTAATGAAAAATATATTCATATATTAAGGCATGATTTCATGATAAATATAAATAAATATTTCTTTCTGTTAAAATTTAAAGAAATGTTAAGATACATTGTCTGTTTGAATATCCAATATTACTTCAAAGCAATTCTTTTTTTTTACTTTAAAAATGAAAACTTATTAAAACTAGCATCTAAAAATATAGAAATAAAAACTATTTTTCAAAAGGAAGTCACATACATCCTGCAGATAATTACATGTAATTTTTCCGTCCTGATTTTTTTCCTTACCAAAAATTCCTCACAAATGAATTTTCATATCAATGATTGTGTTTTAATACCGAGCAAAAATATGTCTCTATAGTACCAAATTCTCTGATTAATTGTGAAGAGCAGATCCAATTTTATTTTTGCATAGCAAAATAAATAAGTTATATAATTTTCTATTCTCCATACAAAACTGATTTTACTTTTGGTCCTAATATGTCGAATTAATAATAAATTAACCATAATATTACAAACTAACACCTTTTTTTTCATTTTTTTGTATTGTTTTTGTTAGTATTGTTAAATGTAACCTGCTGATCATTAAACCTGAAAGACTAAGAAGGATAAGAAACATACAAATTACGTTTATTTTTGGGATTACAACCAATATAAACATAATTCTCTCGAAAATGATCTAATTTATGAAATGAATAAGATTAAACAATTAATACTTGTTATCTTTATGATTGATATTAGTAATTGTTACAGGACGTGGTACATAGAAAACCAGACTATGTCTGTGTGCTTGGGGAATGCTGACTGTGTTCTTCTTGCAACAGTAAAAAATATATACTTTTTTAACTACAAACAAATAATTTAACAAAATCCTATTTAATTTTATATAGAATCTCTTTTATATCTTTATTTGAATTAGGTATTTTTGATTTTAATGTGTTATAGGAGGTATATAGTTATGTACGCGTATCTATACAAAAATTTGTGACAGGAGTTATGCTTAATGCATATCATAAATATTATAACAACAAAGCTCTCGGAATTATTATATTTAAGATAAAATCAATGAAAAGGGATTATATTTTAGTTACTTTGAATTTAATTACCCATATTCATCAATGAGTATAACTTCAACAAAAATTATCCTAAATTAATTAAAAGCAATATGATTAATTTTTCATTCTCTAGCTATCTATCTATGAATAGTAATATATATATTTACTTATTATATATCTATATATATTATATATATATATATATATATATATATATATATATATATATATATATATATATATATATATATATATATATATATATATATATATATATATATATATATATATATATATATATATATATATATATATATATATATATATATATATATATATATATATATATATATATATATATATATATATATATATATATATATATATATATATATATATATATATATACATACATAAAAAATGATTTTGAAGATATAGATACCACACGCACAAAGAGAAAATGTTTTTCTCAAAAAAAAATGACATTATCTATAATTTATTTAATCCAGCTTAAATGAATGAATATAATTTGTTTATCATCCATTATTGCTATTGATTAACGAGGCAAGGCATTTTTATCATCTATCAAAATCATTTCAATTTTCCATCAAAGGCATTTTTATCATCCATTATTGCCTTCCCGGAGGACTTTTCATAGAACGTTGGTGGTATTGAAATACAGCATTCATTTCCCATTGTTCAACAGTTTCCGTAATAAAATTGCAAAGTTTCCGCACTTAAGAGCATTGCTCTTCCACCAGGCGAAAATGAGCTCTGTTGTATATATACACACTTGAATGTATATTTTTACATATTTTTCTTTCTAACACATTTTTTTGTAAATTAAAAATGTAGTAATATTTCTCAGTAGCACTCTCCCATGTAGTAATATTTCTCAGACAGATTTTTATGATCATGTACCAGATTACATAAGAAAAGTATATAGCCTCAAAATTCTCTAAGAATTGCTCAGTTTTTATTTTAACTAATAGGTATTTTTTAAAATTTTAATTTTGTAAAATATAAGCAAATAACTTTTAAAGCAAAATTTTTGTCACACTAAGATCTAATTTACAACATCAGTTTTTAGAATTATTATTATTTGAAACGTAAATTTAATTTATGTCTGACGTTAATTTTTGACGTAGTTTTATGTAAAAAAAAATCTTTTTTACAGGAACTCTCAGGTTTAACGTAATACATTATATTATATTTTTTACACTTTCTTCCACATTGAATGCTTCATGAAGAAATTAATTTTTCAAAAGAACTATATGCTGTAAATATGCCTAGAACTATAATAGTTATTGCAAGCTATATAATCTAACTCTTCACTTTGCTTATGAAAGTAACTGCTTCAGCCCTGTATTAGATTTATTCTGTGCTATTATATAAGAAATATATAAATGCTCCCGGCAGAAGTAGCTGCGACTGTATCGCAAGCTAAAATCCCACAGGAGTAAGACTCTAGAGAAACGTTGATCGCTAACATAGTCTACCTACATAAATCCCATATATATGCTGAATATGATTCTGTTAGCCGTTTATTTGCTTTCTGAAAATAAAACTCTTCATTAGTTTTCCCAGAGCAATTTTTGCATACGTAAAATGCATGTTACAATTACGCGTTCTGTCGTTTTTTTTTAATATCACAACTAACTATTTTGTAATTAAAAACTAAACTAGTTTATTTTTCATATAATTCTTAATGTAAAATAATATGATTGTTTATTAAACAAAAGTCTATTAAAAGTTTCTCACGCATTTATTATGCAATCCGTTAATGAAAATATTAATTAGTAATTATATTTTAGATAAAGATGATAGATATAAAATGCATGGAATGTAGCTAAGGAGAGAGATTTTTAATAAAACACGAACGTATGTTTAATGCTTATATTTTACCCCAAATGTTTCATTAGACTGTAGCTTGCTATTTAAGAAAGATTTCGAACCACTGCAAACATCTCTGAGCGAGGTAGGATTCAATCCCAAGATTTGAAATACAGAGTATCAACCTTTCAGGTTGCAGATCAAATTGAAGTGATTGAGAAAGACTACATTTTTGTTGCTTATTTTATTCGAGTGAAAATTTCAAGAATTCTCCTAAGTAGTTGAATGACCAAAAAAAGGCATAATATGGCTAAAAAATTACTTAATGTAAAACGATTAGATATTTTAGAAATTTCAACTACTTGGAATATTTATTCCATTATTATGCTATAACAGCTATTTAATAAAATATTAACATATTACTATCACCAGAAATTATTAAACTTACATTACATTCCCTATGGGGATTTTTTAATAAAATTTGTAGAGAATATTCTTCACCATTCTTTATAAATAATAATATAAATTTTTCAACGCAGCGCTTAAAAAATAAACACAGGGTGTAAAAATTAAACGGAATGATAATTATTTTCTGTTCTGTTTTGCCATAAAATCCGAGAAGTTAATAAATAAGCTAACACATGTTTTCAGCTTATTTTTGAAAAGAAAAATTACTTGATAGAAAACATTTTTTTCAAGTGTTTACAAGACATTCGGGACACTTTTCTAGTATTTACACGAAATTGAGCTAGATTATTTTAGTGTCTGTTGTAAACAAGTGCTCAAATCTCACAGTTAATGTGGGGCATCAAATGTATTGAACGTCCGTTGTTTACCAGAGGGGGCCCAAACATGTGTTATTGAAACCGCGAGACTTAACACAGCGGCTACTGGAGCTTAACGTGTTATCCGATCCGCTGCTTTTGATTTCACTCAGATTTGTGAGGCGCAAATCTACGCAGCGTACGCTATTGACAGTAAGGATTAATTTAGGGGTGGTAAGGGCGTCATGCGAAGATGTTGACTGGCGCCAACCCGCATTACGCATTTGTTATTTATTAAAGACCCTTCACACACAACGGATTCCTTATGTTTTGCACACGTGGGTATTTTCTATCGATATAATAACAGCAACTCAATTTTACAGTAATATATGAATAAGATCTGGTGAATAATAAACGATTTATTAAAATATAATATCATAATTGTCAAGACTTTATAATATTTTTGAAGAATATATTATTTAGAAATTATATGAGCTGATTATGTTATGAGTTTATATTGATGTCTTGTTCGCTTTGTTAAATCTAAAGAGATCACAATAATTTTTTAATATACTTAGAACAAATATTTTGCATTAGTTTGCATCATAAGTATAATAAATGATAATTATTTATTTCCAAAAATATAATAAATTATCACTAATTTTTAAATTGTAAAAAAAAAAATGCCGTAACTTTCGTGCAACTAACTATATAAACGTTTATGCCTTAATAAAATATTTATCGTAAGATATTTTTATTAAGTTAAATATAGATACATGTACATGTAAAAATATTCATTCAGATTTTTATTTTTGTGTTTGTTCAACATTTTCTTTTAAAAGCAAGATTTTAAAAAACCGAATTACTTAAAATTTAAATAATATAAATATATTTTTAATGAAATAAGTCAATTAAAATTTAAGAAAATCTGTGATGAGCTTTCTTCAGTAAACTTTTCTTTTGTATTGATTTTAATTATATATTATAACTTCATTTATTATCCATAGTATTTAAAATTTGAAACTAGTTTCAAAATAGTTATTAAACATAATTTTGATAGCATAAAAATTATTAGAAACTATTCCTATATACTGTTATTAATATTTTAGGATCAATATACGTTTATGAGTTGTGAAAAATCCTAAATTACTTAAGATCTTTTTTTCCAACGGCGGGCACTTGAGGGTTGAACTCTATGCCACAACAAGACCAGAAACTGCTACTCATTTGTCGTTACCCAGCGGGGACCTGTGAACCAAGTCACGGAGGTGAGTAGTGTTGCCCGCGCCATACCACCACAAACCTGTTTATAGTGTGGGCCACATTATTACATCATCACGGAAGAAAGGATAGAGAAACACAGAGAGAACAGAGAAAGAAAGTAACATCCATGCCCGAACCGGGATTCGAACCCAGGACCCACAGCTCAGGAGTCAGGAGCGCTAAACACTCAGCCGTCAGTCGGCTAAATTATTTAAGTTAAATATGATATATTAATATGCATTTTATCGTGTCCAAACTTTAACATAATTTTAGAATGCTAATCATGTATTTTTATCAGAGCGACAGAAATTAAACACCAAGAAAGTTAGTATTATTTTTCTAAATTTTCATGTGATTAATGAATTTTACTAAGCGTTATGGAAGAATTCCTAAATTTATTCATTGGGTTTCAGATTAATTATGACGAGAACAATTGAATAGAGTTAAAGGATTTGAATACTTCTCTCGCTAATAACTTATCATAAAATTCAACAAAAACTCTTAATTTAGTTATGGTTGATACAAGAATAGGGGTAAGAAAAGATAATTCACAATTACAGTACAAATAAAAATATTTAACTCTTTAAAGTATACTTATAATAAAATTTACATCACGTGATGCATTACATTTGCAAGCTACATTTAAAGATTTAAAACACCCTGGAAATCATATACATTCATCAAAATATATTTCATGCGAAATCTTCGAAGCGATTTTTTTCCTGGTACAAAGTATTTTCA
This sequence comes from Latrodectus hesperus, assembly GCA_037975125.1. NCBI lineage: Eukaryota > Metazoa > Arthropoda > Arachnida > Araneae > Theridiidae > Latrodectus > Latrodectus hesperus. The sequence continues at coordinate 69,800,625 of CM075854.1, forward strand.
TTTCATGAGATTATCATTCAAAAATTAATGAATACAAGAAGAACAACATAATTTTGCTTGTTTTTTCCCAATAGTGAAGATTACCTCAATCAGCTTTTTTCTCTTCGGTTCTTTTAATCTAAGTATTTCTCGTATTTCATTCCATCTATTCATCTTCTCTACTTCCCATATTTTCCAGTGACTGCCAAGAGAAAATTGGAGTTTCTCTACTTCATCTGATCATACTGTCTAATTTACTTTTATCTAAGAAATAAATTCGTCATGAAACAAAATTGCTTTTCTGTGAAGAAACATGCTTTCAAAAGATAGCACTGGATCAATTTAGAGGTATCATTTGATGGTAGAAAAAAGGTATTTCTAATATATATATATATATATATATATATATATATATATATATATATATATATATATATATATATATATATATATATATATATATATATATATATATATATATATATATATATATATATATATATATATATATATATATATATATATATATATATATGCAGTGCATTCCTAATAAAATGAGCCCATTGAGCTAATAGATGTTGCTGTTCTTCTTATCAAAGAATTTCATATTTTAGGCTTATAATAACGAACATTAACTTATCAGCAAAATTGAAATTTAGAAGTACGTATGATACATAATTTTTGATTCACACCTTATTTTTAACCAACACATATGCATATTTAGGAAATATATACATGTTTCTTTTCATTAAATTAAAATTAATTTATAATGTTTCCCAGGTGGTTCATAAAATTGATATGGTTTGTTGCATTTATAGCCAATATTAACTCATTAAATTAAATATTAAACATCCAGAACCAATTGCTATTTTTCAATTATTGCATATAAAATGTTAATCATAGAACTCACTATCAATGCACATACTTAATTGTTAAATTATGAAACTAAAATTAATTTTATAAGGTTTTTACAATTAAATCAATACATTTTGTAAGCTGTTATTAATTTAAATATTGTGTTCGATTTCTAAAAAATGTAATGCACATTTTTCCTCATTATGCAATCCGAAAATATAAGATATTTTGCATACATAAATATAATCATTAAATGTAATGTTTAAGCAAAAATGTTAAATTGAAATTTTGTAATTTTCCACAAAAATAAAGTCTAAATGGAAAATAAATTTAAGATATAAAGTTTTCAATGAAGATAAATTATGCATTGAAACAGAATTAAAACTGTGGTGTTAAAAAACACAGTAACTATGTGGAAAACCAATATCACAATAAAATATTCATTGCTCAAAACATATTTTGATTTTATAATTTTTACATATATACATACGTATTATGAAAAAAATTTAAACAAACAAAAACTAGATTCGCATTTATTATAAAAAACAGTTTAGTTATCATAACGAAATATTTAAAGTCATTGAAAATAACTATTTCCAGAGATTGTCCGAATAAAACTTTACATAAATAACTCAAATGAAAAAAAATATTATAATAATAGTAAAACAATATTTTTAGAAAGTAACGAAAGGCATTTTCGTAAGTACATTAATATCAAACTAGCGACAAGTAATCATTAAATACGATATACATTTCATGAATACCATGATTCAGTACTTCAAAGTGATGCAAAAGAAGAGAATGTTAAAGATGTACTTTAATCATTTATAAATCAGCTTAATTTTTATTTTTAAATAAGTAAATATTACAAAAACATTTCTGTAAGCAAAGTAATAAGTAACCGTTACAAACTAATGAAATTTTACTAATTTTATATTTATTAAGATTATATGTGTGACTTTGAATGCATTTATTACAGAAAAGCGAAATTATTTCTATTGAAATGTTTTTCTCGTTTTTAATTTCAATGCAGACATTAGATATTCATATGTATGTATGTATATATATATATATATATATATATACATATATATATATATATATATATATATATATATATATATATATATATATATATATATATATATATATATATACATATATATTTATTTATTTATTTCAATGCAGCAGGCGAAAGCGAACACAGTTCTATCGCCAGGAAAAGGATACAGAGAAAAATACAAAATAAAAAGTAAACAAGAAGACAGAAAATATGTACAGAGTTATGGCCTAAGGCCGATAAGAAGTTCTCTAGCCTCCCAATACCGGGAGTAGATGCAATTTTTCTTCAAAGCGGGACATAGCGGGAGGTGGTCTGCAGTCATCACCTGATGGTCGCTGCAGAGGGGGCAGGCAGGGCTACGGGCAATCTTGAGACTGTAGAGATGTGCATTAAGGCAGCCGTGCATTGTTGTCAGTCGGAACGCAGCAACAGCTCTATGCCTAGGGTAGTCCGGAAGATTACGGATAGCTGTGCTCCAGGCTTTATTTTTATACTTTTTTCTAAGTTGGAAGCATGTGAGTTTTTACGGCAAGTTTAATTTTTGAGACGGCTGATCTATAGCAAGCTGCCTCATAGTGGGTTTGGATGATAGTGCATCCCTTTTTGGCCAACCTGTCTGCGGCTTCGTTTCCAGGGATGCCACAGTGTGATGGTATCCACTGTAAGACTACTAATTTTCCCCTTTCCTGGAGACTCCAAAATAGGGAACGGCACTATTGGATAGTAGCAGAATCAGGGGCCTGATAGCAGTTAGCTATTGCAAGGATCGCCGTTTGAGAGTCAGAAAAGATAGCAACCCGTTCAAAAAGAGATTGTTGGGCATCAAAAATCTGTAGAGTCGTCCTTATTGCTGCAACTTCGGCATCAAACACAGTCTTTGTGGGTCCAAGGGAGAAATAGTGTGAAAAGTGCTCTGAGTTGATGCCGCTTCCCACGTTACCGCAGGCATCCAGCTTCGAGCCATCTGTATATACATGTATCCATTTATTAGGAGGAAAACGTGTATGAATTGTCTCAATACCCGCACCTAATAAGGGCTCAGTACATTCACATGATTTTAATACAGGATGGAGTCGGTCTAGGTAGTGAGGGATTTGGTGAACCTTCATTGGATTAGTAGGAGGCATCAAGGGCTCAGCTTTAAACGAGAAGTGGAATCTTAGCATCTCTCGCGCCATGGCCTGCAAGAAGCCCTCTTGAGTCTTTAGATTACGTGGGGAGGGGCTAGAGGTAGACCATTGAGAACTTTGTGGCATTCGTAACAGTTTTTGATATAATTTCAAAGCAGATTTCTTGATATCGTATTCAATGTTCATTTCGCCCGAGCTGACAAGCAAGGCAGAAATTGGAGTAGACCTCACTGCGCCATAGACAAGCCGCAATGCTTGGTTTTGGATTTGTTCCAGTCTCGCAATTTGACTATGGGGAGCCGTTATGAGTGGTGCACTGCAGTAAGTCAAGACCGGTTCAATAAAGGTTTTATAAGTTGTGTGGAGGGTTGAGGTAGAACATCCCCATCTGACACCTGCCAGACGCTTGAGAAGACGCATTCTTTTTTCTGTTTTTCTTTGACATCATTTATGTGTAGTTTCCACGTAAGTTTACTGTCGAAAGTTACTCCCAGGTATTTAGTACTCTCTTTACATGGAAGTACGATATTGTTGTGAAGTATTTCCAAATTTAGAGGTTTGTGGCAAAGAGAAGAGGTCTGGTATACTGTTATTTCAAGATTAACAAGCATGTTGTTATTGGTACACCAGGAATGTAGTTTGTTTTTAGCATTGTTTAACTTGTTTTGCAATACTTGGGCTGCATTTTTCTTTGTGCTAGGTGTCCAAATAACGTGATCGTCAGCATACATGAGTACCTCTACATTCTCCTTTATTAGAGTGTTTATGAGATCATCAACACATATGTTGAAGAGCATATATCTCGACACTGCTCCTTGTGGCAGCCCAGTATGTAGTTGCTTATACCCAGATGTAGCTGTTCCATATCGTAAGTTAATATATCGTTGACCTATAAAATCTCTAAAAAAGCGCAGCATTTTACCATTTATATTTTTCTTAGTCAATTTGTTTATGAGCATCGACTTACAGACAGAGTCATACCTCCTTTAAAGTCTTCGAAGACAGCACAAACTATGTTGCTGTTGTCCAGGCCATCTTTAGTGCTCTGGGAGAGGAAGGTGACATGATCTTCGGTGGAACGATTTTTTCCACCGAAGTCAATCTCCCATGTTTAGATTGAATTCAGCAAAAATATTGTCACAACCTGGGGATTTACCAGTTTTTAGCTGATAAATTGCCATTTCTAATTCAAAGTCAGTAAAGTCCCCATTGCAAATCTTGATTTCTGTGTTATCCAGTAATTTGTCAATGGTATTAAGAATTTTCAGAATTCTATCTAAAGTCACACATCGTGGCACGACAAGCTCTCCAAAGCAAAATATCGCATGGAATGAGAAGCTCAGTGAAAAAGAATGACGAAACGAAATTTAATGTCTGAAAGGTATATATATATATATATATATATATATATATATATATATATATATATATATATATATATATATATATATATATATATATATATATATATATATATATATATATATATATATATATATATATATATATATATATATATATATATATATATATATATATATATATATATATATATATATATATATATATATATATTTATATATATATATATATATATATATATATATATATATATATGTATATATATATATATATATATATATATATATATATATATATATATATATATATATATATATATATATATATATATATATATATCTGTTTGCATGTATGTATTCAGTGACACTGAAGTGTCACTGAATTAGTTGTTGGAATTGCCAGTTAGGATAAACTGCCTGATTTAGACACCTTCGATCACAGACAAATCGTAAGTGAGTGACACATGGGCCATTCGATTTCTGAAATCGTCAAAAAACTAGGACATTTAAGATCGACACTGCCAAGAGAATAACTAGAATACACTGATTTTGAATAAAGAAATATCATTCGGGCAAACTGCAAAGGATAATTTGCCTTGACACTGAGTGGTGAGAGACGTCTCAATTGTATTGTATGTAGCCAAAGAAGTCAAATATCAGCTCAAATTACCACACAGTTGAATAACGGAGCCAGTCGTACAGTCAGTAAACGGACTGCCTAATGCTCGCTTCATCGTATGTGTTTCGAGAACCGTCGATCTAGAAGAGTATCAATGCTCAATGAGCACCATCGAGCCATGCGTGTTTCCTGGGCAGAAGGTTACAGAGACTGGATTGTAAAGGACTGAAAATGAGAAGCATGAAGTGATGAGTCTTGATTTCAATTACTTAATTCCAACTAGAGGCTGAAAATATGGTGTCAGGCTTATGAAGCCATTTATCCTGCATGCCATGTTTGAAATATAAAAGTTCATGGTGGCTCAATCATGTTCTGTGGTGTTTTTCTTTGCAATGTTTGATATCTTTGGTTCGTATAGCAATCGCCCTCAATGCAATTTGGTACGTAGACTTGATGGGTGATCACGTCCATTCATTTATGCTTTTATGTAATCCGCACGGTAATGGAGTTTTCCAGCAAACCAATTGTACCTCTCACAATTCCTGGATGGCTGCTAGCTTGTTGCAGGAGTATTTCTCTGACTTTTCTGTCAGTCACCTACAAGCGCAGAATTAAATTCTATTGAGCATCTTTGAGGTGTTTTGGAAAAAGGCGTGAAAAGCCATCACACTGCACTAACGAGCATTACTTAATTATTGGGCAGCTTAAGTCAATTTATGGCAATCCCAATGAACGTTTCCAGGAACTTTGAATCTATGGCTTGCCATGTACCTATACATATATATATATATATATATATATATATATATATATATATATATATATATATATATATATATATATATATATATATATATATATATATATATATATATATATATATATATATATATATATATATATATATATATATATATATATATATATATATATATAAATTCAAGCAATAAATATGAATTATGGATGAATGCTAAACAAAATTGTCATATAAATGTAAGCACTGTGTTACTGTTATCAAAAATTGGTACAAGAATTCTAACTATATGATTAATACATAAATACAATTAAAATAGTATTAAAATATTCTAAAAATTATCTGAATATTTTCATACGCATATGAAAATAAACGTATTTATTTCATTACAAAAATAATCATTGAAAATATTCCAAGCACAGATACTTTCCCGGTTAACTTCAACTAAGGAATAGCAGCTCTGTTCTACTTTTATAAATAAATTTGCTATGTTATATATGATTGCTCTCTTATAATTGCCTTTTTGAAAATTACGATACATAAAAAACATTAGAAGTATATTTTACTACTCATTTTGTACCATTGTATGTATGCATTTCATATTGAAATATATAATTATTTAATAGGATGTTAGATAAAAATATTTCCAGTAGTGATAAAAAAAGTTGAAAAATGATAACACATATCTTAGGAAATAAGCCTTTTAAAAATTATATTTTGATATTAAATGCTTTATGAAATTTTTTAAAAAAATTATTCACAAAGATATTATTTTAAGATTATTTGATAAACAATCATGTGTTTTCATGACGTGAAATTTAATCTCTCTTGAACTATTATATATAATGAAGTTATATGTTTGCAATACGTGGCTAATGAATTATGATAACCTCCTATAAAGTAACAGTAACAGTAGCAAATTTTATTTCCGTAAAATAATCTCAAATATAATTTCTAAAATATTTCACCATAAAATTTGATTAATTCTTATAAGCAACAACATGGCAAGCAAATTAATTTGTTAATTAAAATAACTTACTTGTAAAAAGTGTTAATGGAAACAATGAAATAAGCTTAAGATGAAAGGTAAGTAATTATGCTTCAGTTTTTAGCCAAATATTCATTGCATATACATTTCTTTTAATTAATTGTTTTTAAACTTTTTATGAATAGTTTTCAATTTAAAATGATATGTGGAAATCGTACCTAAAATAATTCATTAATTATGAGATAATCAACGTAGATTATTGAATATTTTTAAAGCAATAATTAAGCACTTCTTTCCGTAAAAAAATAACAGATTGATTAACAAATTATTTTACAAAATATGACCTCCTGTGTCACTGCATTATAATAAGAAAAAGATTTTTTTTCGTTATTCCAAAATTATCGCTTGAAGCATTTTATGATTTATGTACATAGAAAGCTAAGCAGATATTTCTGCAACCAACAATTGTTATTTTAATAAATCTTAAAGAAATGTTTTTAGATTAAGTGTAATTAAAAAAATTAAATGTTAAATTTAATTTTTATCCAATTAAATTCTTTTTGTTTAAAATAGAAACAAATAAATCGCTAACATGGTTAAAGTTTTAATATTTCTGAACAAAAGCAACTAGTAATAAAATTAATAAGTTCATTTGCAAAAAGTTTTAATATTTTAATAATTAAAAAATAATTCTGAGGAAAACTTGTACTAAAATTTACAAATATAAGACAAAAATATTTGTCACAGTATAGTTTACTGCTTTTTTCATTGAATACTTGGAAAAATGTAATTAAATATATTGCAGAAATTGAAAGTAAGGAATGCTTTTTCTTATGAAAAATGTTCCTTTGATTTCAATTTCAGTAACATATAATTATGCTAAGTAAGCTACAAAATTTAACTGTTTAGCTAAATAATGCATGGATATTACAAGTTCTATGGAATCATTTACTGAGAAAGTTCTCTTTTGAACTGTTTACACAAATTTTCTACTTAATATTTCCGTATCGCAAAAACTTAAAATATACTCCTTAACATCTATCAAAATTATAAGAAACACAAAATGCATATATTTTGAAATATAACAAATAGGCACTCAGTCCTTACAAAATTAGCTAAAAAATTAGGAGTATATGCACACGCATTTGATTCATAAATCTATAAATGGATTAAATTACCCGTTTAAAGTCTGTAAAAGCATACTTATTAAGAGCATACTTATTAATTTTATAACATTCTATGTATATATACAGAAAAAAATTAATGTCTGATTTTAAAATCTAGAAAATCTTCCTAAAATTTGAAATTCTGAAAATAAAATTTCATTTTAATTCCTTGTTAAAATGATATTGCTGCAACATTTAATAGATTTTCCGTTTCTCTACATAATTTCGAGTCTTTACGATTACTTAATCAGATAATATGATTCCGTATATCCATCAACAGACTTTTTAAATCAAAATACAAAAGAGACGCTCGGTTGAAGTGGTACAACGCCATAGGATTGTGGACTGTAGAGTTATGGTTGTGGTAATAGAATCAGATGTTCTGGAGCAAATAAGAAATGTTCTCACCTGCCGTTCTGATGATGGGTAGGTTCTCTGTTTAATGCCTGCTAGAAATCACTAAATTTTGGTTCTATTTTACCACCATGGAAGTTCTGTGTAAGTGGTGTAATTTTAGGAATCATTTTTCTCTGGAATGTGTTGTGCCAATAGTAAAGCTCTGAGAAAGTGGCGTTATGTTTCAAGTTGTTTTTCCTGGTATTAACTCGGAAACAGTGCTTGCCTCTTTCTACTCCGAAACCGACCACACCATTCTGGATGTCTTATTGCTTCCTACCGAGTATCAGTTTCGTGAAATGTACGCTTTTCATATACAAGACGATAATACCAATTGACAAGTAGCGAGATTCGCAATGACTTAGCAAGGAGAGGGTGATTTTTAGCACTTGAAGTATAAGTTGCAAAGACGGAGCCTTAACATATCGAATCATTTAATAGGTGATCTTGTGTTCGAAGTCAGTATGTGAAGTAAAATGTATTTAAAAGCTGGGTAGAATAAAAAACCCATGGCCGATAAATAAAGACATAGATGGTGAATTCACCACGGGGAGACACCACTGTATTTGGTAATTGTGTGGGCTCCACTACCTATTGATGATTACTGTGCATTACTTTTCGTTTCTATATACATATATATATATATATATATATATATATATATATATATATATATATATATATATATATATATATATATATATATATATATATATATATATATATATATATATATATATATATATATATATATATATATATATATATATAATTTTACAAAAAATTTAAGAAAGAGAATTTTGAATTTTTTGTAAAATTTATCCATGCTGTTATCTAATTCATTTTTCATTTTTATATCTCTTTTTTTTTTCTCTCTGCTTTCTTTTATTATTACTTTTTTCATCTCATGTATTATTTGGATTTTTTTTGTAGTACATTTGTTGTACCTTCGGGCCCTGTGTGGTATTCCTTGGTGCACAGGGAGATATTTTTGTTTTCCCAAATAAGAAAAAAATATATATAGAGAGAGAAACGTGTGTGAAATTCAGTTTTCATAAACTTAAACCATCGCAAATACAAAACAGTCCGTAATAAAACATTAAACAACCTTATAAAAAACAATGAAAATGAAATTCCAATTTATTTTTTTGTTTAAAGTGAAGAATTCTAACTATTTATTAAATAAATGGTTAACAAACTGATTTATAAAATTTTCTAAATCTCAATCAGTTAAACAAATAATTTCTTTAAGATATTTTAAGCATTTATAATTACTAGAAAAATATCAGATTGAATTAACTTTAAAATTATCTAACAATGAGTAAAATTCTATCAGGCTGATAATATATCCGTCTTTAAAAATACTTTTGTTTTTATATCAGCTTGATGGATATATATGTGTGAAATGGAAAGTACTAATGATATATTTTTATTAAATCAGATAACAAAAATCACTTCTGATTAGTCTACAAAGAAAGTAGATTTTTCCTCTTACAGTAAAAATATTCCTTTAAATGGTACAATAAATTAATTAGTTTCGTCTGTCACGAAGTTTTACGGATTAAATCTCTATAAAAAGTAAATCGTGATTCTCACTGCTCATAGTAATTGAGATACCAAGAGCTAATTGCCTCATTTAAAACACTTTCTTGTCTCAAGAAGTATTCACCTTAAGAGACTAATCTTCCAATCTGCATGTCCAGAGGGGATTCAAAATTTACTTAATAACTTCCCCGAGAACTTTTGCTAGAATTAATATATATATATATATATATGTATATATATTATTGTTATTATTATTATTATTATTGAAGTTATTGTCTATAAAATAAGGGCATTTTATTCACATTTAATTATTATAATAACTAATTTGTAACTACTTTAGATTTCTTTTAACAAATACAAATGCTATTCCGTTAAATTAATTTCTGATTGTTAGTAAACTATATACAGCATAGGCAGGTGTGTAATACATATAATTACTGTTTGTAACATTTTCTAAATTCCCATTTATTTTGTTTAAGGATATTTATATTGCGTTTGTTGAATCAACTTTAATTCGTTGCATTTTTTGTAAAATGTTTTTAGAAAATGTTCAGATGCAGAAAAATTAAGTATTATTTAGTTTAATAAAGAAAGTATTAGATATGAAAGTTCTATGTATTCCAGTGAGAATGCATGGTGAATTATTTTTGTTGCGTCTATAGACCAACCGAGGAAAAGGGATTACAGGGATATTCCCCGTGGGACTGCTTGGAGTAGGGATTTCCAGTGATCCTGTTTATCCTCATCGCAAAGCAAGCAAATTTCTGGAAAGCATCATAACTGTCCCTCCCATCCGAGGATAAAAAAAACAGCAAAGGGATTCTTTCCACCTTTGATTTCGAATCAAGTTTACGTTCATTTTGTGTTGAGATAAAATCGAGATTCATGATAAAATAAACAATGTAAGGGCTATTGCAACAAATTAGGGAAAATTATTTTAAGAAGAAGAAAACGCGTTTTGTATCTCTTGGAAATATTTGTTTTTCTTAAGAACTTTTGAATCGTATTTGCAGTATGTATTTCGCGTTTATATACAAAATACTGTTCTTTTAAATATATTCTGTAGTAAAATTTTTATGTTACAGATATTACATATGCTCTTGTGAAATTAATATGAATTATAAAAATTCTGAAAAACCTGTTTGATCAATGGTTAAAGTTTTAAATATCTATATTAGCAAATCAATATTCTCTGGTTCCAAGTAAAATGTAAGTTAAATTTAATTTTAAAAAGGAACTTAGCAGGTTAGCCAAATATTACACAATAACCCTTTTTAAAATTTATTTCATTTGATTTGTGAGTAACTAAATTTTCTTAATATTCATTATATCTGCACAATTTTATAAATTCAAATATATTTCCTCATTAGCCAATTTTTACTTAAAATATAGTGTGGTTTGTTGGTTTGTTTGTCGCTCAACGGTCATTTTTTGCACACGAGGGCTAATTAGACCGGGACTTACGGTTTAAAGTGGATTCCGAACCACTACAAACATCCATGCTCAAGGTGGGATTCGAACCCACGAACTGTTGAACTGAAGGCAAGAGCGCTAACCATTCGGCTGCCAGCTCGGCAAAATATAGTGTGAAATTCCATAAAGTTAAATTATTGTTAATTTGTGTTGTGTTATGAAATTTTATCAGTGATTTTCAAAAATAGCCTTAAGTGAAATAAATTAGATGTAACCTTGTGTTCGCAAATGCATTGCTTTGTATTTTTTTCGAAGAATCAAAATGAAGATTGTTTACCCTAATGAAGGAAGTTTCCATTGCTTTCCAACCAATATTTGATATTTTTATTCACATGATATTATTTAAGAGCAATGTTTTTACATTTGTAATATTTTAGTAAGACATTTTAATTATTCTTCAAACAAGTTTTGCTTAGAGAATTCTAAACAAAATAGTTAATTAACGTAAGTAGTTGATAAGCAAACATATAAAATCAGAAGTAAATGACAAGCATCAAAACAAATAATGAAAATATAAATAAATAAATAAATAAATAAATAAATATATATATATATATATATATATATATATATATATATATATATATATATATATATATATATATATATATATATATATGTAAATATATATATATATATGTAAATATATATATATATATATGTATGTATATAAATATGTGTGTGTGTCCTCAAGATAGTGATCCTCATGAGACCTTTTAAATAAAGAATGTAAATTCTTTGAAAAAGATAAAAACATGAATTGTGAGGAAAATTATTTTATTGGAATTTAAGTTTTTATTTCGTTTGAATATTGTTTCTTAAAATTTATTTCTCAAAAATAGTTTGTCAAATAGTATTATATGAATGGCTGCAGTTTATTTTTATAGACAGTTTAATTAGTTAATCAGCTTGCTAATTGCAAAATATTTCTGTAAATATTTATGAAACTAGTGGAAATATTATCCTTGCGTTGTAAACCCCATTCAAATCTTGACCAACTATAGACTTTCGTTCAATAATTATTGCTGTTATTCAGATAAATCTTCTGTTAGTCTAAATATAACAGTAAACGTATGTGTACATCATAAACAGAGTACATATCCTATCTTAATACATAAGTTTCACCCTATATATTCTCTTATATTATAATGGGGGTGTTAATCTGCTCTTATTCTATCATTTTCAAATATTCTGTGGAAGCACTCAGGTGTTTATTCTATTACATTTTGATATTATTCGCTTATTCATTTCTTATAAAATTATTTATTTTAAAAGTATAATTTTGTATAGTTTTTTTTCCTATCAAGTTAATGATTTTGTATACATCAAATTTTAAATTGCTAAAAATCTATACACGAATTTTAATTTTCCATTTATTTTACCTGGACCACTCACTGAATAATGGTAAATTTAAACAAATAATATTAGAAAAAAAGGATTCAAGTACATTTGATAATTTTCTTTGTCATTTTAAAATGAGTTTATTTTTTCATCTAGAACAACATTTTAAAATTTAAATTTTTCCTTCAGTAATGTCATGAATTTTATAAAGAGAATGAAGGTTTAACAAGTAAATTTAAAGGTGCCTGTTTTATTTATAGTTTTTTTCAATTCCTAGAATGTGTTAATAATGGATTGAATTATATGATAAAATCAAGAAAGCCAATTCATGGAAATGATATTAACATTTTTAATTTAGGAAAATCATTCATCACTAAAAGATTTTAAATAAAAGAAATCGTTAAAATAAATAACATGTAGCATGCAATTCTGCTTTTAATTATTACGAAAATTGTTTTGCACATAAACTTTGTCTTTGAACATCAGTAAAACCAATATTCACATAGTACAAAGATTTGTTAAAATTAATTTTTACTTTTTTAAATTCAACTAAGTTTTTCATATTTTTGTGAGCAGTTGCAGTTAAATAAAATATATAAAAAGGTTATGAAAACTCGTCCAGAGTGCCATGCTGAATTGACTGATACTGTTTTGTTAATAATTTTATATTAAAAATATGCTAATACTATTTTCGTTATAAGAATATAATAACAATAAATATTCATAATAATAATTTTATTATGATATTAACGATAAAGTATTTAAAATATATTTAAAAAAATTAAAAAATGTCTATCAATGCACTTTACAGTTATATATATATATATATATATATATATATATATATATATATATATATATATATATATATATATATATATATATATATATATATATATATATATATATATATATATATATATATATATCCCTTTAAATTAATTTTCCTTAAACTATAAATCAATTTATGTAGAATTGAATTATATTTTAATAATTTCTTTGTTAACAATTTAAAACTAAAAATGCTAAGTCAACTTTAATATTACTTCTGCGTGTATTTTCAAATTCTCTTTCAGTTTTGGTAGCAATTATGTTGTGACGCACTAAATATATTATGCATCTTCATAAAATTCAGTTTCATTCTCATAAATATGTTTTGGGCTGATAATTTGTGTAAGTACTATTTTAAAACATTAATATAAGAAGAATGATATATTGCATAATCTGAAAATGCATATAGCTTTAATTTTGATGCAAAAGCCTTCATGGTTCTTATATAACCGTATATTTCACTATTTTAGTTCAGATTTTATGGTTATATAAGTTTCTTTTCTTTCCATCATATGAGTAGGGCTTAATTGGAACTTTATATTTGATCTAATCTGACAATAAACTATTATTTTAATGTGAAATAAAGTGGTTATCATTCATTTTCAGATGTAACGTCTTGAAATTTACATATTTTTTAGTTAATATAAAATGATCAAAGGATTTAACATAAAACATAAAATGTAATCATTTTATTAAAATCTTAAGAGATTTCTTAGCTGTCTGCAAGTTTTATGCAAGTAAATCTGTTTTGCTACTGAACTATTATAACTTAGCAATCTTATTTACTTTTTCAATTTTAGTTTGGTTTTTCTCTTTTAACATATTTTATGCCGTAAGAAACACTCTAATAAGTCTTATTTTTCTAAGCATTTGAACTGATTTATCTTAGTTTCCTCTTTTCGGAGGAGAGTAATTGAGTTTTTGCATTTACTATTTTGTGATTTACTGTCGTTCTTATATAAAAAAAAATCATAACTTTTGAAGAAAATTAAAAATATATGATACTTTAAATTTCACTGTCATGAAGTTATAATTAAGATCTTTATATGATAAATTTATTGTTTAGTTTGTTCAGAAAAGTTTGAAAGTTTTAATCATTCAAATGTTTGAAATTTCCTAATTGCGTTTTTGAAAAAATTGGATAGTCTTTTTTTCCTTTAATTTGTACCCGCAGTTTTTACAAAAAATAAGTAATATTGAGGCAAATATATTTTTTGCTAAGACAATGTAAATCAAAATTTCCGTAGTATAATGGGAAATTTATTTCTGTATCGCAAACAAGGTTTTCTACTGAACATTTCTAAACGCAATGTATACAAAAATCTACTTATTAATAAAATAAAAAAATGTTAGGCTTAGTTTGTTCAATTATGTATTACCTTTATAAAAGCTTCATATAAAACAACATGCAGATTTAAGTAACTTTTTTTGTGAAGTTACGTTATTCAAAGTAATGTAATTTAAATATTAAGGAAAAAATCTAACATATCTTAACTTGAATGTATATTCATATTACTTGAAAAAAATTTAATTATTTGGTCTGAAAACGTAATTATTTTTAGATACTACTATTTTTTTGAAAACATTCATTGAACACTTTCATGCCCTAACTTAAATATTTAATACTATGTTATGTTGCGTACAACATATTATTATCACAAAGATTGCATTTTATGTTTAAGATAAAGTGGAATAATTTTCATTACAAATCGCAGTTGAAATTTTTATATGCTTCTATTTGTACAATGACGTATGTACACTCTTATATATACATGTAGTTTATTTCAAGAGTGACTTGTTTAAAAATTGTAAGAAAAGTTATATTATTGAACATTCAATACTTTATTATTTAATTTATTTCTTAATTCATGCATGGTAAGCAATATTTAGCAAAAAGTGTACAACAGTTCATATGATGAATATTATACACTGTAATTCTAAAATATTTCTATAATTTTAATATTTTATTTTTAGCTAATTATGATGAAAAATTAAAATTGGGCAGTTGTTTCTAAACTAAATTAGGGAAAATATATTGGCAAATGATTTTTATGAATTATATACCTTCCTAGTTCACAAAATTTTTTTATTGATAGCATATTGTTGTTAGGTAATTGGTATTAATGTTTTCATTCCTATATAAAAGTAAGTAAATTATTTTCTTTGGTGCCTAATCATCTTGTGTATGTAAAGTATGTTATTGAACTCATTTAGTACCGCTGAAGATAACTAAATTATGTTCTGTATATATAATATTACCACTTGCTTATCAGTAAGTTGCATTAACATTTTCATTAACTGTTACTATTTGTAATTACTTCATTAAAGATGGATTATTATTTAATTCCAAAAAGAAAAATCAAGTTAAATAAGTTAATATTGTAAACAGGGGTGCAACGCTGTAGGCCTCTTCGTGATGCACCCTGGGTTATGCTAATCTACTACTGCTTTACTGCTAGTCTCCTTTTTTGATAATTGTCCTTTTAAGGACAGCCAGCGTTTTAAAATTCTCCAATGAAATACCGATGGAATCACTCAATAAAAATGAACACAACTTCAGACTATCTTGAAGGCATATGATATTGATGTTTCCATGATTTTGTGTAGGTATACAACATAATGATTCTACTGAATACTTAGGTTGTATTTTCGACTCCCGTTTAAACTTGAGCATTTATATGGAACACTTGAAGAATAAAGCAGTGAAAAGACTCTCTGTCTTGAAAATCCTGGCTGGTTTAAGGTGTTTATGACAGATATTGACAAATAGACATTATTAATTACTTACAAATTATATGTACAACCAGTTATTGGTTACTGTGGTGAAATCCTTATTAGCAAATAATGCGACTCGGAATCTAGAACCAGAAATTATTCGCAACGCTTGAACTTTTCAGAATCAAGCTGAAGCAGTGAGAACTACACCGGTTCCTAAAATAAATCTCTTAACCAGTTTTTTTCTATTAAAAAAAAGAGACTCTAATCGGAAGTTCATTTGATTGCATGTCAACTTTTTTTCAGGAATTATAATGTTTAAAGTAATCTTAAAATTCAAATTGGCTGTATCCATGCTGCTCAGAGAGAATCTGATTTTTCGAATTTGAATAGAAATTATCTATATTTTACCTCTTCCCTCTTGAACATTGGACTTTTTTAATTTAAATATTAATCTTGGCCTTATACAAAACATTGGGAGGAAAGAAATAAGTGATTCACAATTAAGAACTTTTGCAATGGAGACTATTAATGTTCGCTATCATGAAAATGAATAGTTGAGTGTCTTTACTAATGACTCTATATTGGAGAGAACACATAGTGCTGGAGCAGGTATCCATAGTGAGCTTTTTTTCGGTTTTACTTACCAACTGACTGCAACTTTTAGTAACGCTTTCGATGGTAAAATAGAAGCTATTGCCGTGGCAATTCAACAGCTGTCTGTTCCAAGCTACTTATTTGTAAGAGCTGTCATATTATCAGATTCTAAAAGTGCCCTTGAATCACTTTCGAATAATCAAACTATATCTCAAAGTAATTTATAGTGTAGACCCTTTTTTAAGACATAAGCACATCTAATTTCTTTCAATGGAACCCATTACACAAGCAATGGAAAGCTGGTGTATTGGCTATGAAGGGAGCTATTATAGAACAACGCATACATCATACTTTTTCTTTTCATTCAGCTACATTGTTTATAAATCTGGCCCTTAGAAAAACTCTTGAACAAGGCATGACTCAACGCGCAAGGAATAAGAGCTGGGGTAGGAGAGAACTGCTCCAAGTTTTCCAAGAAAGACGACGATGGATCTATTTAAAGGACTGGCTGGACATGACTGCTTATATGACCATCTCTATAGAATTTGAGTGGTGGATTTCCTAAACTGTGTTTTGTGTGACTATTCAACCAATGATTTCTGAACATTTAAATTATTGTACCGTGCATTCTCAATATGAAGACATTGCCTAGAAGTATTGGACAACCCATGAACTAATGGCGTCAGCTTTAATATTTGGTATTTCTAAAATAAAATGAAAGTATCGTATTCATGCTCTAATAATTTTGAAATTCATCAATTATAATAAGTCTGAAGCAAACCAAACATGTTGCAAATGACAACTTAAGATATAAATAAGGAAACATCTTAAATATCTACGAATTATTTTTTTTTCAAATTCAAGTATGTATTTTTAAAAAGGTATTTTATTTTTAATAATACATTTTAAGAAAAAAAATATAACAGTTTTAAGATTTAGTGTTTATATTCTTTATTACACTGTTTCCCAGAAACACCTTCTTAATATTTATAATTTTAAAACAGAAAGAGCAAATAATAATAAAAGTATATGAATAAACTTGAAGATATAAAATATATAATGAAGCAGTTTAAAATATTTCCTTCGTATGGAAATACAAGCATCCGATTTTTGTAATATATTTTAAAGTAAAACTAGATAAAAAATCATTTGAAATATTATAATAAGAGCTGGATTTTATGCTTTGAAGAATTGGAGTATATTAGAGGAAAAAAACTGAAGTACTACTTAATAATAATGGTATTTAATAAATCAACCTTAGATTTTTTTTATTATATTTGAATATTTTTTGTGTATACCATTGCAATCATTAGGAAAGTGTAAGCAATGTGATTGTATTTCATTTGAATTTCACACTTTTAATATTTCTTATCGTTAAACTGCAAACAAAGCTCTTATTAAAAAAAAAGATGAGTCACTTCAATTAGACATAAAAAAGTCTATTTATAAATGTTCTCATAGTATCGATTTGTAATTTTTTTTTCTGAAGACTAAAACAAAAGACAAACCAAAATCCATTTCCAACAAGCTTAGAAAGCTACCAAAGTTATTTTACTTTCATTATAAAGTTTGTTGGAATAAAAATATTTTTACGACTTTTGCTACTAGCTTCTCTGGTTTGATTTCTGTTATTGTGGGAAAATATCTCTGAAAATCTACAACATATTTTCTTTGATAATAAAAACGTGATCTAATATATTTTTATATTTTCCAGAGATTCATGTTTCTCTAATAAACAAATATGATGATCGTTCCAACAATTTTGATTGTTGTTTTAAGAACCATTATTACTTATTACTATTATTACTAATTAATAATTACTTCAACAAAATATTTTTTCATGCTTCATAGTTAAAATAATCTAGTTTATAAAGAAATTCTAATTTATTTTGAAATGCATTGAGAAATTTTTCTTAAAGCACCATGAAAAGGGATCAAAATTCCTACTAGAAACCCCAAAAGTTCTTTTTTATATCGCACAGTTAATATAAAGGAAACTATTTTATTAAATTATTGATCACAGTATTTTTTCAGTTTTACATCATTATGATTCATTTTAATATTTTTAAATAAACAATTCCCAAAATTAATATTTTTAATAAAGACAGTTTTTTAAAAAAAAACTATGTATAAATGTTTTCCCAAATGAAAAAAGTTAAGCAATGCTAATTAAGCCTACTTTCAATCCATCTAATATTTTTATAAGATAATACTCATTTTTCTTTCCATAGCAATTTTATTTTTTAAGAAATGTACTATCATAATTCTATGCGTCAGCAAGTACTTTAAAATGTAGCGAGTTATTGGTCTCAATCTTTCTTTAATATTATTCATTTCTAGAAGCATAACTCATTCTCTCATAATCGTTGATGTGATTGATTGAGTAGTTAGAGAAATTCTCCGAAAACAACATAAGAATTGCGTGGTTACCAAGAAAAGAAATTTAGAGTATCATATTTATATAAACGTGTAATTAACTGAAATGGGGAAGCATTATTCAAAACAATGAAAATAACCTCCTTTTATGCTTTACTATAACAATTTATTTTCGACGTGTTATTATAATGTCCTTTATTTATTGTAGAATATAAATACCAAAGTAATTAAGATCAATGCTTCTTAAGTAGTCTTTGTTTATTTTTAATAATGTGCATTAAATATATTTCGAATTTTGATAACAAAATAGTTTCGTGAAACTTTATATTTCATACTTTTTAAATAAAATTTATACCCCCACGTTATTATTATTATTAAAGATGCATATCTAAGGTACACAAAATATATTCATACTATTAATATTTTGATAATAAAGCAATTTAAAGATATTGCACTTTAATCAGTAGAATCGTTACTACATTCTGTTTTTATAGGATTCAAAAATGAAAAATAAATGTATTGTTCTTTAGAATAACTCATATTTTATAATTCTTTAACTGACTTATTTTC
Source organism: Latrodectus hesperus (assembly GCA_037975125.1). Classification (NCBI taxonomy): domain Eukaryota; kingdom Metazoa; phylum Arthropoda; class Arachnida; order Araneae; family Theridiidae; genus Latrodectus; species Latrodectus hesperus. The sequence continues at coordinate 69,820,384 of CM075854.1, forward strand.
TATCAAAACAATTTTTTGATTTATTGAATTGAGAAAAATTTCACAAATGGAAATCAGCTTGAAAGTCCCTTCGTTAAAATGTTATAAAATTTGTTCACGAACTGCGTTTAGAATTAAATATACAAATAATAATGTAGGAAATGAGACCAATCGTTAAAAACATTAAAACAATTATGGTCTTGAGAAATGTAATATGTTACAGATATATTTAGAAGAAAAGTTCTTAACAAAACTAATATTACTTTTATACAGATTTATCTGAAATAATGTAACTTTTAAGATTTTGAATTTGGATTTATGAGATTGTTTTGGGAAATGATTAGATTCACATTTTTCCGAAGTAATAATAATTGATAGGGTATATTTAAATAAAATATCATTTCTTAGAACACTACAAATATAAGTAAAATGAACAAATTTACTTTTTTAGTAGTAGAAATGTTTTGAATTAAATCAATCGTATATGATAAAATTCAAATATAATCTTCAGGTATAATATATCTATAAATATGTTATCATTCACTCTCTTCAAAATAGCACATTTAGTCAAAAAAGCTATCTTTTATAATAATACAATCATTATGTTTCTAAATACATACTTGCGAAGCATAAATACTTGTTTGACTTAGTATGAAAACTTTGTCATTTCTTGCTTTTTTTGCTTAGTACACCGGCATATATACCTTATTTCATTCATACAATTCTTTTAAACTGCTTACACTTTTTTATTCTTGTTATAAAAAATAATATCTCTGCTCCTTTTTATAAGCCAATAATTATAATAAAAGACAATTAAATAATGTAAACTGATCTTTAACTTATGAATATGTAAGCATTCATAAATATACTCATAATATATTTAGAAACGTAAAATAAAAAATAATTTATAGTATTTTACGCTAAATTTGCTTAAAATTTTAATGTTAAAAATTAACTTTACTACATTTGATAAATTTTCAAAATTCAATACATTCTTCTAGTTATTTAATCAAATTAATGAAAAAAATTTTATGCAAATACCGCTTCAATGAGATATTTTTTTGTTTCTATCCAGCTTTAATTACCTTTTTAAAGCTAAAAAAAAATTCTGTAAGTAATTTCTATCAACATATTTTAAAGTAATAAATTTTCTATGACTTATAAGGTATCGTTTCCGTAAAGTATCACATCGAAGTTTGGCAGCCAAGCAATATTGTAATAGCAGTTGTGATTTTTTCCATTGTTTCCAAGTTAGAGTCTCATGAGAAAAAAAAATTGATGAATCTTGTTTGCTAGAAAGATTTTTTGAAATATATATTAGAAATTCTTATCACTTTATTTACGGAAAATCAAAACTTTTTAATGTAAGATTAACATTGAAAATACACATTTTCCTGTGAAATTGGCTTTGTTATTGACTAACACAAGTAAGATTCTTACATTTGATGTGAATTCAAATGCCTATCATACTGCTAAATTTTATTTTGTGACTCGCTCACACTACATTTTATTTACAAGAAAAATGATATACTGATTATTTCAGTCTTACAAATACCATGTATAATTACGTAATGACGAGAATATTTGTTCATTTCTAAATTTATATAATTATGTGCACTGTATAATATTCACAGATACATAATTTATGCATTTATAAGCAGTTGTTAGAAATAAGAAAATTGTTTTGGAATGAACTGGCAGTAAAATATAATTGGAAATTCCATGACATTTTCAGGCAGTGTTATATTAAGAATGTATGACGGAAATTCATATGATTTTAAAAAATAGAGAATATAAATTAATTTGTTGCATATTCAACTCAATTATTTCACGTGTATTTCAAGAAGTATATACCTCTACTTCTACGAACATTGATATAGTTAATTTGACAATCTAGTTACTGTAATTTCCTACGTCTTAAGCTCTTCTACTCAGACAATTTATAATCCTGTTACCTTATTAGTAAGTCAAATTATTTAAATCCTTATTGTGAGGAAGTTAAATTGAAGAAAACATGTGCAGACTAGATTAACTTTCCATATTTTACGTTCTCGAATATATTTCAAATGATAAATTGAGTTTCATTGCCTTTCCGTATTCAAATAATTAAATTGATTAAAATAGTTATAAAAGACAATTTAAGGAATTTTGAATGTATTGTCTCCAAACATTTTATCCGTATTTGTATCGTTTGGAACAAAACCCTTATTTAAATTATACTAAATAAATGTTAAATTTAAATAGTATATAAATCAACTTTTATTAAATTAATTAAGACTCTTTGTAATATTGTTTTAATTTATATTTCATAGTCTTCTGATATTAAATATTGTCTAAATACTAAGAACCACAGGTATTATCATTTGCAAAAAAATATTAAATTGAAGCTGCATATTTTTCTGCAAGATGAGGACAAAATATGAATCCGATTTTAATTTCCTTTGGCAAATCTACATAAAAAAATGTCCCTTGACCCATGGTAAAGACCATGGGTCATATGACATTTCATGTCCCATGATTTTCATAGTAAAATGTTCTAATTTTTTTTACATATTTCTGCTTTTAAATGATTTATCGAATCGGATTTTTAGATCTTTTTAGTGCTTGGTATTGGCTATGTAACTTCTTGTGTTCAAAAAGTATTTTCAGTAGGCAACTAAATGTAAGCACGAAAAAATTCAAGTGATTTCAAGCTGTTAATTATCCATTAAGTGATATGGAAATGCCTGCCTTGAAATATTTATATTATTGGCAAAGTAGTTGTAGTGTTAATCCATGCAAGATCAAAGTTAGCCTATATATCACATGTTAATGTTTATAAATTTATATTCAATTTGCTAAATATGACTTGTAAAGTTCTTTTTTACAATGAAATGCTTACACTCAAAAGATGTCTACGATCAAACAACAAACAAACAAAAGTTTTCGTTTAGGACTAAGAAAAACTACAAGCAAAATATAGCAATTGCTACCATAAATTATAAAAAAAACGTCTGTTTTTGCTGGATTAGTCAAAGAGATTTAAAACTTGAAAAAGGGTCTAAGCGATGATAAGATTTTGACCCCCTGATATTAGTCGGTCAGAGGAAGAAATCAGAAAGGTAAGTGACACTAAGCAAAATAAATAAATAAATAAATTAAATAAAAAAAACTCTATTTGCATTTCGGTCAGATAAATTGAGAATATCAGACTAAAAGCAAAAAAGCAAGATTTATATTATCCTGAAGAAAAGAAAATTACTCATGTCACTCCTTGACGATTGCGTGGATACTCTTTTAAAAATATGTCATAAAAAGATTGATAGATACTTTTCCAGGAAAGATGCCTTATATCACAATTTTCGTCGTCGTGTCCAGGGCTCTACTTCTCCGAAATTATTGGGCTCCATCCAACCTAGTATTGAACATAAAATCAAGGTCCACGAAATTTCAAGCCTTCAAGCCACTGTGAATCCATCTGTTCATTCCAAAATGAACTTCCAAAAATAGTATCATGAATATTAGATTCGTTACAAAAATTGTTTTGAGTCCTTTGGAAATTATTTCGAATAAAATATTTTATTTCAGTATTTAATGTTTTGCTTATGATACATGTTAATGAAATTTTAGTTAGACTGTGCCTGTGTATTCTATTTACAAATAACACTATTTTAGTATAGTTCTGTCATAATTTCAAGATCCAATCAGGTTATGATTCAAAATTAATTGTTAAATTTGCTTAGAAATTATGGAAGATAAGCTAAAATTAAGAATTAAAATCCCTTCATTTCCTTTCACAATGTAATATTTTCCATTAAATTTTGTCTTTCAAATACATGGTGGTAAAAAGATTGAAAGTACAGAGGGTATTAACTCATTTTTAGAATGATTTAGATAAAGAATTAAAAAAAGTAAATGTTTTAGAATAAAAATTTTCGGCAACAGCTTATTATTTGAAATGAGAAATATCATCAGCTTCTTTTAAATATATTCTTCTTTCAAAATGTCACATGTAAACAAGTTGTGGATTAAAGGATATGTTTTGCACTTTCGGAAGAGAAATATTCTTATTTCAGAATTCAAAAACGTTGTGAAATGCATGGTATTAAAATTTTTAAGTGCAAAAAAAGCAACAATATTAATCGGACAGGTAAAAACCATCAATCTTTTATTTCTACATGGAAAGAAAATTCGAAGTGAATATCCGAAAAAGGAACGCACTGTTTCAAATGTATCTAAAGTGAAATCGCTGGTAACAAGAGAAAATCTGCCAACACAGAAATCAATTGCAAAGTTTTTAGATACATCTGTATACACAATAAATAAAATAATAAGCTTAGATTTACAACTTAAGAAAGCTAAAAAACATAATGTTTACCAGCTTTTGTTGAGATATGTGGCTCAACGCAAAACATTTTGTAGAATCCTGTATGAAAACCATTTAGCAGGAGATAAATGGAAATACATTGTGACTCTTGATGAAGCATGGGTTTACATAAATGACTGCAACAAAAAAGGTCTATTTACTATAGAAAACAAGAGAAAAATGTACAAACCTAGTTCCGTCAAAGTAAAGAAAGTTTCAGTAAGGGGTTTATGATTGTCGAAGGTTTCTGCTACAATGGGAAATTAAAAATAAGAAGAGTTGGAAAAAATGTTAAACTCAACTCATCATACTATCAGGAGAAGGTTTTACATCCACTATTTACAGAAGAAATTCCCCTTCTTTATTCGAATGACTTTTAAAGAGTGAAACTTCATAAAGCAAAGCTTCAAGTCATACTTCGAAAACTGTCACTGCATTACTTTAAAAAATGAAGACTGATACAGGTATTGCATATATACCTTTTATACATATTCCTGCAAAGTCTCTTGATATTTTACCTATGGTCTATTGTGCCTTTGGTCTGTTAAAAAAGAGCTCTTTCTAAAGGCAAACCCACCACGATAGATGGATTCTGGAAAGCAGTGGAAGAGGAATGCAAAGCAATACACCTGGAGATTCTACGAAAAGCTCTTCTGTCATTTACGTATAGTCTAGATAAAAGGCTATCAGATCGAACATTTAAAAAAAGAGTCTTTAAATTTTAGACATTTATCAAAGCCCCGAAATCGTTCTAAAAATGTGTTATTACCCTCTGTATCACCACGCGTATAAATTTTAATTTAATAAAAAGTGATAGTCAAGCCAATTTTCTGTATAACATATAAAAAGTTGTAATAACCGTAAACATTGTTATTGGTTTAAAAAGTAAAAAAAGTATTATGTTTTACTCATGCTATTAAATTAGTCTTCTACAAAAATTAATAATTTTATTTTATAACGTTTTAAGCCCATATGCTAATATGATGTAATTTTCAAAATAATATATAAACATTTTGCCGAACTTTTCACGTAAAATTATTCACCTATCTATTATTTACCTATCTGACAAAACTAAAGTTAAAGTTATTTCAATTATGATTCATCAATCAAACATTTTAGCATTTTTTTTTAAATTTTTGATTGCTAAAATAAGATAAAAGAGATAAAATAATACAGATGAAACAATATGAGATGAAAGGAAATAATTAATTAGAAATTTTAAAACTTACACATTTTGTAGGAGTATCATTAAAAGATTTTAAACGACTAATTTTGCTATGGAAAAATGTTTCATGTTTTATTTTTAATCATTATATGTTAAATAAGACTGCGAGAGAGAGAGAGAGAGAACTGTTAACTATATATATATACAAATAATAAATTTGCATTTCTTATTGGAGCAAGAAACACATGAATAATAGTTAATAGTTACATAAGGATTTATGTTCATGGTCTGAAAATATATTTTTGAGCTCAAGAAAATGTTTCAAACTAATAAATATATTTGATACATGCTACTAACTATTATATTCAAAATAAACCTATTTTTATTCATAAAAAGGATTAGATATTTGTGTAATTTTTTATTTGTGCCTTGCAACTCTGTTATAGTTTTATATTTTATTACATACATTACAGCATTTTGGTTTTATGAAAATAAATCTTTATATCATAAAAATGTGTACTGGTATTGATATATGTTTAAAAATATAATTTTTTTTGTGAAATGTTGATAAAAGGAAATTTATTTATAATGCACATGAATTTGTTTTCTGTGACTGCAATTTATGCCAAAAAATATAAAATACTTTACTATTTTAAATTTAGAATTGGTATATTTTGACTCAAAAACTTAAAAACTTACTTATATGTCTCGATTATAATTACATACTTTTGAAAAAAAAACACTCTAAAAACAATTCGATCAACTCCAAATTTCACACCAAATGTTTGTGTAAGAAGTATGCAAATAATTAAATTTGCAATACTAGAAAATATTAGTTCCAGTCATGCACAATACTACTGTGCATCTCAAATGATATAGAATCGGTAACAGATGCAGAAGGTTTAACTTTTCGCATTGTTCCTCAGACTCCTGAGAGACATGAATGAATTACGACCTTGTCGAGGACCTTATAAACAACTTGACGACTATTAACGAGATCTAAGGGTCAAATGCGTAAATCTGAATGCACAACCTGGGCAATGGAAAGTCTTATGACTCCTGCATCATACGTATGAAAGGATAAGAAGGACAATTTCACCAGTTACTGGCTTCAAGACTCACAGTGCAATGACTCGCAGTCAATGGGTCCTATAGACTTGAAGTTTTACTAATTTCATTATCTGAACATGAGTTGTATAAATTTAATTTCATGAGAAACAGTCCTTTTCTTCAATGTACTTGACAATTTGCAAGCAAAGGATTTGAAGCTTTTTTTTTTGCATAGAGATATACATAAACTAGTTTAAATAAACATATCTATATTGAAAAATCAATTAGAATTATTTATTCACAAACAATAAATTATTTCTACTAACTGGATAAACATTTTATCTATAAAACCAATTAGTTTCAGTTTTGACGATTCATTACCTACGCAATTTTTTTTTTAAATATACGGTATTATTTAGCAATTAAATGCATCTATTGACTTATATTTTACTAACAGAAATACATGTTTTAAATAAAGACGCTTATATAATTCAAATAGTACACACAAAAACTTGGAATTGACATTTTTTAAATAACAATTAAAATTTATGTTAATAAATTCCATTGACTTTTAGAATTTCTTGCTGGTCAGAATTGTCCTTCATTGCCATTATTTTTTAACAGGAATAGCTATGTTAATGTAAAAAGTTCGATTTTAAACTTATTACAGTGAGTAATATTTGTTATGTAGGGACTTAATAGAGAATTTTATTATATTTCATCTTTAGAATATTATATATATTAGAATATTTTATCTTTAGAAATGTTTATTATTTTTCAATTTTTAGTTTAACTTTTAATAAACTAAAAAGACTTTTAATAAACTAAATTACACTTTTATAAACTTCATTATTTAAATTTATTATTTAGTGAAATAAATATTCTAATTCTCAAAAATAATTGCTTAAGTGATTCTTTAAAATAATTTAATGTCGCATATTTGAGATCATATTTGTTATATAAAGAATTAGCATTATTTTTCATGTTGTTCTAAAATATCAATTATAAAATCATTTAATTTTTCCTGCAGACTATTCATAATAAACAAATTAAATTAATTTACAATGTAACTTTCAGTAAGAGTATAAAAACATTAATTCATCAGCTACATAATTTTATATTTAGTTTGAATTGCCATTAAGTGAAAAAGAACCCTTACTTAATAATAACCATGAAATTTCTATTTACTTTAATTATTAAAATGAGAACTTGGAAAACTGTTTCCACTGAATAATGATACCTTTGCATAATCTCTATTCTTTATTTCATGTTTTAATGATTATTTGTGTTTATTTGTTAATTTTTATAACTATTTCAATTTTTTTTAATTCCTTAACATAAAAAGATAAAACATAAACTTATTACATATAATGCAGTATTGTTATTTAATTTACTGTGGAAAAGGAAAACAGCAAAATAAATGTAAAAGAAAAAACTCAGATATTTTTTCAGAATCATCCAGTATTATAAGCGAAGTGGAAAAACCCACAATTCAGAGTAAAAGAGTTTGAAAGAGATATATTTGAGTTCTGCCCAAGAACGGTAAAGAAAATAACTGATCGAAACCACTTCTTAATGGATTGTAGTTGGAGTGTATATTTTTCAGTCTTTCGTACTCTTACGCATTACAGAAAGTAACTGAATAAAAGTTCAACTCTGATATAACTTTTCACTTTTGTATAGAGAGAAAAGCAAAGTAGGCACTCATACATTTACCTTAAGGCTTTGCGATATATTTCAAATAGTTAGTGAAGAAAATAACTTTATAAAATAAGCTTACTTGATCCAAGGATTTTCTATCATATCTTTGAAGTAGTTTTTTTTTAAATAAGAGTAAAATATTCCGCTGTAAATCTAACCTTGAAAATAAAGTTTTATATAAACTTTATTGAAAATAAACTCTATTTTCAAGGTTAGAGAATTACCTGTATTTTTGTATATAGTTCATACAATTTATTTGTATATATCTCATAATTGATTTAAATCATATTTTAAATAAATCAATTTTGAAGCAAGATTGACATTTGCTGCAATTTACAGTTAAATTCATAATTATTTCAAATCAATGTTTGGTATTTGATTAGTTAAAAATAAATTAGACTTGTTTGTTACAAGTTTGATAAAAATATGATTGTTTATGCACTTTAGTTAATTTGAGTATTAAACTAACTTTTTTCTTTTCTAATTAACTAACAATCATTGCATAAAAAACAAAATATCAAGTGAAATATCTTAGTAAAATATTTATTGATTGTTATTAAAAAAGCATACATATTAATATTCATATTTTAATCATAACAAAATGATTCAACGATTTCAAACATGGAGCATATTTAAAGGAAAAATTTAAATGGCAATTTTGCTTGATTTGATAAATAATCATATATACTTCTAATTTCAGTTGCTTCTTTAGAAAAAACTCCAGCAGTACCGATGGTAAATGATGGCTTTCTCCACAAAAGTTAGGAAGTGCAAAAATCAATACATCGTTTCCCAAGGTATGCGATAGATGACTCTGTTGCAGTGAACGCAACAAGGGGCCAAAACAGTTCTTACCACTTCTTGATCTTGCGCTGTTCTCACCAGCAGCAAGTTTTCCGCCTCTTCAAGTCCTACACATTCCAATGTCCCAACTTTCTTTCTCAGTTTGCAGGTCTTTGTGAGAAGCTCTGGGGAAAAAGCGGACCACTTTGCAGAAACAAAATCAGCTGCAATTTGTGGGTTGAAAAAGTTTTCCAATCAATAAAAGTAAGTTAAAACTTTAAACAATTTTTGAAACTTACAAAAAAGTTTTCGCGATATTAAAGCTGTTTATGAAATTTGCGTTTTCTTATAGAAATAATTTTTTTAAAATTAAAAAACTTTTTGATTAATTCGTAAATTTTTTTTCGAAAATGAACGGAATATATTAATTGTTAAAATTATTTGAGAAAAAAAGTAAAATGTTTGTTTTAGTTAAAATTCGTCGGAATTAATTACTTTACATTTTACTCAAACTCTTACTTGTTTTTAAATTAATTTTATGTCAAATTAATTTCATATTCTAATACAAATTTTTTGTCTGCCATGTATTGTATTTTCAGTAAAATAAAAGTATTATTTGTGTAACTATATTATTTATAAATACTTTGCAAACACACATAATATTATTCCTAATCTATACATTCGAAATTAAAATTAATTGTTATTATTTAGTTGCTATAAATAAAACTTCTATTGTTTAAAATTTAACTTAAAAAGATATTTTGAAAGTATAATTTTAAAACAATTTTAGAGTTTATTATTTTAACTGTTATATATACGTTGTTTTTTTAAAAAAAAATCTTAAATTTTACACACATGTTTATGCAAATTTTATGCAGATACTTGTAACAAATTTATAAACTATAAATAATATTTTAATAAATTATACAACTAATATCTTTCATTCATGAAATTTTAAAATATTTTAATAGAAGATTTTATTAAACCTAATGTAAAACTTCACAAATAAAAAATTTAAAAATTCTTTTATATAAAGTTTTATATTATAGGAATAATCTAAGAAAGATTTATTTCATTCATTATACATTTTTCAAATATGTCTGTTAATTAGCTGGTATATGAAAGGTATAAAAAATTGAATGAAATTTAGAAATATATTGTTTTAATAATAAAATATTAAGTTAAGCGATAGTTGTAGCATATTAGCATTAGCAAACAAATATTTTTATTACATTCAGTTACATTATTCCGAAACGTTTAATTCTTAGTTCATAAAACGAGCACAATTATAACTCTCCGCAATTGGTGTCAGTTTAAGAATAAATTTTTAAGTGTATTTCGATATTATACTGTGACAAAATGTCTACTGTGTCTTAATATTTCTGTAATATTTAATCTTGTTTTTTAAATGAAATTTAATGTTGGAAAAATAATAAAAGTGCATAAAACAAATATTTTTTTGAAATTGTTAGATTAAATTTAAATAAATTCATATTTCCATATGAAATACATTAATTTGTTGCCAATTGGTAAAATTTGATGTATGTTTCAAAATAGTATATAGATTAGAGTATAAGGCTAACCTTTTTATACTTTTCTGAACTATTTTGAAAATTTCGAAAAAAGTTATTTACTTATAAACTTTATATCCTTCAAACATAGGCATGTCAATATTTTCACATCAAATTTCAATTTATCCTTGTTTACATATCTATATTGTAATCAATATTTTTTAAATTGAAGTTTTTAACATAAAAATCTATCAAATAGTTGATAAAAGAAGCACTGCTGTAACTTAAGTTTATATATATATATATATATATATATATATATATATATATATATATATATATATATATATATATATATATATATATATATATATATATATATATATATATATATATACCACAAACAAGTACGTATCATTATAAAAAAAGTGATGAGCTTCATAGCAATAAAAATGAGAGGAGTTTATAGGTATTTTCGTTTATATGCTCATTATGTTGGTATCCATTAATATAAAATCCCTTTATATGATTTTGCTTTATGATGCAATAGTAAGCTCATTCTAATTTTATCCATCTATTATAAGATATATTTCATAAAGCAAAAAATAAATCAACGACACTCATAATTTTCCTAGATATTGTGATATAGTATAAAATTCACATTTAATGACAATAAGATATGTGTTCTCATATGATTGTGATAAAAGTGTGTTTTAATTTTTATAAATACTATTTACTTTTAAATACTTTTTTTATCTAAATTAGTTTTAATTCTTTTTACACGATAAAGGCCAATAAATAAGGAAGAGTTGATTCGTAAATTTAAATCTATAACTTTATTTTCAATATTTTGACTAATTATTGATATTGTAATTGCTTTGAACTTCTTTTGCAGCACTCTGCTGATAAACGTATTGTAGAAATCTTTTCATAGATTTTCTAATTATTCATTCTGTAACTACCTCGATAGATGCTTTCTTATAAACAATGAACAATATTAATGATTTATATGAGTGGAAACCTGGAAACTTCCAATTCACCTCTTGAAAATCAGACCTACAGAAAAAATCTATCCAATTTAGATTGAACTATAGTTAATCCGAGGTTTTTGTTCAATTTTGTGACCTTTCCCTATTACTAAATTTAAATTTATTCAAATGTTTCACCTCGTATTGCGGATACCGTGAAAGGTAATGCTGTGGTAAAGATAATTTTAAAATCTATCATGTGGGCTCTGCGTAGTCTAGTGACGAGCAGTGCTTTTTGGAGAAAAAGGTTTATGGTTTGATCCCAGCCACATTTAAACTGCGTGCGACTAATGCTGTATTTTTTATTCTGCATCCACGTCGATCGGGGTGCTTTGCGTGTTAGTTTTTCAAATTTCCTTTCTTGTGACACATGAATACGGCCCACTAGGAAAAGTCCTCTTGTAAGGAAGTATAAGCAATCTAAGTGTCCATCGGTTATTAGGTTGTCCACTAAGCATTACTAAAACATCCGCTACGTGCTTTGCTTTTCGTAAATGCTTTTGATAGATATTACTTAATTATAGCATGAGGGCGGGGAACTTGAAAACTTCCAAGCGCTTTTCCTTAAAGACTTGGATACTTAAAGAAAATGCAAATAAAATGCATCATTTGTTCTTCAAAAATTTGGAATCTTCTTTTCTAAAAAGTATGATAATACAAATGAACCTTTTAAAATCCTTAAGCATTAATTTGTTACGGCCCACTGGATTAATTTGTTATGTCTGACAGCTTAAGCCTTAAAATAAGGAATTTGAAAATCCAATGTCTATTTCCTTCCCAATTTTCATAAAGATATACGGATATCCATATATTTCAAAGGAAAAATTTCTAAAAAAAATTCTTACTTCGACATAGTGCAAGAAGAGAGCAGTAGCGCAACAACTACCCCTTGTCGGTTAACACTTGATGAGATCAAATGTGATATTTTTTATTCCACTAAAAATGTTGGTTTATTAACTGCAGTTCAAAATCAACCAAGTATTGTTTTTTCAATTTGATACTACTTAGTAGTATTTAATTGCCTTATAATGAAAATAACTAAAATATTTTTTGCACTCAGCAAATATAATGGTTCTCTGAATTTAAATTAATAAATTAACGAAAAAAAACATCTTATAAACCATGCACATGCGAAAACTACTTTCATGTTAATATATAGACAATATCTTGTAATTAATTTCTATTTACAAGATTATCTTGTAATTAATTTCTATTTACTAAACAAGAATTTATACATAAGTCCATAAAAATAATTTCAGTAAAGAAAAATCTTAGCTCTATTTAAATTTTCAATTCTCAAACATTAAATAATTTTTATTAAATTATAAATATCAGTTATTTGATTTTGATTGCAAATATTTATGCCTCTATTCTGATTATTATTATATAAATTTAAGTATATTATTTATTAATTATATTTTTCAATTTCAGAAAATAAGTATTTGGGTGTAAGTGTATTTTATATAATATTGCATTTTCAGCTACTTATAATTTTTTCTGTCTTTTCTATATAAAATGATATTAGCAACTAGTTATTTTATGAAATACATGTAATTCGTTTATTTTAATTCTCTTTTTTAAAAATTTAAGGAGACTCCATGTAAAAAATTAATTAATTTAAATAAAGGCTATTTTAAAATTGAATGAATTAAAGTTTTATAAACTCTTCAATTAAACTCCAGTTTGTATGAAATGCTACACCACATGGCGGAATTGACCTGAAATTTTCAAATTCAAGAATGCACGCGTATACTGTCTGCACTTCAAACCGAGTAAATATGGATTTGTAGCAGGACATTGAAAACATTTTATGCAAGTAGTAAAATAAGTTGAGCTCTAATAATGGCTCTGTGATGAAAGAGGCCAATAATTTAACAATTTAAAGATTGTCGTTGGTTTTCTTGAAGGAAAACTTTTCTGTCCTGCAATAGCACGTTTTGTAAAACTTTAACAATAGCACAGTGAAGCAAGTTGGAAGTACTAGACCAACGGAAAACCAAACAGCCTGAATTAGGGAATGAATAACGAAATCGATAACAGTACGCAGTAATAAACACATATTCTGCATGACACTGATGGACTCTACAACATTATCTAGGCAGTTAGTTTTATGTTACTTCATGTGTAACACTGTATATTGTTATGTGAAATAATCCATCCATGTAAGATCTCGTTGATGCAAAATCATCAATATCTATGATTGCTTTGAAATGATGAGCATAGAGATTGACGTGTTTATTGACAACAAGTAGTTTTACTGATTAATTTTAATTCATGGTTCTGTAATATTCACCCTCATTTAAGATGCTACTCTGTTGAACACGAACTTCCAGAGTGCATTATCGAATGCCACACAGAACAGGCATCTAGATTAATGATTAAGTTTCCTATTTTGAGTTTCTCTTGTAATGAGCCTATCTTTTGTTGTTTATCTTTGGCCTTTCAAGGCACTATCTACTATAATTGTAAGTAACGTTAACAAGTATAATTGTAAAGTGTTGGAGTATGAAGCCATTACTTTCCTTCAAGGGACTCCTGAAGTTATCTTACAACAAGATAATGCCTGATTATAGACTACAGTTAATTTTCAAATTGTATTATCAGCAGGACACAGATAGTTTATTTTTTTGCCTTTTTTCAACTGGACATCAATTGAACATATGTGGGATTTCATTGGTCAGTAATTCATTTCTGATGCTAGTTTTGGTGCTTATAGAGATGAATTTTGAGACGCATGAAAATAATATAAAATACACATCTTCAGGTAAATACCAAATCTATATGAGTCGATGCCACGTCATATGGTAGCAGCTACTGCAACTCGTGATGACAAATAAACAATGATTTTGGACATTTAAGATAAAATATTAAGTGAGAAAAAAGTATTTGGCTTTGAAAATTTAATAATTTATTTGTACAAGTACAAATCATTTATATAACACATTTTATTAAATTCTGATGATTGTTTCATGATGTTGAAAGATTTATAATCACTATTATATTAAAATTTCTGCTACGAAATTAGCGAATGCTTGGCCTTATAAAAATCTATATTTAAAATTGTGATTTTTCAACCCTTCGTTTTCAACACCTCCACAGTACTCTATTGTTAAGTTTCTTTTTGCGGTGTAGAATGTCCAACTTTAGCAGCTTGTAACCACTAAAAGACAGGAAATGGATGTTGCATCGTTGCTCTGCATTCATCGTGAATTATGTTGACTCAGGAATCTTCTTCAACATAAGAATACAACCCTCTCATAAAGAAAAGCTCTTCCATGATGGCATATTCAGTATTTCTTCCTAAACACCATGTAGTAGTTAACACCTGTGTTTGGCTTTGAAAATTTAGTAATTTATTTTTATGAATACAAACCATTTGTTTATCAAATTTTATTAAATTCTGACAATTTTATTAAATTCGTCGTCGATGAAGAATAGTAAGAATAGGTGTATGAACTAGATGTCTGCTTTTGAGACTCAGACGCCGCAATGTTCGCTGAACAGTAAATTAGAAGACACTGTTGGTAGCTCATTGGTTTATCTTGGCGGTCATTTGTTCAATGGTAGCACATCTATTCGCTTGTATCTTCACAGTTATTCTTCACCTCTACCATTTATGACCCGTGGTGAACCACATTTGGCAAGCCACTGATTTTAGACAACCTATTGTATAGTCACTGTTCAGTCAGATTAATGTGACCACATGTCGAAAGCCAGTATAGGCATCTTTTGCAGAGAGGACATCTACGAGACTTACAAGAAGATAGTTAATGAAGTTCCCAAAGGTTTTCGCTGGGATGTTGAACACGCCGATCCCAGTGCCGTAGGCAGCTGCGGCAGATTAAGTGACTGAGGATCCATGCCACGAGTAACATGATCGGGACGGTCATATATACTTTCGATTGAGTTTACTAACTGATTGATTGAGTTAAGAATCGATCGGGATGATCCCACATATTTTCGATTGAATTTACAGGCGATCGACTGGGTTAAAAATAGGAAAAAACAGTAAACTCATCTCGGTGCTCTTTGAACCAGGCACTTACACTTACAGCTGTATGACACCTCGTATTGTCCTGCTGGTAGATGATATTATCCAGAGGAGAAACAATGCACATACAGGAGTGGACATGGTTTGCAAGTACAGTTGCGTATTTGCATTAATCCATCTGACCTTCTATAATGATGAGTGAACCCAGAGAATGGAAGAAAATATTCCCATCTCCTTATGCCGCCACCTCCAATAAACACCCTGCAACTATTATCAGAAAGGCAATAGTTGCAGGGTGTTTCCTTTTAGAGTTTTCACGTCATACACATCAACGTCCCTATGAAAAAGGATCAGAACTCTGTAAGGATAATGCCATAACTGAGCAGCGGATTTCATCATAAGAACAATTTGGTAAAGGGTAAAAATCATTGTAAGGTATTTCTCCACTTTTTGTGATAGAATATTATTAGGTATTGTATTTGTGTGTGTTTAGCAATTAGTTTTTATATTTTTGATAATAATAATTATTCATATTAAGGTGCAGAAAAATATTGATTGACTCAGCACAATGTAATGTGCAATATTAAATATCCTAGCAAAGTTTATCAATTAATAATTTTAATATCTAATTTTGCATTATATTTCCTAAACATTGTAAACCATTATAACTTGTGAACAGACAATGCTAGTTATTTATGTGATAAAATAATGCATTGGAATATAGCACAATTATTTTTATTTATGTATATACTATCAATGAATTGTATATATTTGCGCTTTTTCTAATACAATCTTCATATGGTACGTCATGTAATATAACACTTACCTCTAACTAACCATTGTATATAAAACTGGGGGTTAATTTCAAGATTGCTTTGAGTCTTCAGAAATACCCTATTTAGCAATTTTAGTGCAATATATTTTCAATATTATTTCTAGTAATGTTAGAGTGTCTGTAAAATATTTTGCTATATATCTCATTCACTTTTTTAAGCTTTTTTATTATTTATTGTAGTGAAATTTTATTTTGTTCAATAATTTTATTAATCGTGGTAACTACAGTGCACAGATTGAGCTGCTGCAAAATATTAACAGAATCAGCAGATTGCAATCTGTAATAATTTAAATATTCCACTGTTTATCACCAACAGTAAATGTTGTTCAATAAGATACCATTCATGTATATTTAAACTTAACTATTAGTAAATATTTGCTCTTTTTCTAATACAATCTTCATATGGTACGTTATGTGATATAGCAATTCCCTCTATCTAACCACTATATATAAAACTGGGGTTTATATTCAAGTTTGCTTTGTGTCTTCAAAATACCCTATTTAGCAATTTTAGTGCAATATTTGTTCATTATCATTTCTAGTAATGTTAGAGTGTCTGTAAAATATTTTGCTATACATTTTATTAACTTTTTAAAGCCTTTTTATTATTTATTGTATTGTAATTACATTTTTGTTCAATAATTTTCTTAATCGTGGTAACTAGAGTGCACAGACAGAGCTGCTGCAAAATTTTAACTGAATCAGCAGATTGTAATCTGTTATACTTTAAATATTCTACAGTTTATCACCTACAGCAAATGTTAAATGTTCAATAGGATACCATACATGCATATGTAATCTTAACTATCTGCGTGTAGACAATGCAGTCCTTTGGTATTGTGATGTTACATTAAAGGACACAGTTAAAGCATGAGGGAGTTACTAGTACTTATTGAAAATCTGCTCCAGTTATTTGCTCTTTTTTATAGTCTTCTACTGAAACTTAATTATATTGCTTGAAAATTTGTGTTTTAAACTACTTATATCGACTGCTATGACCATCATCAAGATAATTAATTTGTATTATTACCAAGGTTACTTGAATGTGAGGATAATCTATTTTCATAATTTTATTGCAATATTTAACTCATATTATCTCCCATAGTGAACATTTTGTAAATGTTTTGTTGTTGATGTTATATTTCTGTCAAAATATCAATTTTAAATATTAGAGACCTATTGAAATTTAATTTTGTTATCAAATTTCGTGACAATTCTGTCACACCAGATGTATTACGTGATGAAACTATACCTAATAACCTAAGGTACACACCAGGTGTTCCATTGCGTATGTCTATGTCTATGTCAACGTCCACTGGTCCAATGAAGAATAAAAGATGATTCATCGGAAAATGCTAATTTTCTCCACTCAGTGGACATTCATTTGTGGTACTCACGTCCAAGTTCCAGTTTCATCGTCGATGAACAATAGTAAGAATATGTGCATGAACCAGATGTTTACTTCGGAGGCTCAGATGCCGCAACGTTCGCTGAACAGTAGTTTGGAAGACACTGTTAGTAGCTCCTTGGCTTATCTAGGTGGTCATTTGCTCAATAGTAGCATATCTATTCACTCGTATCTTCACAGCTATCCTTCACCTTTGTCATTTATGGACCGTGGAGAAACACATTTAGGAAGCCACTGATTTTAGACAGTCCCATTTTACTATGGCGTTGCGCCAACAGTTCAGAAACTTAACTATTTTAGAAATGCTTTTACTCTCGACCCAAAAGCAAATGATCATGTTCTTTTAGAAGTCTGATAAATTACTCCGTTTCTGCACTACGCAAAAGATTGTAAATGTATTCTTAAGCACTCACACACCCTGTATAGACGTTTAACTGCACTGTGCTGTCACCTGCCTTTTGTGATTGGCTATTTAAAGCTGATGTTGAAAGTACCTGGTGATTTCATTAATGTGTCTGCACTGCGCATGTTTTACTTTTACAGAAATGTAAGAAAAAATAAATCAATAATTGCCCACACTTCTGCATATATAGATAATAAATTTCAAAAATAAATACAGGGTGACAACTTTATTCTGTTTAACAAAAAAGTAATGTATTAAACGAAAATCATGAAATTTATTTTCAAAAAAGTAACTTTAATTAAGTCATTTGTTACTTAGATACAACACATTTAGTATTTTTAAAATGGCCCTCTTAGGTATCGATGCAGAACCTTAAACGTCGCGTAAAATTTTCTGCAATGGGCCGCAATTCATCAGGCGTTAATTTAGATAATTCCTTCTTAGGAGTAGCCTTTAAGTATTCCAAACTTCATTGTGGCTTAGAGCAGTGATTCTCAACCGTGCACACTAATGGGGGGAGGGGCGCAAGCATTAAAAAAATGATTAAGTGACTGAAAGGAAAGAATACACACACACATACAAAACAAAATATATTTCCACATATTTAATAATTAACTTTTTAAATTAAAACAACTTACTAAATTAAAAACAAATTTAATAATTATTAGCGACTTCCTTGGGCCTGTCTTTCAGAGCAAAGTTTTTCGAAGGAAGGTTTAATATTAGAAATAGACACTCTCAGTTCTTTTTCTATATTTAGCTGAGATCTATATTTGTCTTCAAAGAAGCCACCGCAGAAAATCCAGTTTCACAAAGGTAAGATGTTGAAAATTGTAGTAGAATGTGAAATGCCCCTGATTTTATTGCAGAAAACTCCTCATCCACTCCTGCCCAAAATTCAAAGAGTGATTTATTACTCAATTGTCTTTTGGTTTCGCCGCCTGTCGTGAAGTCTATAAAGGTTTCTTCCTCTTCAATTGAGAGTCCTTCGGGAGTATTTTGAAATGGATCCCTCACCCACTTGTAACTTGATATCAGTTTATCGTCAGCAAGAAAGTACTTTTTGAAATTCTTTGCTAGCAATGCTAAATGATTTTCAATGGCTATAAAAACAACTTTTACATGTTGTTCTTCAGCCTTGTAAGTTTTAATACAATCATTTAAATTTGCAAACATTGTTAAGTTTTCTTGCTTTAAATTTCTGCTCAACACAATTCCACAATTTCCTAAAAAAAGTATTATCTTTATCACTCGTATCCAATATATGTGTATTTGCTCTTTGCAGTTGAAGATTCAAGTTATTTAATTTCTCGAATATGTCGACCATGTAGCTGAATTTTATCACAAATAAACAATCATGAAAGTTTTCGCTTCCGGTCTGTTTTCCTCTTATATGAAAACGGCGATTTCTTCTTATAATTCATAAATACGTTGCAAAAGTTTCCCTCGTGATAACCATCTTGCCACGCAATAAAATAGTAACGGTGAATGTACTGCACCCATGTCTTTACAAAGTGCGTAAAAGATTCTTGATTTCAGGGGTCTCATTATTGCATAATGTACTACAGTTACAACCGTAATTAACACAATATTCAAACCAGGACTCATTTCTTTGGAAGCCAAAGCTTCTCTATGGATCATGCAATGTGTCCAGATGCACTGTGGAGATTTTTGTTTCACAAGTGCTTGAATACTTTGGAATCTTTCGGACATAGAACGAGCACCATCAGTGCATATTCAGACGCAATTTTTCCATTCTATGTTTGCCTCGTTCAT
This sequence comes from Latrodectus hesperus, assembly GCA_037975125.1. Taxonomy (NCBI): domain Eukaryota; kingdom Metazoa; phylum Arthropoda; class Arachnida; order Araneae; family Theridiidae; genus Latrodectus; species Latrodectus hesperus. The sequence continues at coordinate 69,840,359 of CM075854.1, forward strand.
AAAATCATTTAAGATAGAAAATAATGCAAGTGCTGTTGCTTTGAGTTCTATTGGTTTGCAGAAATGTAATTCTTCTACTACTGAGAAATCATCACAAAATCTAACATAGGCAATCAAATGAGCATCTTTATCACTATAGTTTGTCTCATCGAGTTGTATTAAAAACAATTTGTCACGCTACTTCGGCGAAAGCTGACACTCTACATCTTCAGCTATATGAGCAATTCGACGGGCAAAAGTATCATTTGAAAGAGGTATAGACTGCAAAGTTTTGCAAAATTATCTCCAAACATAATTTCTACAATCTCAGTTGCGGCTGTCAAAATAAGCTCTTCACCAATGGTGTGAGGCTTTTTACATCTGGATATTTTATATGAAACTTTGTAAGAAGCAATTAAAGCTTTTTCATTCACAGATAAAGTTTTTTTAAACAATGATTTTTGCTTTTCATATGATTTTAATTTTAATTCGAAGAATATTCTGGGTTTGTTTACGTACTCACTTTGAAGCGTTTCCAAATGTCTTTTAAGTTATTAGGTTTCATGCTGTCTGCCGCCAACATTTTTGAGCAAATGATACACAGGGGCGTTTCTTCTTCATTTTCTTCAGTACTAGTGAACCCAAAATTTAAGTATTCTTGAGAATATTTTCTTGATTTTATTTTCGGAACCACGCTCGTCTGTGTTTTTGTTGATGCTTGTCTAGCGTCTAATACTCGCTTACACCCGCTGAAACATTCATCCGTGATTCTGCATAAATCTGCTGCCGGGAATATTTAATACAGTGAATTGCAATTACACGAAAATATAAATAACATACACTTTCAGAATAGATTCAATAGCGATAGAAGGATCGACTCGAATGAGATTGTCTGGAATTGAAATTGGCGTCACAGAACTTTCTCCTTCCCCTATGAGAAAACATTTGTTCACATCTGCGCACGCTCCCAACTTAACTTTTTAGCTGACCAGACAAATTCCAGATAAACCGAAACTTCTCTCGAAACCGTGAGAATGCCCGACATGGCGGGACGCAAGAGCAATAAAGGACATAGGATTTTTTTTTAAATGCTGAGGATCGGTGTTGCAAAATGTGAATAAATTTCCGTATTCTCGGTAATTTGTAAAGTTTAAAATTAAGGTTGTAGTGTAGGTTTAGCGCCAAAATACTCAAAATACATTTTTATTGTATGCGGTGGGGAGGGGGGCGCGATGAAAATTATGATTGAAAATTGGGCCGTGAATACTAAAGATTGAGAAACACTGGATTAGAGCATACTCTTGATTTCAAAATGGACCATACACTATAGTCCATTGGGCTTTAGTCAGGTAAATAGGGGGGCCACATTCCCACAGATAGGAAATCTGGAAGATTTGCATGACACCAGCCTTGCGTTGCTTTTGCTCTATGAGAAAGGGCAGAATCTTGTTGAAGTGTTCAGATGTTGTTTTTAAAATACTTTAGGGACCAGGAAAGTAAAACCGACTGTAAAATCTCAGTGCAGTACATGGCCTTTTTATTTTGACGCCTTGATCTATGAAAACGATAGGAATTTTTCCAGATTCACAGATCCTCCCTAAGCCATAACTGACTGTGGTTTTTGCCGACTTTCTATTCTTGTGGAAGTTCCAGGACGATCAGATGACCATTAACGGTCATTTTGTCGATAATGGGATTGATCAATTGTGAAACGTTTTTCGTCAGGGAAGATGACATGCTTCCATGTGCCTTTTGGGGACTTTCGAAGGAGAGCTCAACATCTTTGAAACCGAGTACACTTATTTTGCTTATTTAGTTTCTCTACTTTTCGATGTTTATGTGGCATAAGTCTAAGTTCTTCTTTTGCAATTTGTCTAACTGATTCTCTATTAATCCCTATTTCTTTAGCTATTTTTCTCATTGAGTTTCTTGGATTTCGGTTAATTCAATTCTTGATAATTTTGCGAATTTCATTTATATTTAATCTTTTTTTTTCGGGGTTTTTCACCGTCATGGCCAAGCTCCAAGAATTGTTTTATAGTACGTGATACCGTTTGTCTGTGGATATTCAGCTTTCTGGAAATCTGAATTTGCATTAATCCAGCCTCAATTAAAGCAATTATTTGTCGTCGTTGTCTTGGAATATTATTTGAAACAAGGAAATAAAAATTACCTATTTGTTTTACTCACATTAAGATCTCTTAAGCAAATGAAATTATTATAAAAAATGGTGAACATGCATTAAACCAATCAAAAGTATTACAATTTTGTCAACAGTATAAAGTTGTCACCCTGTAATATTAATTACGTCATTGGATTTTTTTGTATCAAAGAAGCCCAAAAATTTTGACTTTAACAAGAGGAAAATAAAAGCAAGAATGAAAGCTCTCTGAAAAACTATAAAAAATAATCATTATAAAAATTTGCTTATGATATTGAATGTTTATGAAGACTACTAAAATCATAAAATATAGTATGTAAACTGCATAATACTATAAAAAAGAACGAAAAACACAGATAGAGATAGGAAAATTCATGTCCAAACTAGGACTCGAACCCGTGACCTATTGTTTCGAAGTTAAGGGACGCTAACTTCTCTGAAATCAGTCGGCTATCATTTATATATAAATGCATTAAAACTTCAAACAAAATGTTTAACAGTTGCCAGTTTTCATGGTTTCTTGGAACATTTAATTTAATGAATTATTTCAATAATAAATGACTTTTTTCTGTCTAAAGCTTCACTTCTTCGTTCAAACGTTTTATTAAATTCAATACTTCTTTCATTATATTTTTTATGTGTGTGGTTTAATATTTAGTAGATAATGTGTATTTTCTCAATAAACATTTACTTATATGTAGAACTAAATATAGCATCTATTTCCTTTCTTACTACTGATGCTTGAAGTATTTATTTTACTTTTGATGTTTAAAATTCAGTTAACATGACTCACATTCACATATATAAATAAAAAAATATTGTAAAGTAAATTTCACGATAAAATATTTCAGGAATTTAAGAAATAAAATTTCAGTCACTGTTTTACAATAATATGTTTATTTATTGTTTGTATTTTACATTATATTATATGCAGCATATGTTTCTATTTTATATATATAAATATTCCTCTCTATATTTCTTTTTCTTAAAATGTTTAGAATGGGTCATAGAATCTTTAACTTTTTGTCCCATCTTATTTATCATTTTTTTATCTACCGTCTGACCTATGATTTATTATTCAGCCCCATGCTAACACTTATCATTATTATACACCGTATAATACACATATATTCATATTAAATTTGTTACGGGAATGGTAAAATTAAGTAAGATGGAATGTACTTTAATATTTTGAGAAAACATGTCATTCTTCATAGTTCTTTTCATCACAGTTTTGATGTATAGAGATTTATTTGATGGAAAGTTAACAATATCGAAGTCCATACTTTTACAAATCAAATATAGAGCATTTTAGAAAAAAATAAGAAAAATTAGAAAATAAAAGATTAGCGTATCAAAATAATTCTGTCATATTTCTATTAAAATAGATAAACAACAATGTTGGCACAAAATTTGATTAAAAACTGATTATTACCTTGAATGTTGACCAAAAAAGATTGAATGTTGGCTGATTGTTAGCTTAGAATAATAAACTGATTAAAGGAATTTAAAAAATTCATTATTAAGCCTATTCAACATTAGACTATTCAACATTAAATTATAAAATATCCATGTATTAATCAAAAAGAATTATAACATTTCTTCTGAGGGAAATAAATTTACTTTTATAATAAAAACTAAGATTTCTAAAAACTACACAAAAGTGACCTATATATAGGATTTAATAAAATTTAATAAGCAAATTTAAGGAATTTAATTTTTAAAATTTATTTTAATGTTTAATTGCATCGATAATAAATATAAATAAACAGATTTTCATCGTTAGTTAAAATTATATCGAATTATATAAACTAAAGAGTTTTATATAGCTATACTGTGCAAGAAAGACTAACATTTAATCGCATTAGTATAAGCCATAATAAATTTCAAGCTAAGTCCCATTCTTATTTCCTGACTAAAGTTGGATTTCGAGCGAAAAGAATTCTGAATCATCTAATTTTCTTTTATAGCTTTTGCGTTTATTCCATTTACTGGAAATGTACAGCCTCCAATCTTCCCATTCACAGAAAACTGCTGTTAGACTTCATGATCCTGTGAGAGAGATTACACGTTGAAGCCTTACATATATCAAAATTATTGAGCTTTTCATTTATTTGAAAGTTAAGGAAATTTAAATATTTGCAATAACAAAATTTAAAAAACTTAAAATAATTATATTAGCAAAATGTATACTTGTAAAATTAGACTTTAAACTATTCGTATTTGTGTTTACATATAATAAAGAATTTTCAAGAAAATGTACATCAAATTCATATCAATGAGCAGCAAACATTATAATTTTATAAAGCACAAGTGTCTTGAAAACAGCACTTACACACATTTTTGATATGAATTTTCGTACAAAAATGGGAATTTGAATTAATTATTAGGCAACAAGAATTTTTTACGGTTTGCCAAAATGCATTTAATACACATTTCAAGCTTATTTTACTTTAAATATATTTTAATTTTCCGTGATACGCAACTGATGTTACACACTCATACTTTAGATTTAAAAATACTGATTGATTTCTTCGTATTAAATGAAATTTCTGTACAAACTAAAACCGGATGATATTTATTTTAAATCTGTTTCGTTTTAAAAACTTAAAGAAACTCTTTAAATTATGAAAATCAGTCCGAAAGGCCGATATGTAGTTTCAAAATTCATTGAATAAAGTTTCTAGAAATTATTTAGTAAGCAATTTCAATGCATAATTTATTAAGTAGTTATCAAAAATGGAAACTATTTCGTGACTGATGCTACATCTGTGTACTTCCATTGAAAAGTTCCATAAAAATGGATAAATGAATTTATTGGTGAAACAAATTCCAAGTGATTACGATAGGATTGTTTGAATTAGAGATCGCTATCAGAGATAGCTTGAGGGAAGCTTATGTGATGTTTAATCAAGATTTGCGATGAAACCATGATTGTAACGAATGAACAGTCGTTATTCTATCAGCATGGGCTCTTAATTTAAATTTTGAAAGATCGCATGCTCCCAGGACAGCTATTTTATATGTTCTCAAAATTTTAGGCAGACATAATCCATTATAGTACAGATAAAGTTGATTACAATCTTTGAAAATATTCCTGAAAAATATTTATGTTATTCAGAAAGGTATTTTATTCATGTTAAAAATGTATATTTATATTTTGGGAAATTTCATGATTTTCTCTATGTAATTCATATGTAGAAATGTTTAATTATTAAAAAATTTTTGAATCAAATATTCGTAAAATGAATGAGGGACTTTAAGTATTAATTTTGCATTAATTTGAAGAGGAATTTTATTCTAAGCTGATTTTAGTGTAACGTGCTTATTTTCTTAAATCTCCCTATTTAAGAATAAAATTTGTTTAAATAGAAGATTCAAAATTTAATGAAATAAGATAAATGAAAATTAAGTAACTATCCAAAATAAAAGAAATGACCAAAATACTGATAAAGTAGAAAATTAAACATGAAAACAAATTTAAGTAAATGCATTAAAACAATTAGCTTTTGAGTTTACTTTCCTATTTAAAAGTAATTTTTATTTTGTCTCCTCTTTTTATTTCTTTATTCAAATATGCTTGGATCAGGAATTAGATTTTTAATCGACTTATATCATTAACAACACCTCTTGAGGAAAAATATCAGTTGAGATTATTTATTAATATTTCTAAAATAAAAGTTATCGTTAAATTTTTTCATAAGCCAACATTTCATTTTTTATCTGTAAGAGAAATTATTTTTTTTCATAAAATAGTTTTAGTTGGAGTCATTTTGAAATTTGTCAGTTGATTGAAAAGCAATACAGTTTGTGTGGTTACATATTTCTTGAATGAAACTTTCATTCATTAATCATTTGATATAACCTCTCAATTTACCCCTTTTGTCTTGTTCATAAATCTTGCATGGTGACAGCAAATTAGACAAGTTGATTAATTTCTATGCCAATTACCGCTGTGTTTCGCTATTGGACGAAATACATTTTACCGTGTCTTTGACAGTTTCTCCAGATCATGAATCCAATGAACTCTGTCTTGTAACTAAAGAGTGATTAAAATCTATTATAACACTGCATTTCATATCCCTTTGTGCTATATAGTCTGTAACTATAATTGTATTATAATCTTATTATAAACCAAGAAAGCCACCCTTAATTTATAACACTCATGTCTCAAATACGAAATTACATTTCAAAACGTGAGTGAAATATTCGAGATTTTTATGGAATATATGTGAAAAAGAGTTTTGAAAATAAATTATTTGAATTAAAAATAAACTATTCCACCATAAAAATTTACAGATTAGCAAATAAAATTTTATGTGCAACGAGTTTAAAAATAATTATAAAATTATTTTTTACAATACTTCAAATGAATTTAATATATTGTGCGTTCTATGTTTTCTTTTTATTAGTTTTGATGTACATACTGTGTCACATTAGAATGTTTTTACTTTGTGCACTAGTTAATTATGTTTATAAACAACTTACCGAATACATTTAATATATGTAACTGTGATAAAGAAAACTATAAGTCTATAAGTTTACTCATTATAAAAAAACAAATTGCATCCGGATCCTGATAACTTTTTTGTAATTTATTATATTATAAATTCCACTGATAGGGATTGAAAGCATTAAAGCTCTTACTTAAAAAATAGTCACTTATTTCCTTTCATAAAATTTAAAAAAAAATTATTATTAAATTTAAAAAAATTTTAACGTCCATTCAAATTCTTAATATAAGAATTAAATTTAAAATACCTGCAAGATAAATCAATAGAATCTATTGAATGATGGCTAGATAAAACAAGTAAAAAATAGGAGGCATTCTAAAAAGACAAAAATAATATAATCAAGTACCTAAAATATAAAATTCAAAATCATATTATAAAATTCCTGGTCCAAGCTATGTTACGCTTTAGATAGTAAAAGAAAATTATCTTTAACAAGATTCGACCCCAAATGTTCATCTTTTAAGTAAGTTCAAAAATTACAGGAAGCCATGAACTAAACATCGGCATATTAAAAAGTTTTAAGAAGTATATATATATATATATATATATATATATATATATATATATATATATATATATATATATATATATATATATATATATATATATATATATATATATATATATATATATATATATATATATATATATATATATATACAGTGTTTAATAAATTATTCCATCCAAAGAAATTAAGCTAGCAAGGCATATAATACTACTTATAGTTCAGTGATACAAATAATCAAAAGTGCATAGCTTGATTTCTCCTTGCTTTAAAAATTGCATTGTTTGTTGAAGCATCATTTTCATAAAATGTAATATTTTTCTATTGATTTCAGAACTGATTAGCTTTATTAATTACTCGGAGAACAGCTGGAAGCTTTTAATTTCTAGTTTCGTACACATATGCTTTATTCACTAATTAATGCTAAACCGTTGCCAATTATGTAATAATGAGTTTATTCCACGTAATTTTACGAATATAACCCAAGAATCGTTTTTCCAATTCTGAGGTTGAACCATCATATTGGGAAAAAAATAAATTCGTTTTCAAACTCATATTTTGCGAAAGTAATTTATGTACAGCAGTAGTTTTTCTTATTAAAAAATGATATTTCCAAATTGCAAGTATATATATATATATACACTACTGGCTATTAAAATTGCTACACCAAGAAGGAATGCAAATAACAGAACGATATTTATTGGACACATACATTATAGTGAAAAGAACAAGTGATTAGATTTACAGGAAATTAGGATATATAGATCTTGAGAAATCAGTACACAGAGCAGCCACCTCTGGCTGCAATAACAGCATTTATCCGCCTAGGCATGGAGTCAAACAGAGATTGTATGGCATGTACGGGGATCTCAGTCCATGCAGTTACAACACTATGCAACAGTTCATCGACAGTAGTGGATGGTGAGTGATGGCGGGGTAATCGCTCGGCAACCATTGTCCACACGTTCTCAATTGGTGACAGATCAAGAGAACGTGCTGGCCAGGGTAACATTTGAACCTGTTCTGTATCAAGGAAGTTCAGAACAGTACGGGCAACATGCGGTCGTGCATTATCCTGTTGAAACAAAGCATTAGGGAGGCCTCGAAGATAGGGCAGAGCCACGGGCCTTAACACATCGGAGATGTAACGGTTGCTGTTCAAAGTGCTCTTAATGCGAACAAGAGGTGATCGAGACGTGTATCCAATGGCACCCCATACCATCACTCCAGCAGATGGGCCAGTATAGCGATGTCCAATGCAAGCTGGCAATGCGCGTTCTCCACGATACCTCCAAGCACGGATGCGGCCATCATGGTCCTGTATACAGAACCAAGATTCATCTGTAATGATGGCGTGATGCCATTCCCGCGACCAGGTTCATCGCTGATCACACCATTCAAGGCGCTCCTGTCTGTGACGCAGCGTCAATGGTAGCCGAAGCCATTGTCGCCATGCAGAGAATCTATGCTGCTGCAAACGTCGTCGAACTGTTCAAGCAGAAACTTGTTGTCTTACAAATGACTCCATTTCTCGACTCAGGGTTCGTGACGTACCTGTACGATCCCTTGTGACCATGCGGATAAGATGTCTGTCTTCTCTGCTGTTAGTGATGGGGGATCGCTAAGATCCTGCATGACGTTCCGTATGATCGTCCTGAACCCATCGATTCCCTATTCTGCTAACAGTCATGGCGTCTCGCCCGACGCGAGCAGCAATATTGCGGTACGATAAACCACACTCCCGGTAGGCTATAATCTTTCCTCGATCAAAGTCAGACACTTGCTGATAGACATTTCTTCTTCTTACACGAGGCATTACAACATCTTTCTTTGCCGAAAACAACGTTGAAACGGAAATTGAGTATGAGAAAACTGCTGTCAAATCTCTAGTTTTATTGTAGATGTCGCTACTGTCGCCTGCTTTGTGTCACGTGTGTGGTGTGCCGCTTTCCTGATGTAGCAATTTTAATGTACAGTAGTGTATATATATATATATATATATATATATATATATATATATATATATATATATATATATATATATATATATATATATATATATATATATATATATATATATATATATATACATATATATATATATATATATATATATATATATATATATATATATATATATATATATATATATATATATATATATATATATATATAATGTACTCAGTCTGGATAGGCTGAATTCTAGCTAGGCAAGGGCTGTTAAGGAATCAGGCTTACGTAATTCAATATTCTTGACAACATATTTATTTACAAATTAACAGGATTATTTACAAGAACTCTCATAATTGTAAGAGCTCCTGGAAAACTTATGAATTCCTCACTTTCTGGAACGTTTGCTGCACATTTGGTCGGGAAAAACTCGCTTTGGTACTGGGGAAAATTCCACATTCTAAATTCCACACTCTAAATCCATAGTTCTAAATTCCACACTCGGGAAACAATCTTGGAAAGTCACTCTGTACGGTCAACAATTTTCTACGAACGGCACTGGAGCTTCCGGGTAGTCAAACTCGAGGTCTGGCGTCTGTCTCCGTAATCTCGATTGAGTCTCAGACTCGATTACGCGTCAATCTCATGATCCATGATCTTGATTTGGTTCACGATCTTCTTTTCATTGCTGAAACTTTACTGCTGTTCGAGAAAAGTATTTGGATCACCACACGTATGTTGAAGCTATCCCCAGTCCCAACAAGAGCCTGCTATTTATATATAAGCTTTCCCCCCAGGATATGGCCACCAGTAGCTTCCAGATCAATCTTCTAAGGTCACTGTTCGACACATATTTCCGGCCACTCCACCGAATCGAATCAGAATGTAAAGAGGTAATAAATTTTTCGAATGCACCTGGTCCATTCACCAGGTGATTCCTATTTAATTTGAGGAACTATATTTGTCATGAAGGACTTAATAGCCTTTCACGAATCCTGTTTGCTGTTCTCACATCATTCTCCAATCAATACTGTCTTTGGTACTGCGTAGTTCCTGGGATTCAAACAGGGGAAATCAATCTCTTTCACAGCTTTAAAGGGTAAAGGGTTTTAATTCCTTTGAAAGTCTGGAATTATCTTGAGGATTTGCAAGCAAAAATGGGGACGTTATAATATATATATATAAATATAAATATATATATATATATATATATATATATATATATATATATATATATATATATATATATATATATATATATATATATATATATATATATATATATATATATATATATATATATATATATATATATATATAAATATATATATATATATACATATATATATATATATATATATATATATATATATATATATATATATATATATATATATATATATATATATATATATATACATATATATATATATATATATATATATATATATATATATATATATATATATATATATATATATATATATATATATATATATATATATATATATATATATATATATATATATATATATATATATATATATATATATATATATATATATATATATATATATATATATATATATATATATATATATATATATATATATATATATATATATATATATATATATATATATATATATATGCATGTGCATTTAAGACGCAAAATATATTTATTGTATTTTTTTAAAATAATTTGGGCATTTAATTTTTCATGTATTTAATTCAACTGACATTATTAGATTTACCGTGGCTTAATGGTCGGGCAATACTTGTCGAATCATAAACTTCCGGGATAAATCCCAAATACTGTTGTACAATGGAATATGGATATTGCACATCTATCTTCTGCATGCACATCCGTCGGGTTGGGTACTTGAAAGTTTTCCATGTTTTCTCTTTTATGACCCAAGAATAAAGACCATAATCTATGAAAAGTCAGGAAATCTAGGAGGAGCATGCTAAAAAACTGTACAACGGATTTCGACCATTAGAAGGTGCACTAAGTGGTATCACACAAATCTGATTTAATTAACTCAAACTAACAAATAAGAAAACATTACATAAATAACTTCAACAAAATTTCATGAAACTATACAAAAAATGATTTAAAATATTTAAAACAAATTTATTTTAAATTAGAGCTGTTTAAATATAGGTAACAATATAACTCATTAAAATTTCATAAATCAAGCTTTATGCATTTTTAACACACATACTCCATAGAGTTGGTAATTATGACTCTGTGGAATAACCAATGGATTTCTCACTTATTCTGCTTTACTGTTTATGATCTTTTAATTATTCCCAGCTGGTGATACAAGAATTCTCATATTTCAAAAGATCATCGATTTTCTATGGTACAAAATCTCGCTGTGTTCAGAACTGTATGAAATATATTGATTTTCTTCCAATATTCGTAAAACAATGTTCGAATTGATTTTTGTGATTTTATGCGTAACTTTTTTTCAAGAAATATTTTGTTACTTGAAGTGTGGGAAAAAATTGTGTATATTTAATCTGTTCAATAATATAGGCAATTCTTAAAATGTAAATTTGATTTCATTTAGTATTAAATAATTTAAGAGAGAATTTGATTTTATAAAATTTCTTATGAATGCTATTTCCAGTGTCAAATCAATTTATATTAAAACACAATTTTTAAATTTAATAATCAATCTTAAGATTATATAATGAATGAAATATTTGATTATTAGAATACAAGAATTATTACTGTTTACTAGAATTTACAGAAATCGAAGTAGCAATTTTTAATTTCATAACTTTTCATTTCAGAAACAAATTTTTCGAGCAAAATAATACATAAAAGCTTAATTGTTTTTTATGGCTTTGCAATCATTGAGGAAAGTGGAATCAAAGTAACTAGAGTCATTCTAAGTCCAATATTAATGTCGAACACATGAAAAGTTGATTTGAATGAAATAAGGAGTTAAGCATGTATTTACCAGCTTGTAATATAGATAATATGTGGCAAGTAACAAAAATCGATGATATTTGTATTAGATTGCAAATAATATTATAATTTAAAATCTTTTGATACCTTGACAGTTATAAATTAACATTTTTATAAAAAAGTAAAAAGAAAGCATGTATGTAATCTGCAATTTTATTTCTACTCGTATAATTATTACATTATATTATTCATAGTTACGTTACTAATTAAATTATTCATATTTAAACTTTAATTATAATATTATGACATTATTCCTTTTAATACTTGTATTTTAAGAGGTCCACTTTGAAAGAATTTATAAGATAAAATTAACTTTTTCAGAAAAATATATTTTTTTTTATTTTGAATACAATATTTTTGATAGTATCCATTTGAAATATAATGTGGCATGCATAAAGTGCATATAAATTTATATATCACGAAACATTTGCTTAGAATGTTATAAAATGTTATGTTTAATGTAACGAAGGGAGGAAAATATATTTGAATGAATAAAATATGATATCAAAATTTTGTAGCCAGAGAGTGCTTATTAATGAACTTAAATTAATGAAGAGTTATCTAGTTTGATTTCACTACATACATCTATAAACCCTTCTAATATACCAACTGTTACTCCTAAAAATATACATTCCTTAAAATGAACTTTTAAATTAGTTAAAATATACTGAGTTCCAAATAGTTACACAGCTGACAGCTACTATTGTTAACACTCCAGTTTATTGGCCGCAACTGAAAGTTAAGAAAAAGGCAATCACTTTGACGGATAACATGAGAAAATAAAACATTCAATTAAAGATGTCTTTCAATTTAAACATTGTTGATTTAGTAAATTGTCTTCGAATTATTAGTTACTGTGAAGAAATAAAAATGCACCTATTACCCCATCACTCAATAGTTGTTATAAAACATAAAAACTAACATGGTGATTTTTTTAATGTAATAATTTGTGCCATAGTCAAATAGTTATTTTATCATCCAAATTAAACTACATTAAAATTATTTCAATAATATGGTAATTCCTCAGAAATCTCTGTAAAAAACCCAAAATTACTTCTGGGTTCTAAGAGGTCAATTAATTACCAAGCAACCATACTTATATCAATACCCATCTTATGGTTGCAAAATTGGATATGCCAATGAAAACTTTTCAAAATATTCATGAGATAATGCGGCTTTTTCCCCACTATCATTCCAACCAGCTTCAAATTGTTCAGAGATTATTTTCACATATCGCAATTTAACACCGGCACTCACTTCCGTTTCTTCCTCTTAAGGTTGATACAAAATGTCCTTGAACTATTTTCAAATAAAACGAATCATACTTTCCTTTGGATAGTTCGGTAAATATTTACAGTTGCAGAATTTTGAAGGCAAGAAATGGGCATACATTCTTACAGGTGCGTTTGCCAGCAAAAGATAAAACGTTGTGGTAATGTTTTACTGTATCATTCAATCATGGCTCATATTTTTTCAAGAAATTAAGTTCCAGATTTCTAATAACATGCTCAGATACCTAACAGTGATCAAAAGTATTATTAGAGAATAAATTTTTTAATCTGCTTGCATCCTGTGAATTTCTAAGACAAATTTTATGCGAGCGGGAGTTCCTTCCCATAATTGTTTTTGTGACTTATAAAAAAATCCTTTTCGATAACATGTGCCATCTACCACTAATTTCATAATATAGGTTTCTTGTTGATATCCAAACAACATTTTAATAAAAACAACATTTCATGACATGTTGGTAGCATTTCCCACAACACCCTGGCCAATTGTGGAACATAGTGTTTTACGATTCCAGATGGTAGCTTGAAAGAATTATATTGTTAAATATTTTTACTGAGAAAAAAATTAATCATTAATGTATACTGAATGTGTAATTTATTAGAAAGAGATCTTTGATGATGAAATTTTGAACCATTTTCTTAAATACCCATAAATAAATTCTTATTCTTTCATTGTATTGGGCACAAAATTTCGTAATTGTTCTGGACATTAAAATGTATATATATAAATAAATAAATAAATAAATATATATATATATATATATATATATATATATATATATATATATATATATATATATATATATATATATATATATATATATATATATATATATATATATATATATATATATATATATATATATATATATATATATATATATATATATATATATATATATATATATATATATATATATATATATATATATAATGTGTGTGTGCACACTTTGGCTTTAAATTAAAAAAAGAATGTTTTTTAAATCTTTCAAAATATATTTCCCCATTACACATTAAATATTTCAAAAGCTCTTTAGAAACCATAACTGTACAAAAATCAATTTAATAAAAGTTTTGTGAAAATTATTAGATAGTGTATTTCGCAATATATGCTTAGACAATTTTATTTATTTTAGACATAATACCATAATACGGAATCGTCAATTCAGTGCTGAGACACTTGAAATGTATGCAAAAATCATGTATGCGGGGTTTTACGTTCCTAAACTTATGCGATACTACAAGAGAACGAAAGAATTTATTTTTATGAGTATAAGACTAACAAACCAAATATACTCCGTGATTGAAAACTTTCTTTCTTTGTTATAGATAAAATGCTAGATGTGCAGAGTTTTTCCGAGCGGTTCTGATCCAAACATTCAATCCAGCTGTTTTTGCATATTACACCTCATAGCTTGTATATTTTGCTAAACTAATGAAGAAGAAAAGAACTTGTTTGAAAAGGGAAAAAATCTCTATTATATCTTTCCTCAGATAGCTTTGACTCCCTCGAACAGGGGCATAAGTTTAGAAAACTCCGAAGTTAAACAGGAATTTTATGTCCACACATTTTACTAGAGAATATATTAATGTAAAGTGAGTATCTCATGTTTAATTCTCCGAAATACAATATTTTGAAGTTACACTACAATTACAATATAAATGTTAAGAAATTATTTACTGAATAAGAATATATAAACGGTGAATCTAAAATATAATTGTTGAAATACTCTCTGGTATAATTGTTATTAAAATATTATTTATCATAGAACCACTTGTGAACAAATTTAACAAAATTAAACAATATAAGTTAATGTAAATTGACAAGTATAACCCACTTTTGTTGTTCTGAATAATTATATTTCGTATTAAATTTTTTTTATTTTTACAAAACTTAAATTATATGCTATTAAATTTCTAACCAATATTAAATATTTGGTAATAATGTTGATTATCTATCCTAATTTTTTTCTCAATTTAAAAACTATTATAGCAAGTTTGGATGGATTGTTATCGTTTTGCGTCTGTGTAAAATATTGTATATTAGGGAACATAAATGATAATAGAGCCCAAATTTCATTATAATATCTAAGAAAATAAGTATATATAAAGCTTACTTTCCATATTTTGGAATCTATAAAATGAATGAATTCAAACTAACAATTAAAATTCTTCCTTAATAATACCATCTGTTGATTTTTATGGAAAAATACTCTTCTTCTAAGTATATACATCATGAATAATAATACAAAATATTCTTATCAATGTATAAAATGTTTTACATTCATTTTATCTTTTCTTAACTTAAGATGCTAGAAAATATAAAGTTCTAATGAAGCATATTTACTAATAGTTAGGGAGGAAATCATATTTTAAATTAATGAAACTTTTAAAATGACTGTAGGTCAATCCATTTCATTAAATTTTAATAAGACATTATTAGCAGTTTATATATCAGGTAAAGCGACATGGTTGAAGCTAATTGAATATTTGAATTAATGAATGCAAATTTAATTTTGCATTTTCACCGTTGAAGTTTTATTATCTTTCTGCAACAATTGAATTTGGTGATCAATTTATCACAACCACTCCTTGTCGTCACTCACAAATTATATTTAATTAAAATACAAAAGTCAGTTTTAACCTTACAATTGAAAATAAATGGAAGCTATGAAATGTCTTACATAATATGCAATACATTAATTTGTAGTTTATTTAAATTTTGGTTTCATCTGTTTTTATTATAATTCAAAGGTTATGATGAAATATGATAAAAAAAATAAAGCATAGCTCTGAATCAACAAAATTCTTTAAATTGAGATTTGGATTTTTAGAGTCATTTAAGACATACTAAGTTTTGTATATATCAGTAAGGAGACTGAAGAATCTCTAAATAATTTTCCGGAACAAAAAAAACTATTCTACTATCCGTATTTTATCTATTTATATTTCTGAAGAATCTAAACACACTTTTCCGAAACAAAAAATGAAAAACTTTTCTACTATCCTCATTTCATTTACTGTAGATTTGTTTTAGCTGATACTTTAATATTTTAATGAAATACAACGTAGTAGGACTTACCGTTTCAAAGCAAATCTATCTTCTATATATATAAATATATATATACGTTCCGGACATGACGATGTTGTTAAGAAATGTTTGAGAAGATACTTTTTTGAGAATATCAGGGATCGCAGAAAGGTTAATTCAGCTCAGCAAATAATTTCGGACCATATTCGGATGATAGAATTGGTGTGGAAATATTCACTTATAATTTTAAAAATGCTTAATTCTAAAGATATTATAAAATACAAAAAGTTAATAATTAAATACCTAGCTTTTTAAAAAAATATTAGCCAATTAACAAAAGAAAATTTGTATATTTTATTTATGTGTAGACAAAATTTTTAAAATCACTTCTCACAGGAAAATAAAGTAAAAGCAATTTGTTTCAACTCATAACAGTAAATTCTTAACTTTATATATTTTCTAAGCAAAGCTTCATTACCGTCTTAACATAACAATATATATATATATATATATATATATATATATATATATATATATATATATATATATATATATATATATATATATATATATATATATATATATATATATATATATATAATTTAGTGTGAATCAAGTTTGACACAATGAAGTACTACAGTTCTGTGTAAGATTTAGAATGTCTTAGATTTATGATTCTAAAATTTGATTCCATTGTACATTATTACGCATTGGAATTGTGATAAAATTAACAAAAAATATATATAGGTAATAATTTTATTTATTTGATTATTTTGTTAATATTGCTCATTTAAAAGCATTGCTACATCTTTCAATATTTAGATATCTTTCTTTTGACCATATTTGTGTAAAAAATATATGTCATTTAATAATGCAATTTAGCACCATATAAATTGAAAATAAATTTTTTATCTGTTTGTTAAAATGAAAATATTAGTAAGCTGTTCAGCATTACCATCAGATTTTAAAAAAATATATTAAAACATGCAAAATTCTATGACATACTTTTATGAGAGGAAAAGTTTACAAAATGATATGTAAGTACCCATTTTTCATGTTTGAGATTACTCAGAAAGAACCAATATACACTGGTTCGAATTAGAATTCGGTACTTTTTGATTCGGAAGTAAAATTTAATTTATTTTAGTAAAGCTTTTTTTAGTGGTCATCTTGCTGTCATCCTGTACCCCATGATATCTCGGTATCAAAATATCAAGGGGTACTGAATGTAATTTTTATCAACATAAATTAGGATTGTTGACTAAATTCCAATCTAAATGTCATCAACTTGACAAGGAAGTTTTTCTAAATATTGACAATTTCTGCTATACTCCTGTTTGCAAATAATTTTTCCATGGTCCTAAGTAATAAATTGTTTTTAGTATATTAAATAAGTGAATAAAAATTATTACATTGTAATATTCTGTAACCTAAAATTAGTATATTAAGATGCACCTAAAATTTACATACAAGAATATAATTCTGCTAAAAAAATGAATTTATCTTTAAAGAAGAGTTGAAAATATTCAAACTTTACAATTATGAAATGGTATTAAATTTTGATTTAATTTAATTAATGATTAATGAAAATTCTTTTATACTCCAAGCTTACTATCAATTAGACATAATAATGCTACTTAATGGAAGAAGTTAATTTGCTTATTTTTTCATAGTCAAGCCTAGTTTTTTTTTATAATAATTTTTGAAAATATCATTTATTGATGCGACTGAAAAATAATACACATAATTTAGATACATAGCATTAAAAAATCAAAATTTATTCATTATGTTACTATTGACACACCATAGAGGAATTTATTAAGACTCCTGAAAAAAAGTGTGTGGAATTTATTTCTTGAGAACATGTGAATTATAAAAACTTGACTTAATTCTTGCATTGTTGGCGAATTTGCAGAAGCAAGTAAATATGCCTGACAGGGATAGCTGCTGTCCCCCAGGGATGGTACTTGCTGTACATAGTGCATTGCAGCACTTCTGGAATCCTACCATTATTTAAAACAGTATTGTTATAGGTGCTTACAAGCCACTTTAACACAATATTTGGTATAAGTATATTTAACACAATATTTGGTATAATATAGCTAATACGTCTGCTGATGCAATGATTGCACACAATTTGAAAATATACCTTTCCTGTTACGAAACTTTTCCGCATTATTCCCCCAGGTGAGAGGATTGGTATATGTATATAATCAACACCTCTAATCATTCTAGGATACTGGATTATGTGAAATAAGTTCTTATTAATCTTCAAGAAAACATAATAGTTAAATCATTAAAAAAATGCTAAAAAAAGTCGATTTAATTTCAACAAATTCTGAGAGAATTAAATATGAATTAGTTGTACTAACATATCCCCCATAGCATAATTATATTTGACAAAAATGTGCTGTCAAATAATACAAGTTATAATCATTTTTTCAACATTTGAGGGAAAAAAGTTATGTTAATTTATAGCTTCAATAAATAAATAGTTAAAAACATTATTTTAAATCAAAATTTCAAAGTTTTAATCATAAATTTAAAGTTTGCAATCATTAAAAATGAAACTATAAAATGAAATTTAAATAAATGTATTTTATCAATTAAACACAAAATTTGGAAACAAATTTTTTACGGAAAGGGTTGGCGAGATAATGCATAAATAACAAAAAGTTTAAGATAGAATTAAACACACATACATTTTCAAGTAATTCTGCATCATTTAACTAGATATTAAAAACCATGTTCTTTCCTTAATTTACTCTTTTATATATTACATATTTTTTTAGAATTACATATATTTATCAAAAAGGATCAAGAATTTTTTAGCAAAGTAAACATTTATTTTATCAAACTCGTTAACAGTAGAAGATAATGAAAGCTTTGATCATTTTTCTTCTATCTGTGGAATTCTAATATAATGTAGTCACAAAAAAGCAATTGCTTTGCTTATTTTGGGACCACTCTTGAAATTGTTGATTGACTTAACACAGCTATAAGCTAGTAAGAAGTTTTTCGACAGATTTGTCAGCAAACCACTTGAAGAATATCTCCATTTGAAATAACAGTTTTTTTCTAAAACTTCGATTTTTATAGCTCCGAAAAAGTACCTTTCATCAAGAGATATAGTTTGTGGATTTCCATTTCATCCTCTTCCAGGTTTCTAGTTCTAGTTCTCAAGAAACTCTGAGCGCTGAAGATGATAATATAAATTAGTGTATAAAATAACTATCGTTAAATTCCGATACACTTGAAGTTTGTTTCGCCAAACAATAAAAAGTACACAACAATTGAACATAAATGCGCATGCTCGATAATCACATATATGAACTGCACATGCACAGTCTGGTTAAACAGTCCTGTATAAGAAGGTTCGGTCCTTGAACCTAAAGTCAGATTTTCTCCTCAGTTACTCGTCATATATTTGGCGGTGAATTGTATTTCGGCTTTGACCTGGGGTTTCACTCTTACCTAGAGGTTGAGGTTGGTATGGCCATAAAACAAATTTAATTCTGGATAAGAGAATGTTATGCATATGGTGGAACATTTGAGGACCAATACGTTATGAGCATTAAAAATTGATCGAAAAGCTCAACTCGAAAAAAGTATTGTCAGCATTGGATAATTTATAGAGAGCAATCGAAAAAAGGAGGCCGGCAATGTTCCAAGAATGAGCATTCCAAAAAGGTGTCCCAGAAAAGTAAGTATTCGTCAAATTATTTCAGAGCTGGGCTGGGAATTTTGATCTCACACATACACCATATTCAGTTGACTTAACCACCCCCTCAAATATCATTTGATTTTTGTCTTTAGAAACTAATTTGAAGAGCAAAATATTCAAAAATAAAGAATATATCAAACATGCACTGTTTCAGTTTTTCGTATGAATAAATACAACATTTGTTTTTAAAAATAAGATAAAAAAGTTGTCCGAACACTGTGGCAAAAAGTCAATAATTCATTAATAAAAATACCAATAATAATATTAAATAAAGTTTATTGATTGAAGAAAAAATTGTACATTGATTCATTTCAAAAATGGACATCACACACACACAGATACATATATATATATATATATATATATATATATATATATATATATATATATATATATATATATATATATATATATATATAGTGCTATTTGAGAAACTATTGGTAACATCAAATTAAATTTTCTTAAACCTTTAACCATTAAACTTGAAATCTTGGTTTTTCTTTAGAATTATAAAATATTTCTACAAGGAAAAATTTTTTTTATATATATAGTCATGTTTTTTTATTTTGGCAATTTGCAATAGATATTTTTAAATAAAGTGTATTAGCATGTTTACATATTTCCCAAGAAATGTTCATTTAGGCAAATTAATAATGTATGAAAAATTTTTGTGTAGAAAATGTAAGATTCAGTTCTTTGCTTGGATATATTTTTTTCTGATAAACTATATAAATTGTATTTAAGATTGCAATTAATATTTTAAAAATGACATGAAACTGGTGCATGCTAATTTGCTAAATTGAGACAGCCATGATAAATTTGATCAGGGCACTTAAAAACAATGCTCCTAATAAGAAAATAGATCAAGCCCACATCCAATCTTCTAATTCTCTGTCGGTTAAACAAACCCTATTTTGAAAATGAATGTATTGTTTAAAGAAACGTTTTCAGTTTGAGTTTTTTAGTTTAGTTTTTTTAGGTTTAAGGCAAACAAGAGAAATACAGCATCGTGTTTTGAGAAAAAATAAGCTTTTCGAAAAAAATGTAGCAGTACTGGTGAAGTCAATACAATAAGAATGCCAATTTCAAATTTTAAAAAATCATTGTAAATTAAAAAATATAAATTACTAAATAGGAAAGTCTACTGCATATATATATATATATATATATATATATATATATATATATATATATATATATATATATATATATATATATATATATATATATATATATATATATATATATATAAATATATATATATATATATATATATATATATATATATATATATATATATATATATATATATATATATATATATATATATATATATATATATATATATATATATATATATATATATATATATATATATATATATATATATATATATATATATATATATATATATATATATGAAATAAAAACATATTAATGATTTACGAGAGAAATTTAGAAAAAGAATAGCTTTAAAAAGAGTAGCATTTTTAATGATTTTAGGGTACTTACAGCAAATATTTTTTTACAAAATGCTTTAAATAAATTCTCTTTTTTCGGTTCTTAAAATATGCTGATAAGAACAATATTTATGCTTTGAAAATGCAATAAAAACTTATGGGATATTTCATTTTATAAGTATTTTATGTTTTTGGAATCATTTATGACAGTACTTTTTTGTATAAATTATTTAAAAAAAGTATATTTTAAATAATGAATGTTTCTTATGTACCATTTATAAAAAAAAAGTTATGAATTATATACATAAAACAGTGGAAATGTCTTAGAAGAGATCATTTTACTATATACATTTGAACACTATATTTTAAGTAGCACTTTTCATGCAATTTGTAAGTTTAAATAAAATTATCTTAAATGTCTAGTGAGGCTTTAAAATGAATAAAGAAATAAGGAATTTAAATTTCTGCAGTAAATATAATTGAGTTCATTTTATCAAAATTAAATTTCTAGTGGATGATGAAATTTCGATCTAAGCATACATTCAAATTTTAAGTTCTTCATGCATTTCTGTAAAATATTTTCACCGAATCGAAACGAAATATTTTTCATGAAAGAATACTTTAAATTTAAATAAAATGATTAGCATCATTAAGTTTTAGGATTAAAATTCTATTTACATTTCTTATTTTATCAAGATTTATTTACATTTCTAATGTACGTGTAAAATGCTTCAAAAATAAATATTAATGTTAAATAAAATACAAGCACTGTGTATTACACAGAAAGCAGAAAATGAATTTTAAGAAAATGCATCGATGTACAATTCATAGTAAATATCAATCGATGTATTCATTCTGATATTAACCTATAATAAAATGCGTCGGTACAAATAATAAAGAAATGAGGAAAAATGATAACATAACTGAGAAATTTTGAGAAGCAATTGAAACGTAGTGATTTAAAACCGTATGTGTATTAAATGTCCTCTATGAGATAAACCGCCTTCTTAAGTGTTTTCTTTCATCTGAGATATATCAGGAAGTATGTCTTAAAAATAGATTAACATTTATTCAGAATGCAATGAAGATAATTTTACATTTTGGAAACTTGAGCCATGTTCTAGAAAAAACTATTCATTTTTCCAGCTTTGGTGAGACGTGAGAATTTAAATAGAAATTCTGAGTTTATTTGTCAAAATATTCATCATATACCTTCTATTTTAACACTCTTTAAGAAAAGGATCATTATACTTAATTACTCAATAAAAGCGTTTTAATAACATTTCTTATATAAATTTGATTGTGTTGCAGTCCATGCAAATTTTTTTTAAGATTTAACATACTATGACCTTGCTTTAAAACATTAATACAAATCTCTTTAAACATTAATGCAAAACATTGAAACATTAAAATTTTAACATAACAACTTTAAACATTACATAACATTAGATAAAAACATTACATTTTGAGCATTACATAAAAAACATTACTTTAAACATTAATACAAATCTTGTAGTGCACTCTGTTTCATATATAAATATCCAAAATATTTCCAACGATAGTTTATTCTTATCCACCAAGTTGTTAAATCAAGTTTCATTTTAAATATAAAATAGCAGATATATTTGTTCAACCAGACTAAGAAATGGTGGATGGTATATTACAGATTATTACTTCAGTACACTAATATTAAATACTCCACAAAATATGCCTGTGTTTTATGTGCACAATGTTTTAAATTCTTTCAGTCCGCATATAAACTTGATGAAAATTTATATAGTTGACTGTTTCCACGAACCGTAACGAAAACATACTAAAAATACCGACCACGAATGAAGTGAAAATGCAATATTTATATTTTTTTTTCAGAGTAATATTTTTACGCGTCTTTAACTATCATAATCTAGAATCTCAATATTAAAAGTTTATTTATGGAAAGCCTTAACTAATTATATTAATAAACTATTGTTTTTAATGAATTGTTCCTTTTGACGTGTTAGTACAAGCAGCTATCAAAGAAATAATATCTAAACTTTGTGATAACCTAAAACTTTATCGTTGTTAATATAATCTACTTATATACAAATTTAAGCGTTGGACATAGAAAGTTACTCAAATTACACAACATCTTAAGAAAATATTTTTTATTTCAATCATTAAAACATATTAATATCTATGCATATTTTTATACATAATGTATGTTGAATTTACCTGCCTAGTTTAAAATATAATTTACGAAATCGTAAGCATTATTTAGTCGTAGCCAACTAAAAAAGTCCATTATATGTCTTCCATATTGAACAAATAAGGAGCAGAAACGACTATATTTTTTGCATTACATTATTATAAATACTAATTTTAGTAAAATCTACAATTTGTAATTTTAATACTAAACATGCGAAACAGTTTCATATTACAAGACAGATTTATTAACTGCAAAAATGAGGCATCAATTTTAACCATTATTAGACAAATTTGACGGAGAAACACAATAGCGTGATCACAGATAATTAGTACACTAACAAATGTGTTTTTTTGGGAAAAATAGAGAAAAATTTCAAAATCCGATGTTCTTTAATTGGTTTGACTTAAATCTGTTAATATTTTCGTAGTAAATTAAAATAAAAAACTGTTATACGGTTACAGACTAACTAACAAGTCCTCTGTTATCTACATCAGTGGTTGATGGAGTGCATTGCTGTTCTTATGAAAGATATTTTCAAAGCATTTAATATTGTAATATTTTCAAAGTGTTTAAATTAATCAAAACATTTATAAAATCAAAGTTTATAATTTATTTTCTGATAAAAAATAAGCTGGTTGCTAAGTGATGAGCTTCAAAAAGTGTTAAGGAAGTATTAGTTAATGCTTGTACATTGTTAAAATTTTCTCTTTTAAATATATCGTCAGACTTATGTACTTAATATTATATTGACAAATACAATATAGTTACCGTAAGTTATATTTATGAAATTTTATAGTTTCAATAAAAGCGTTTAACGAATATTTTATTTTAAAACATTTCATGTGAAACAATCCATTTTTCAGAAATTTTAGTTAAATATTTGCACAAATAAAAAAATACCTAGATATCCATACTTAATATTTATAATGACTAACATATTTTTTTTATTATGATTCTAATTAGATTGGAATAGCTGATGTGGATGTATGTTAATTTTAGTTGATTAACATGAATTCATTATTATTAATTATACATTTTAGAAAATATTATGATTTTAGGGGACAATTCTTCGTCTTTAAAATTATTTTTTATGCATGAAAAATAACATCTTCAACCATTTTCCAAGTTGCTAAACATGTATGCAGATCGTATAGTTTAGTTCGATTCCTAACAGTCTATTTTAATTGTATATTTAGACTTTTATGAAATAAATTGAGAATAGAGGAGAGAATTTGGAAAAAAAAATTAATTTTCCGTAGAAATGATTTTACATAGATACTAATGACCCGTGCACATTTAAATACTTTATTTAATAATTGTATGAATATAAAATTAAACTTAATTTATATTCTTAATTTAAATCATTATTATTTATAAGTTAACAATCATTATGTTCTAAAGTTAAAATCAAGGAAAATATTGATTTAGTAAACCGAGACATGATTATAAAATCAGTAACTTACTATAATGAAATTTTACGCCCTACCCCATTGATAATAACACTTTTTAATACCTTCTTGATTTCGACTCTTGCTTGACTTTATTCGATGACCAATTACAGATATGTATTGAAATATCATAATATTCAGAATTCTGCATGTTTCCTTTACCATATAATGTTGACAAATGAAAGAAAAATTCAAGGCGCTGCTAATGAGAATTTAGATTTCTAATCTAAATCCTGTTAAACAAATATAAAAAAAAATTCACAGTCATAAAATCTATGAATATTCTTTAAGGTATCTTTTGTTTAAAATGAGAAAAAAACTCAGGATTTCATTATACTTACAATTCATATGAAATAAAGTAAATAATGCAATTTAAAATATAATTTGAAATTTTGCGAAGCAGTAAATATTTACGGAATTGAAAATATATGTTGCATCAAATTGAACATGCATGATACAAAGTATCATATTATTTAAAAACGTTTGTAAAAAGAAAATAATGGGGTTAATTTAAAAATACATTATATATATATATATATATATATATATATATATATATATATATATATATATATATATATATATATATATATATATATATATATATATATATATATATATATATATATATATATATATATATATATATATATATATATATATATATATATATATATATATATATATATATATATATATATATGTATATATATTATATATATATATATATATATATATATATATATATATATATATATATATATATATATATATATATATATATATAAGACATTTTAATTAAAATGTCAAAAGTCATTTTAATCAAAATGTCTCCTCAGTTTTCCATTATATTGTCGATATTGACTATTATGAGTAAATTAGCTGAAATACAATTAATTTACTATTAAAATTAAAACTAATTATTACATATTATTTGGTTTTTTTAATGCGTCATACATCTTAAAATCTTATTTTTTGTCTATTTATAGACTTTTTACTATCCACATAAAATTATTTTCTGTCAAACTATATTGACAAAAGCAAATTAAATAATTTAAGTTAGATAATGAGTAATAGTACTTTATAAATTCATATCAATAATAAATATTCCAAGCTTATATTGCAGATTTAACTATATGGACTTAAATTTTTGTTAGATTTTATGAAGGTTTTTTGGAAAAGTTTGATTAGTAGAAAGTATTTCTTATATTTGAACGGCAACAAAAATTAAGCATTTTACAACCAGAATGTGATGTGTGCCGCAGTTGAACAAAAACTACACTCTAAGTTGAAAACTTTAAAGCTGAAAATGAAACAAGAAAATTAGTTGTAATAATAGTCTAAAATGTAATTTGTGCAATTTACCATTAATACAAGTAAGTAATTAATATTTCAGATCACAATATTATTCAATAACTTTTTCTTCAATGTACAACTAATTGAAGAAAACGTTATTTAATAACATTATGTGTCTAGAAATGCGTTTGATATTATAGCACAAATGCGTAGTATAATACGTTTAAATGATAATGTCATGTGTAAAATCTATTGAAATCTTAAATATTTAAAATAAATTAATTAACTATATATCTAAGGTCAACCAATAATATAGGATTTTTAGGAAAGTCTTCGGCGTTCAAGTAAATACTTGACTAACGATAACAAAACGATATTAATTATGGAAGGGTATACAATTAAATTTAGAGAATCATTTAACGCTACTGCCAAGGGTAACAAAGCCTCATTATTTTAGTAAGCACCACTTAAAGCATCATGAAATTTAATTGTTTAAAATATTTTATTATAATAGCATGTAAATAAGCTATATATATATATATATATATATATATATATATATATATATATATATATATATATATATATATATATATATATATATATATATATATATATATTCGCTTAAATTCTGCAGCTTCTGCGTATTGCAATTTTAATATTTTGTACCGAGTATTTGTTGATAGTATATATTAAAAAAATTTCTTAAAAATTGAAGGGCTTCATGAAATTATCAGAATTTTTCCGAGCAAATAAGATTTTAAATTAAAATTCATTGTATTTGGGCCAGAAAAATAGTAGAAGTAATCTATGCGTGATTATATATATATATATATATATATATATATATATATATATATATATATATATATATATATATATATATATATATATATATATATATATATATATATATATATATATATATATATATATATATATATATATCGCTTAAATTCTACAGCTTCTGCGTATTGCAATTATAATATTTTGTACCAGTATTTGTTGATAGTATATATTAAAAAAATTTCTTAAAAATTGAAGGGCTTCATGAAATTATCAGAATTTTTCCGAGCAAATAAGATTTTAAATTAAATGCATTGTATTTGGGCCAGAAAAATAGTAGAAGTAATCTATGCGTGATTATATAAATATATATATATATATATATATATATATATATATATATATATATATATATATATATATATATATATATATATATATATATATATATATATATATATATATATATATATATATATATATATATATATATATATATATATATATATATATATATAAGCCACATTCAAAGTTATTAAATTTTAAAGCATATTGTTGTAGAAACAATCGATCTTACAACTATGCCTACTTCCTTATAACAGCACTTTTTCGCCCTGCATCTCTGAATTTTGTATGTTTCCATTATTTGTATATTTTTGTCAGTATTTACTAGTTTTTCCAGCATTCTCTACATCTTCAGAATAGCTAATATTGTATAAGAAAAAGCAAAATAAAAATTAAATGAAAAATATCTTTACCTGTGAAATGTGATAGCTGAAAATTTTAGATTCTCCAGCATTCTCCTTTGGCATTTAATTTAACAGTTTCTGTTAAATTATTTCTGAGATTGGAAATGTAAAACTATTGTAAAATTGTTTAAAATGTTTTAATATACAATATCCAATGTCACAAAAGTGTAACTATCTATTGGCTTTTTGCATTAATCGAAAAAAATAACCGCGAAAAAAGCAGCTTTCAGTTTCAAAACTTAAAAAAAAAGGATTTCATGTAATATAAATTAAATTTTTCTTGTTCTTGAATATTACATTCTCGACCAACGCTTTTCAACAAATTTTACAATATGCAATGTGTATTAAGTAACACTCTTGAAATCACCTGCAAAAGTATATATAAATGATTATGAAATTACAATTTATAAGTTTATTATATTTCTGTAAAATTTACCAAAAGTAATTATATATGCTTATTACTTTTCAGTTATACCATTAATCATATAAAGTATTGGAATACTAATTTAGTTCTTTTTAAACTGCATAAAACTTTTTCTAGTTTAAGAAAATATAGTTCGAGATAATACATTTTTACTAACCAGATTTCATTGGAGTATTCGTTTATTACAAAGCATTCCAAAATTAAAGAAAAGATAAATCTTTAATCTTATCTCAAGAGAATTCTTATGAATCATTTTTCATATTTGAGTAATTTTTCTCAGAGGGCAGCCTGCTGAAGTTTCGCTGAAAAATAAAAATAAATTCCCAAATAGGGAATGTCCATTTAAAACTCTTAAGTGGAGTTATCATTTTACATTCATTTCAAGAAATATATTTCATTATCATTTGAGTTTATCTGCATTTTAAAACTAGATATTTATAGAACTTTTGTACATAAGTTTATCACAATATAATTCATAAATTTTATTTTTTTTAATTATCTGATATATGGTAGTGCATAAAAATAAAGCTACTAATCAACAATGCAGAATTAAGAAAGGATAATTTCTGTGTTGTGTTAAAAATGTCACCTTGACAGTAATGTTTATTTTAAATTTATAATTGTGTTCAGTATTTCAAAATTATTTACTCTAAATATGATCCAAAAATTTATTAAATGTTATATATTGCTAGTATTTAATAATTGTGATATAAATTTGTTGTGTATTCATTTGATAATGTCTTTTAAAGTGGATTGCTTCCAAGGGTAAATGTTGAGTTCCTTAAAAAGTCAAATAACTTACACGAAAAGATATGCTCTCAGAAGTACCAAGCATTTGAAGAATTCGTAGAAATTTAGAACAAGAATCTTTGCAGCAGTACATTCAGTAGAGTACTTTAGAGAAAGAGTAAAGCTTTTGAGAGTGAAAAAGTTTTTTAAAACACGCTTTTCAACACAGTTGTTCTTTTATCATGAGCTGCAAGGGTCTTGGAGAGTTCTTATTTACAAAAGAATCTTAATATATTTATAAGGAACTGCTTCTCAAATATGTTGTGAAATCAGATTTTTGTAATATGTTTGTGACGAATAAGGTTTTATTTTGTATCTAATACTTTGAATTTTAAATTTAATTGACTATATATTATTACATTACATTAACGCAACCTAAATTTAATTTCATGTGTTTTTAAGTTTATTTTCTAAGCTATATGTTTTCAAAACGAGGATAAATAACAAGGCATTGTGTTAGGAGGAAATATTTACATATTTAAATATTAATTTAATATTTGAGTAATAAACGTATTTATTGTAAAAAATTCTATATATGAATACACATATCGAGGACAAATGCATAAAAATAATAAAGTATGTTTGCATGAAAATATCAATATTAATAAACTCAAATTAGGCATAATTATTTATTTATGCAAAATTTATTCAGGTGAATTTTTCTTTTTTGGTAAACTTCATTTAATTTACAAAATAAGAAAACTGTAATTTTGGTTTCTTTATTACTAGAATAGACTTTTGCTTTGACCTTAATTACACGATACTTGATATTAACTGCTTTTAACTTATATGATGATGTTAAACTCAGAGTGCTGTGTTTGTTAATGCTTACTGTCTCATTTTTAAAATACATATATATGGTTTATTGGTAGTCTAAGCGCTGTATTTATAATTAAATGAAAATTTTGAAACAGAAGAGTATGTTCTTTACGTGTTATGTTTGCTATTTGACTCATAAATTACGGGTTTTTTTTTAGAAAATGCTGAAAAGTTACTATTTTTGTTAGAAATAAGATATAACTCGATAAAAATATTTTTTGATAAATTGATGCAATTTCAATTTTCAAAATATTATTT
Source organism: Latrodectus hesperus (assembly GCA_037975125.1). Lineage (NCBI taxonomy): Eukaryota > Metazoa > Arthropoda > Arachnida > Araneae > Theridiidae > Latrodectus > Latrodectus hesperus. Next base: position 69,870,706 of record CM075854.1, read on the forward strand.
ACAAATTATTCCTGCTAATAAAAGCAGGAATTGACTATGTTATTCTTTTCATTTTATAACCCTCAGGTACGAAATTTTTATACAAAAATGTTTAGTATAACATTTTGTTTCACTGTTATTTGATCCTTAAGAACAATCATATCCTAGAACAAATATTGTTGAGCAAGTCTATATAAACTCAGATTATTTTCTAGCAGTTGTAGATGAATTAGTTACATTTAACATAATGTATTTTTCTTATGGCATTCATCGGTACGAATATGGTTCAGTGAAAAATATTAGTTTTTGAGTCCCGCTTCAAGGGTAGAATTTGCTAATAAAAACCAACATTTCTACATATAAAATTGTTGCATAGAAGATCCAGAATTCCTTTTAGATTGATCAAAAAATGTCTCGTATTAGTAAATATCTGTGTGGATAACCATATTATTGCATTGTTCAATATTTTTCAGCAGAACTAACTTTTGTTTTTCAACACATTATATTTTTATGTTTTACTATGATCATTAGAAGTATACGAAATTTTTTTCAGTGTAAATTATATTTTTTTGTTCTTCTCAGAGATGGTTTTCTAAATTTCTGTGTTAGAATTATGGTATATAAAAATAAATTGAATAAAATTAAGAAACGTTTTCTCACGATATAAAGTTTAAACCCATCATTCTTCAAACTACCAGGAAGAGAGAGGTTTTATCAGTTTTTCTACTTAATTTATTAATTTCTTCCTTTATGTTTATAACGTAACAATATTGAAATACATTTATGTTATCTGTATATATCACTAAAAGTAATTTTAGACATGAAAGGAGTAATTCCAATACCAATCAAAGAATATGATTTTTATTCTGCTTTCGCTCTACATTTATTTTTGTACCCAATGAACCAAGACCTACAGTTTCAAGTGGATTCTAACAGCCACCCCTTCTGATGATTTTAAGCTTAGACTGCCGGCATGGCTTGTAGGCCATGAGATTTCAGATGATTTTACCAAGGATTAGAATGGTTATCAGATAAAATATATTAAAACAACTTAACATATATGGATAAGAAAGATGAACCCTCAAAATACATGCAATAGCAATCGACAATTACATGTATGACTTTTTATACAAACCCATTTTCATTGGATTTGAAAAGTGAAATGTTAATTACTAGACCACTTTATTGCGATTTATGAAAAGTAAACATTTTCGGTTTGAATATTAAAAGAAGTACTAAATTAAAAACATTGGCCATCTAGCTATTAGCAATTTCGAAAAAATAGCGTCTAATCTCTATAAGGTTATAGCTAGATTAAAACATGTTTGATTGTACTTTAAATAATATTCAGACAGCAAGGGAAAAATGAAAGAAAAACTTCCTTTATTATAGGTCTTCAATTGTTCATAAATAATAATGAGCACGTGATGCAAATGACATTAAAATTAGTTTTGGAAATTTCAGATGGAAAATAATAGAGAACAAATTCTCTGGTTGCTGTTATTAAAAATAGAGGAAAGTATTAAAATTAAAATTTTTACTAACATCCGAATCGTACATTATCAGGCGAAACTTTAAATGAAAACAAATGTGATTCAAAAATGAAAAAAAATCATGATAAATTTTCTCTATATTGGAAAAGAGGTTTCAAAAATAGACATCTAAAGTGTCATTTATAAAATTTGATATTTGCTCAATGCACGAATGAGTTTGATGAAGTTTTTACTTATCGAACTATTAAAAGTAAAACACATGTTTCATTTAAGATAATAATGAATGTTTCATTTTAGGTCACGGTACTAATGTTTCCTCCCACATAATATTTAAAATTATGAGAAGCCAATGAGCATTCTTAAATACAATCTCTACAAAAAATATATCTACAAACTAACAATGTAATTAAATGCTTTAATTAAGTGCTCACAAATTGATAAAATGTCCGAATTGAAACAATTAAATTCACGTCTTATCAGAATTACTTTATATTGAAAAAAATCTACTATATAATACAATTTTAAGTAATATAAATCTTCCACCTAGTAGAGCAAGTTAAAAGTTCATTGCATAAACAATTTATTTCCAAAATAAAGTATTTTGAGTTAAGCTCTCTTTACACTGAAGGAAAAATATAAGTTAAAAGTTTTAAACTGTTAAACTTTTTTCTTATGTTCGTTGAAAACGATTAAAAGTTATAAGTCAAAGTTTTCGTAATGGATGAGCAGTTTTACTCTAACAGAAAAGAAAAAAAGTGATTGCATAGAAAGATTTAAGCTGATTTTTTATTATACTGCAAAAATTATAATATTCAAGAATAAAACTTTAAATTGGATTTCAGAGAACATAAGAAACATTTAATATAAATAATCACGTGTAGCAATATAAAATACATTTTTGTGAATTGTGTAGCAGTGCTTAAACTAAACAATTTTAAAATAAAATAAAGAACAAATTTATAGTGTTAATATATTATCAAATAATCTTGTATCAAATAATCAAATAATCTATTATCAAATGTTTACAATATATGTTTTACAAGTTGCGTAAATATTACTGTAAGTAAATAATTAGTAATGAATAGAATAAAAATTAAATATAAAAGTATTTATTTCGTTTAAAATTAATTTCTTTAATTGTTTTAAGGCAAAAAATTAAGAAGAAAAACAATTGAGAAATATATTACATTAAAATTTACATCAAATTAATAGGGTACAGTGACTTACATACCTATGTTATAATTTGTTTTAAAGAAAAAAAATGAAATACGATACAATATGTACTACAAAGAAAATATTCAAATCAAATGTTTTCACAAATTCAAGATACTGAAAGTCTAGACCTACAATGAATTGCATTAGTTTATCACAAAAATATATATATTAGTAAAATAATGTTCCGCAGGAAGATTGTTAATCTCTCTTAAGAAAATCTTTTTATTATAAATTAATGATCATTTAATACGCATTTGGATTAGCAATGAGATAACGTTAATTTGCTCCGCTATAAAATACTAATACTCTAAAATTTAGAGCTCTTTTTGTTGAATACTTTTTACTTGTGGTCTTATTAGAAAATTAGCACTGATATGTTTAACCGTAAAAAAGTAATTTCTTCATTATAATTCAGGAGTTAAGTAAGCTTACAAAAATAAATCGAAAATTAAAAATAAAATTTTACAGTGTTAAATTCAAAGATTTTTTTCTAGAAGAAATCAATACTGTAAAAAAATCATTGCGTAACTAGGCAATTTTAAATTTCACTCTAATATAACAGCAATTTATATAGCAGGCAGTGAAAAACCTTCCTAATTTTTCAAGCTCCTTCACTTTGAGACAATATTCTTAAGACAGTTTTGTTAAATGTGTACTCTCTCACATTTCCCATTTTAATTCATTCATATTTCTAAATTTAAACGTATACTAAAAAAAGAACTTCTTGATATATTTTTTCAGGATTGCAGCTTAGGCACGTGAATGCACAAATGATGCTACTATCATTGTCAATCCATTTGTTGATATATTACTATTAGAATACTATATATTGCGTGATATTATTGAATATAGCCTTATGTGATCTCTGTATTTGATAAAATAATATTTAAAAATGATATGAAATTTTGATAAAATAAAATTTAAAATTAAGTAAATAATTTATCTAAAAGTTAAAATTAATAAAGGTTTTATGTCAACAACCAGAAAAACGGAAATTTTGAAAACGATATGATTAAAAATGCAACTTCACAAAGATGCTGTGGTAGGCAAATGATTATCGTTTCAACGCTCTGATGTAAAACAGATAATGATTTTGGCTCTTAAATATAATTAAATGAAACACATTTTTCACATGCACAAATTGCATTCAAACATTGTAGCCTTGTGAAATTTTGTTGCGATGGCTTGTGTAAGAATGTGGGATGCTTACCATGTTTCTGTTTTAATTGATGTAGAAACATAGTTTACCTACAAACTCCGGCTTATAACATCATGCTACTTGTGTCGATTGAAATGCCATAATTACTTGAAGAATACTATTAGGCAATATGGAACTCCATTTCTGGATCTCATAAGACCTATATCATTCGCAACCAAGATTGCAGACATGTTACTCCCCTGAACAGACTGGATCATACAGTAACACTATGAGCACTAAAGAAAACTTTAGAGCCATTTTTCAGAAAAAAGTTTGCATTAACAGTTTCATGTTTGATTTGCAGCAAAATATTCTGTCAACTGGGCTGCCATGTCTTTTCTGTATCATAATTAGGAGGGTCTTCATTAATGTGATAAAGTTTTATCTTGGATGCAGTAATGGCATGTCTTCAAATATTTCGACAAATTCATATTTTGTTCAACTTATTATGATACATAATGTTGTGTTTCGTAACCTTGTAGAGAAAGCAAATTGACAGCTTGCATTTTATGTTGTCATACCCGCCTATCACACCTGATGTGATGGTGTAGTTTATGATTGGATAAACTGTGCTATGCCTCTCTTGTTTATATTTATTACTTTATACATATAAATCTACATATATATGTATGTATATATATAATATAAATACACTACTGGCCATTAAAATTGCTACACCGAGAAGGAATTCAAATAACAGAACTATATTTATTGGACACATACATTATAGTGGAAAGAACAAGTGATTAGATTTACAGGAAATTAGGATGTATAGATCTTGAGAAATCAGTACCCAGAGCGGCCACCTCTGGCTGCAATAACAGAATTTATCAGCCTAGGCATGGAGTCAAACAGAGATTGTATGGCATGTACGGGGATCTCAGTGTATGCAGCTTCAACACTATGCCACAGTTCATCGACAGTAGTGGATGGTGAGTGATGGCGTGCCAATCGCTCGGCAACCATTGACCACACGTTCTCAATTGGTGACAGATCAGGAGAACGTGCTGGCCAGGGTAACAGTCGAACCTATTCTGTATCAAGGAAGTTCAGAACAGTGCGGGCAACTTGTGGTCGTGCATTATCCTGTTGAAAAAAAGCATTAGGGAGGCCTCGAAAATAGGGCAGAGCCACGGGCCTTAACACATCGGAAATGTAACGGTTGTTGTTCAAAGTGCTGGTAATGCGAACAAGAGGTGATCGAGACGTGTATCCAATGGCACCCCATACCATCACTCCAGCAGATGGGCCAGTATGGCGATTTCCAATGCAATCTGGCAATGCGCATTCTCTCACCTCAAAACACGGATGCCTCAAATGCTTCAAAACATGCCTCAAAACATGGATGCGGCCATCATGGTCCTGTATACAGAACCGAGATTCATCTGTAAAGACGACGTGATGCCATTCCCGCGTCCAAATTCGTCGCTGATCACACCATTGAAGGCGCTCCTGTCTGTGACGCAGCGTATATATATATATATATATATATATATATATATATATATATATATATATATATATATATATATATATATATATATATATATATATATATATATATATATATATATATATATATATATACATATATATATATATATATATATATATATATATATATATATATATATATATATATATATATATATATATATATATATATATATATAATTTGTGTTTGTGTGTATGTATGTAAGTGTTAACTGTAAAATAATTTTTTTCTTAAGGTTTATTTTAATAACATTTTCACCTCTGTAATTTCTTAAATATACATTAACACTTCAAAATTTTGAAAGAAATTATCGCTTAATTTTTTTCAAAATATTTAAAATCTAATTACATTTGTTCTGTTGATAAAATTTCATTGTGTACATAATTCAAAAACACAACATTTTTAATTGTTAGTTCTTAATATTGACTGTTAAAAAAGATGAGCTACAGTATTTAACTAGTGATTTAAAAAGTTAATTTAATTAAAAACTCTTGGATTTTAATTAAATGACATCAAAGTTTAATGATTAATTTTTCTTTGCTTTGTCTTCAGTGTAATTTTGTATTTGTAAGTATATAATACGTAACTGAGGGTTTATACGTAATTTGTGATTAGAGTTCCTTAATTTGAATTAATAAAATTTTCAACGGATTAAATAAAATTGACCAGCTGCCTATGCTGGCTACAATCAATAGAAATAAATTTACTTAACTTAATAAAAATGTACTTAATGTTATTGAATATTTCCAAAGAAAATAATAAATAAAAGTAGTTTTATTATTAAAGTGAAAACTTATTAAACAAGAATTCATTTTATTGTTCCCTGGAGCAATACAGCGAATAGAGCAACCAAATTGTAAATTTAAATTTCTATAAAATATTTTGGTATATAAGACAAAAGAATTAAAAAAAAGTATAGTATTTGCCATTAACAGGTGTTTGAGGGCAAATGTAAATAAAATTAAATTAAAATCACGTAAAAAAATCTATAACTCAGAGAAGCGCATTATTAACATTGCATTGCTTTTAGCGATTAATAAGCAATTTGTTTGATAAAGAGAGTCAAAAAATGAAAAACTTTAGAACATAATTCGAAGGAATATTTTGCTGAGAGTCTCAATATTTTGTAAAGTGTTGTAACCATTTAAGAAAATACACTAAAGATATATATTAAGATATACAAACGCATTTAATGTATACGCGTTTCCAAACGTGTATGCATTAAATCGATGTCTAGGGCTTCAACTAAGTGTTTTCCAAGTTAATAAATGTGCAGTATTGCTTAAAAATGTGGATGTCTTGATTTAGAGTAGTTGAAGTTTATTTTCTTATTAAAATAATTGTTTTTGCTTACATTCTGTACCTATACAAGCATTAGAATACGATACTAAATTAGGTAAAATCATTGTCGGTGTTTACGTTTCTTTAATGAGTATCAATTTAAACAGTATATATGTATCAATTTAAACAACGGTCTAGCTTTTTTGTTTCTTTCCAATAACAAAAATGAAGAGATTATATTTGAATCCCTTACAGTATACATTTTACTGCATACAGATTATCTGATACTAACTAGAGCTAATAATAATTAAATCACTTGTCGCTTATTTATGTAACGTATGATGACAAGTGTCATATACCAATTGAAATAATTCTGGATGTATAGCACACCACGCATATGTTTACTAAATGAATTTATGATTATCTCGTGATTCTTTATAGTGCTGTTATCTTGCAGATGGTTGTTTATTAATGTCCTACTCAGTTTTATTAAATTAACTAACATTTTTCTTACATTCAAATTACCTTTAAGCATTCAATTTACCATATTGATTGCATGTGACATATAGATGATGCAATAATGCATAATCTGCATATCACAAATCCCATATAGTAATCAACACACATATTCTACTACATAACTCTTTACCACCTTGCTTATCATAAAAACGCTTCTTTAATAAATGATCCTTTGTTTGCATTTAGTTGAATATTAATGTAATTTGTCAGACATTTTACAATGTATTGAAGTATTTCTAATGCAATAATGAAAGAAATGTCATTTATAAATTATGAGATTATTTTAAGAAAGAAGAATACCACAGTATTAATTGAAATATTATTAATGAATGTGAATATTTGATTCATTCTAACTCATCTTGTATAAGTTAATCATTTGTAAGCACATTTCTATATAAATCATACTGAAAAAACTAAATTAATTCATATTTAAAATAGATTTGCCTTCAGCTATGCAAAAACATTTTCATTTTTACGTATGAAGCAAGAATAAATCTATTTTCAAAAGTTTAAAGTGTCGTATTTTCGATAAAAGAAAGAATAGGTTAATTTATTTTAGATCCTGTCTTTTCATCTCCTAAGGGCAGGTTGAGATTCTTGCGATACGCCTCGGAAGCGTCGACGTTAAAATGAAATAAGAATATTTCTTTCCGACCCTGAATAGAAGTTTTCCCACCTCAGTATTTTAAAAATGCTAAAACCATCCTACAGCAGATGGTATTTTTGACCCGCAAAAGAAAATTTTAACAATTTTAAGTTTCGGGTATTAGTTTTCAAATTAAGATCTGTGCATTACGGATAATTTTAAATCCGAACAATTTATGAGATTAATATTAAAAATGCAAAATTATTTTCATCAATATACATTACTGCATGATTTGCATATAATTGAAATATGAATAAGATATCGGAGATAAATTTGTCAAACTGCTTTTAATTTTTAAATATATTTTCAGTGGCATTAGTTTAGTCATTAATATTTCAAAAATTAAAGCACATTTCCTAAATGTTTTACATTTAATTAAAGTTTCTATTCAAACATGGAAGGAATTCATTGTAGAAAGGGTTGAAAGATATCTTCCCTGATTTGCACGTTAAACTGATTTTGAAATATTAAAAAGACGTCTTGAATAAGTCTCATACGATTGCAAAGATACTTTTATATAATTTTTTTATTATAAATGGTAGAATCATAGGTTGTAAAATGTTCATTAATCACTTTATTTAATTATCACATGTCATAATACAGTAGTGGAAAGAAAAGTCTGTGGTGAGACTCATTTTATTATATATCTTATTAATCTAATCCTTTTCATTATTTATGTATGTTTTTCATTATTTCATGGGAGGTGTATGGTTAAAATTTAAAAACATATATAGTAGGTGATTCAACCTTTCAAATACTACAACTGAATGGTAGCTTTATCTTAAGTTGATTCATCACTGGCATTGAAATCCATTTAAGGAAGTAAGTGACAGTCCTTTCAACTCAAGTTTTAATTCCATTAACATAATAAATGAGAATTCAAAGTATTATAGTAACAAATATGATACTCAAATAGTGGAAAGACAAAATTGCAGTGATAACTCAAATAATAAACAGAAGATACTTATTCTATGGGCTATACTATCTTCAACGGCTATAATTTTTAACAAAAAGAATATTTATTTTCAGCTGCAACTCTAAATAAAACATACATATCTTTATCAAAAAGAACTTTAGTAATCTCTGGACATGTAGCTAGAGTGCATTAGTTGATACTTTTTAAACTGGAGACAATTTGGAGAAAGACAACATTTTAAGTTTGTTAAAAATATCTTGGAAGTGACTCATGCCAGAAAGTAAAATTTATGTAAGATGTTATATATACAGCTATAAATTACATAACTTTTATACAATATCTTGAATCATACAAGGTTCTTGAAATTGATAACTATCTCCGATAACTTTTAAAGATTATTAAAATTTTTGAGCTGTTTAATATAAGAAATTATAAAATAATTTAAATCTTCTCTATGCGCACAGATCCAGGGAAATTACGAAATTTCTAATACAGGAAATATGAAGTGCATGTACAGATTTTAAATTTAGAGATAAATATCTTGAAAAATATAACTACAGAGATGTAAAAAAAATTCTCAAAAATATTAAATTTTAAATAGTTAAAATTTTAATCATTTATAATTTACTTGGGTAAAGTAGAAAAATAAACAGATCATAGAAATGAAATAAATATATTAAAGAAATTCAAGTAAAATAATTGATTTGTCGCGAGCCATAATTTTAAATATTTATTATTATTATCAATATAAGCAAACAATATAAAATGCGATATATTTCTGGAAAAATAATAGTATTTTACCTAAAAAAATTTTTTTAGTGAAATTAAAAAGCAAAATGTTTCAATGAACAAACACTTATCATACTTTGCGCGTATGTCATTGTTAACAATAACTTGGCCAAAAGAAAGAAAAATGAGTTTATATAGTTCAAATTGAGTCTGAAGTCTGTGGGGGAAAATATTCAAAAACAGAAAAAGATAATTATAAATATATATTCAAGCATGTGGAAAACCAAATAATTTATGCTTGTAAGTCGTAGAATGGATTTGGCACCTGAAAATAATTTATGGTACATTATAACGAAAAACTATTATAAAGATGTCCAGAACACACATTTTATTGGTTTAAAAAATACGCTTCGAAAAAATTTTATTTTCTGGTTTGATGGTGCTGAAAGCCTACATGAACTAGAGTTAAAAATGATTTTTCTTCTAGCAAAATAAATTTCAAGAATTAATGCTAAGAATTTCTAGACTTAAAAACATTTACGAAAACTACTGAAGCCAAAATTGTTGAAGCATTGATCAAGCCTTAACGAATAAGGCAGCAATCGAAAACAGTCGGTAAATGTTGACTATTTTGGCTCGTAAAAAGCTTGCTTTTAAGCCTATGAAGAAAATGTGTGTTTCATTTTATTAATGTTTTCATTTTTGAAAGCAGAGAATTTGTTTAGTTTTACTTCATGACTTAATTATAATAAGAAACTTTCTCTAAAACATATCAAATATAATTAATATTCTCTAATGAGTAAAACTGTCCCTTTCCATTTGTTTTTAACTCTGTCAAGAACCACAAAATCAAAAATGTTTTAAATTTGTTAACCAAATACAAAGCACTTTATTTATTTATACTAATCAGTTTCCATCCCATTATAAATATGTTGAATGGGATCAAATATCAATTGTTATAATCATGCCGATAATTGCTTCTAAGTGTTAGGGATCAATTATTAAATTTTACAAAGGTTGTTACAAAAGTATTTTAAGTTTACTTATGAAAGAAAATGAACTGCGCACTGAAAAAGAAATAAGAATGAATTACTGTATAAAATTGCAGTTTTCAAAACACTACAATAAATTACTGTATTACATATATAATAACTGATGCAATGAAAGTTAAAATTTATAGTGGTTCACTGTTTTAAATTAATTTTTATATACTATTATAAATGCGCCGTTTAAAATAATGATAGGCCTGAATTTATTTTCAAATTTGAGGATATATATTACATGATAATATGATTTACCTTTAGTTTTTATTCTTTAATTTTAACTGAATAGTTATTAAACTCTTACCCCTTTAAAATATTTAAAACATAATTAAAAATATCTAATGATAAATGTCGATATTTTCAGTCTCCCCCGATCACTAATTCGAATTTCTTACAATTATAATTAATTTTCTTTTTAATTCAGCAATTTCATTTTTAGATTTATTATTGTATTATTCTGTTTTTTATGACTCAAATTTCAAAAATATCCCAGTCGATGGTTGAGGGGTTCCTGATTCATACGCTCTCGGGTTGAAATTTTGGTTCAGCCATGGAAGTTCCTTTCTCTGTGCACTTCTTTCACTTTCGAGGCAATGATGGCACACCCAGTGCCTAATATGCCATAACTTACGCCCCTTGTAGCATCGAATAGGATTGAAACCTGGCATTAAAAATAGACTTCAAAAATATTCACTTAAAATCCTTTTGGCCATTCGTGTTAATGCTTTACTGTTAATGATAAAATTTTATGCTGCAGATTTACTTAATGTATATATTTTTAATATAACTTGCATTTATGTCATAAATACCATGAATATTTTAGTTTTTACCTACCAAAACGGAATCTTTCTGTAGTTTACTAAGGATCAAATTTCATGTCTTATGCTAAAAAATAAATAAATAAATGAATAAAAAAATAAAAACAAACTATTAAAACTATAGTGGATGAAAATAACATTTGCTACAATCCATATTTTTTCATAAAATAAATAATTCAATATGTAGGCTTGTCTCAGCTAAAATTTTGTAAAAACAGCGAAAGTTTCTTTGAATAACTAAAAAATTTAAATACGGGCTTGAATATATCAAACTTTTATATCTGAGTTTGCAACTACTAGAAATGGATTTCAAAAACATTTTTCAAAAATACTCTCCCATGAGATGAGGCTTGAAACCAGTTTGACTACAAAGTTTCGAATACAGATAGATTTCATATATTTTGTGTGAGTGCCTTTTATTGTTTATTTTTGAATTTTAAAACATATGCATTTATAAATATTTAGTGCATATTTTACGTAGTAAGAATTAATCTTAATACTTTTTGTTATTTTAAAGAATCAAACAGAAATTTAACTGTGTGCATTTGAAACCTTCTTTGGAATTAAGAAATTATTTCCTATGCAAACAATGTTTATTTTTATAAATAAATTTGATAACTGTGTAGATAAATAGCTTAAAGATTGAAAATTTATAACTATAATTTAAAATACAGTTTCTAGGAGAAGTTTATATGGATAGCAGTCTGTATTCAGGTGTCATAAGAAGTTCAAAGTAATTTTCCCAATTTTCAGAGAACGAAAAAGAATTTCAACCATCATAAAACTTCCCATTTATGCCATAAATATCCATTATAGCAAATATGGATTAAGAAGTTAGAAAGTATAACTTTTCATAAAGGTTCTAGATTAATTTTGAAAAGAAACTTGAACTCATCTTCTGTTATACAATGTGGTTGGAATCAAACAGAGAAAATTTTAGTTCAAAATCTGAGATTCAACCACAAAACCATATTTAGATTTTAAAAGACCACAGAATTTATTGCTTATATTTAATTTTCCGTGCAGGTTAAACATGTTATTTCTTTGTCCATTGTAATAAATCAGACTTGGATAGCCAACAAACCTTAAGCGAAGTTTCAGAGTTGATTGTGTTTGGTTTTAGTCAATTATATTAGCAACAAATAAGAAATGAAGAGTGCCATGATTCAGCAGTAAGAAATGAAGAAATAAGTGAAGTATCAAAATCTTTCTCAGTAGTATTGCACTTTGATCGAGCAATAACTGTAATTAGGAATATTTAACAATTAAAATGCTCATAATTGCATATACCTTGTATAAATCAGAATTTTGGCCTTTTCTATGCCGCTATGAACCAAATAATTTAAGTTGAATACTAATACTTATTTTATTAGCAGTTACACTTATACGTTTTTACTCTTATAAAATAAACAAAATTAGTTCGATTAATAAGTGAGTGGTAATTCAATGCAAATCCATCGCGTACTATTAGTTATTATGTTTTATTAAACAATTGAAATTGAATATAATGAAAATTTATAAATTGGTTTTGTTACATTATTAGTAAAATTTTATCTGAACAATGCATTTCGTCAGTGTGAAAATGAATTGTTTCTTATTAAAACGAAATTTTATCCAGATATGTATGAAATAAAGATAACTTCACATAGTTGAAGTGGTATTAACACATCTTTGCATTATCATCTTAATTATCCAGACGGAACATTTGAAGTAAAACAAAATTAAAATTTAAAAAAAATGTTTTTAGAATTATCATTGAAATTTAAAATCAAGATAAGTAGTTTTCTTCTTCAAAATTATAATATGGATGCCTCAAAATAGATAAATCTTTACAAAAGACAATGATTACCCAGCATCTAGCAAATAATTTACATATTTACAATATACCTTTCCAATTATAAATTAACTATCATAAATAATGTAGTTAATATGAATACACATATACTTCCATTATTGATAAATAAGAATAAATAATTTACATTTAATACTCTTCAACATGATTCCCAAATTTAAAAAAAAAACCTTAAATTACTTTTATGCACTCAAAAATATTTTGCTAAGCGATTTCTTTCGCAGTTATAATAAGGTGAAAGCTAAAGCTGAGGTCTGACTTATAATAACCATTATTAACAAATGGAAAATACCAGCATAGTAAATTAATTTTTAATAGTTTGCAACTTTACAACGAGACCAATTTCTTTCACTCTGATTTTTATAAATGATCATAATTGCAATATTGAATGACAAAATCAAAACATAGGAAAGATTTTTGCAAATAACACAGTGTGACACAATTTTTACAAAAAAGTAATTAAAATAAAAAAATAAATACATAGTTTAAATCAGTAACAAAATATATTTGTTAATAAAGGAACTTTTAAGCAGAAATTAAAAGTCAAAGAAATTGTTTATTTATAAATACACTTTATTTTTATCATCACATTTCAAATAAATTTTGAGATGTAAAAATATTTTAATGCATTTTTAATGTTGGATGTAAATATTATAAATTTAAAAATATTAACTGAGATTTCTTCAACTTTTCTGAAGCTCATGTTTTGTAATTGGCAAAGAGGCATAATTTGATATGGCATAATTACTTCTGTGCGAAAACGATTTTATTGCGCCCCATAATTGCATAAGAATTTTCAAAATTAAGAAGAAAGGAGTCAAATGTAGAATATTTCATTTATTTTCAATATAGTAAATGCGCATATTGTTGAATAATATTCTAAATTTTAACATAAATTTGTATAGACAATGATGTAGATAATTTTAAAGGAAAAATAACGATATTTGTATACTTTCTACGTGTAATTCCCGTATGACTATATGTAATATATTAAATCATATCTTTTATTAAAATATAATTTTTGATTACACTTCCAGTGAAATTTTCTCTATAAAAATATATTGATAAAAACAGCAGCTAAATAACTCTATTTATGTAAGTAATTTACGTGCTTAGAATATTTTAAAATAGGTATATGAATTTGGATAAATTGTTTTGTATTAAAAATCTAATTTTAAAGTAGAAGTCGAAGTCAAAAACACCAGTAATGAGGCATTTCGGTTTTCCTCATATTAATCAGAAACCAAAAGATTGAATTAATTCAAAATATTAAATAATTTCCTTTCCAGCTTTAAAGAATTTTAAGCTAAAATTAAATTTCAGGGAAACATTGTTTTATTTCCATTTTTTTTATTTTTTGACTCTTTCTCAGAAGTACAATCTTGGAAGGAAGCCATTTAGTATGGAACAAGATTTATCGAAGAAGTTAACCGAGAGTTCATTAGGAGTTTAGAAAAGAGTTGCTTTTCTGCGTTATGTTGGCGATTATTATAAAGCATTATGTTAATGAGATTCATTAGTGAAAACTTACAAACTTGGGTGTATTTTTTAAACAAATACAACTTTCATTTGATTGGGCGGGAAAAATTTACCTGAGAAATTTTGTTATCATTAGAATACAGCTCTTATAATTATTTATTTTCATATTATATCTTACTTCGTTGAAAATAGAGACTAATACATTTTACTCTTAAGAGCAATATAAATACAAAGAGAAAAAACCCAATGACTCAAAAATATTCAAAAAAAGATATGGTGTTAAATTTTCAGTTTAATAGACTTAATCAGCACCATAATACTTTTTCACGGAGAAGTTTTTTGTTTTCAAACTTAGGAGGGATTAGTAATAAAAAATATGCTGTTTTTATGATTAACATTGTTATATGGTTTAATAAAGATAATTGTTTTATTTTATTTTTCCATTTATAAAATAAAACCTTCACTTGCTTAAAAAATTATAATTGTAGTAATGCTGTTTTCTGATTAATTATTCCTTGACAGATAAAAAGTTAACTTTACCATAAAACCAATACAGAATCAAATAATCAGTTCAAGTATTTTATTATAACGTAATAGTTACTCTACGGGACATTTAGATCAGTACAATCGGATGAAATTCAAACAAAAAAATTATATTTCTGCGAAAAATATAATGTACAAAATAATAATAAAATATTAAACTATGCAATATTTAAACTAAACAAATTTGGAATTATGGGTTCTAAGATGTCAACTACCAAAGCAACCTTCCCTAGAAACAATAATGGGGGTCATACACCAGACACATAACTAAACATAGATGGAATAACATATAAATATCCAGCCATCCATGTATATTCAAAACAAGTCAACAGAAGTCAACCAAAGTGATTATGGTATAGTGACAAGGCAGTAGCTCGGAAAATTGACTAGAGTTTTTCTATTGGTGAGAGATAGAACGTGCTAGCCATGCCAGCAACCAATCGTTTTCAGGAACATATGCACAAAAGAGGGAATTCGCGTTCCAGTATTATCCTTGGATTTATCAGGGCCTTAATGAAGAATAGAATAATGAATAAAAGAAACATCATGGTCCTGTTCAGAGTACCATCAATTTGAACAAAAGGGGGTGCCCCTGAGATAATATATTTACCAAATGGTATTTTATACAATCACTCAACGTGAGGAGCTCTGTAAAAGTAAGTTCTCTATAATGCAGCTAAACACGGATGCGACCATAATCTTTAAGCAAGAAGAAACGAAATCCATCTGAAAATACAACGTCACATCAACTCTAAATCTACGTTCCACTTCATAACAAAAATAAAGGCACTTCCAGTCTGTGATAGAGTCAATAGTAGCGGAAAGCACATTCATAGATCTAACATTCTATGCTGCTGCAAAAATCTTCGAAATGTCACTTGCTGTCTTGCACTCGATCTTATTTTTTGAATACGAACTTTTAACAGAAATTTATAATCCATCAAGTCCATGAGATTGACACATCAGACAATCAATTGTTAACGATAGTGAGCTGCAGATATAAAGCGCGAAATTTCATATAATCGTCCTAAATACTTCGATTCCATATTCTGCACGTAGTTATGGGATCTTTACTCACTAGATAAACAATACAGCAGTACAACAAATCACAATTCCGGTAGACTACAATTCAATCTACACTCATGTCCATAAATTAAGGATAATTCAGAATCACACAGAAAATGAACTCTAAAATAAAAATTTCACATGTAGAATTATCATACACATCTTGAAGAATAATATGCAAATTACAAGAAACCACCAGATGGCGCCGATAATACGTCACAATGACTAGAGTAAGAGAGGGGTATCTTTCGTCACCTGCACCAAGTGCCAAAATCATCAGGCTTCTCCTGAGCATCTTTTGGATTGCATGGGTCTCTCTAGGGAGGATTTCTTTAGCAATCCTCTTTTAGTCTTCGACTTCCTTACAGTCAACGAACTCGTGGATCTAGTCTGACTCCGTCAGACATGGAGGATAAGCAACAACAACAACAACAGAGAGGGGTATATAAGGAATGGTTCCAAAGAAGTAAAATTGTTCACAAGCGCTTTAAGAGCCTTTAAGTGCAATGGCCACATAGTTATGGCACAAAGGAAGCATTTGGATTGCGTTTTACATGGTAGAATTATAGGCCGTCTGGAATGTAGACGTATCCAGCAGGAAATATCCGAGGAACTTGGAATCACCAAAAGTATCATCTCCAGGCTTTGGCAATGGTTTCAAGATGATGGTAATGTAAGTAGACATTACAACACAGATCTCCTGCGAGTTTCAACGCCGAACGAGAACCGGTATTTGGCAGTTATTGCCAAAAAGGAACAGACGGAGCACAGCATCACACCTGTCTTCTTAGCTGTCTTCAGCCACCGGTATGACGGTTTCAAGGCAGACCGTGTAAAGATGCTTAGGGCACATTGGTCTATATGCTCGTAAGCCTGTCAGATGTGTTCCACTTACCTCAACTCACTGTCACCTGCGTTTAGCCTGGAGTAAAGACCGCAATAATAGTCCGCATTGTGGACACCGCAATAATGGTCTTGTGTGATGTTTTCCGATGAGTCCAGGTTTAGCTTTCAGTCAGATTTTCACCGGACCTTCATATGGAGAGGAACCCGTTACCACAAAGATAACACCACTGAACGACACCGTTACGGTAGGGCAGGATTGCTCGTTTCGGGAGGAATTATTCTGGGTTCCAGAACTAACTTGCATATTCAGAATGTAACCGTGACAGGCCACATCTATCGGGATATCATTCTGAAGCAGCATGTACGTTAGATGCGGGGCACCATGGGTGCAGAATTTCTGTTTATGGATGACAACACCCGTCCTCACCATGCAAACATTGGAAACGAATGCCTGCAATCGGAGGATATTACCTGTATGAACTGGACAGCATGCTCACCGGACTTGAATCCAATAGAGCATGTGTCGGACATGTTTGGCCAATGAATTGCAGCCCACCAATTACCTCCCACATGTCTAGTGGAACTTCGGAGAGCATTGTTTGATGTGAGTGGTGTAATTATCCCCAAGATCAGATCAATTATTTGATACTCAGCCTGCCTAGTTGAGCTATTACTCAAAATTGAGTGAGGAATATATTACTATATATAAATACTATGATTTTCAACCACAAAATTTAAAGCACTAAATTTTATTTTTCATTTTATGAGATCTATTTTTATTTTAATCATTGATCAATTCGTAATTCATTACTTTCAAAAATTAAAAATAAAAGAAACTAAACTGAAATAAAAAAATTAAAATGCGTCAACAAAAAATTAAAATTGAAAATTATAAATATTATAATAAATTATTATCAAGACTTCAGAGAACATTTTAAATGCTATAATTTTTAAACTTTATTTTAAAATTCTTAAAGCAAAGATTTGAAGATTTTAAAGCAAACAAAATCAAAATAAAAGGGCATGGTTATTTCCACACCAACACTGCCCAAAGATTTTCACTTTTTCTATCATGTTAACTGACTTCTTTTGATTGCATTAAAAAGTATTTTTCATGAAAATTAGTAAATAAACTCCGAACATTATATAATTTGTTTCACATTCGTGGTAGAAAAAAAAATCCTTGTTTTCCACGGATTACCGTAAAATTTCCTTAAATATAAAATGTTTTAAAATATCCAAAAGAATGTTAAGAGAATCCTTCGATTTAATTTATGTAATAATTGATAATAATAATAAACCCTTCTTTTTATTAAGTCCTTAAAATGAACAAATTATGAACAATTTATATAGAAAATGCTATTTGTAATTTTTTTCGCAAAGCTTAAAGTTTATTTTGATGTAATTATTCTGCTCTGCAAATTATTCGCTTAAAATTAATTTAGTGCTAAATTTAGAGCATTAGTTTTAATATATTTGTGCAAGGCGATAGATAGATACATAGAAATAAAAATTTATTTCAAAATTTACAGCTTTAATTTTAACATACCTGTATTTATTCAACACATATATAACTTCTATGCTCGAAAGCAAAATCTTCATATAATGATCTATCAGTTTTGAAGAAAAATTACAACTAATTAAGTATTGAGTTTGAAACAAAGTTTTTATGACCAAACACAAACTTCCATTTATTACTTTCTGTCAGGAAGAAAATATTTTAGTAATAAAACAAGACTTGAATCTCCATAATTGAAAATTGTCATAAATGTGTTTTAATTTCAGCTGTTAAACAAACAAGTAGAATAAAAAGATTTTATATAATCAGCTGACCTAATCATTACCACTAACTTCCGCAGGGTAAAAAACGTCTTTACGACAGATTGGGACACTATTTCATTGAAAACGGACATCACGGGAAAAATACTAATGTTTCAAAGCGTAGTCACGTAGAAACAACTTCTTTCGTTGATGAGAAGAAAAAGTGGTGCAAACATATTTTTTTAAAAAAAGAATCATGGAAACTGTTGGATGCGTATCACAGTTAAATAAAAGCATTCCCTCAGGTGATTAGTGGTATTTTCTCAAAGACTAATGAAGACACCCTCTTTTTCAATCGCATTAAAAGAATTTCTGCGCAAATCACTTACCTAATAACATTCTTCCTCGGGGATATTGTAATGAAATTTAATAGAAGAAAACAAAGAGCAAATATACAAAATATATTTGGTTAATAAAATACGGTTTATTTTTACTGTTTGTCTATTTAATAAATATTCTTTTCATTTTATCATAAATTTATTCTATTACGAATAACTCCTTAGCATTCCTTCAGAATGTATTATATAATTTTGAAAAGTAACACGCAGTGTGTTCTTTTTCTCACATTCTATCTATCTATCTATGTATGTATGTAATATACTTAATATTTCTGGTGACAAAAATAAATTTAACAATAGTTAAGTAGTTATAGTAACCCAATGTGAGAAAAATAAAAATATTGATTGATAAATATAATAATATTATATAAAACAAAAAAAAATTAAATAACAATAATGTAGAGAAAAAATCATTAAGTATTAAGGCAAATGGTCCCAGTAAATAAGCAACAAGAGAAAAAGACGTTTCTAAATTATTTGTGAAATGATCCAAAAAATGACTCTTAACAACGAGAAATTTGGATTAATACTAACTCTCAGTTCAAAGAAATGAAGTGAAGTAAAGGTTGAGCAATGATTTATACTACTGAGAAAATAGTAACTACGTTTCTATGAAAGAGGGAGTTTGCTTTCTTTAATAGCAATGTTCAGATAGAATAATTTTAGATTTAAATTTTGGGCCTTATTTTGTGTTCTAGAAAAACATTACATTTAAAATACTACAAAAAAGAGGGGAAAGTATTCAATTAAAATTATAATAATATTCATAAGCAGTCAATTAATTAAATATTGTCGTAAAAATATTCAGAAATTAAAAAAAAAATTCATAAAATTAGTTCAACAGTTTAATAAGATTGAATTTTATTGTTATTACATAAAAATGATTATTTTTATCCAAAGAAGTTATATTAATCACATAGATAATTTTGTTGAAGTCAGATAAAAATAGAAGGAGTTGAATGACTTTAATGATTTGTTTTAAAAAAGATACTGAAATACTTGATTTTTTGATATGGAATTTGAACACAAAGGTTATAAACTGTGCAAAAGTAGAATTTATAAGAAAATACTATAAATTTCTGATATTATTTTGAAAACATAACATTGTTGGTAAGAGATAATTTTCAATTCTGAAATAAATGAAAATTTACTCGGTATACAATAATCTCATACTGAACTGCATGATATTTAAACTATAAATGTTCATTAAAATGAAGAAAAATTATGAAAAATGAAATCATTATCTGATATTTAATTAAAATGATACAAATGCTGCAAGGTTTTAAATATTTATTAAAATTAGATAACTAAAAGAATTCAATACAAATGTCAAAGTTTCCTGACAAATAAAATATTAAATTTTACCATTATCAGGAAATTTTTCTTTAATGTTCAAAGTAAAATTCTGAAAACAGTATTTAACATAATTAAATTTTGCTTTTTATCAATGAGTGCCGGCTGTCATCCCATTAAAATAGCTGCTTATTGTCTGTGAATATTTTTAAATATATTGTTTTATTATTACTTGCTGGATTTGCCAAGAAACATAAAAAAACTAATTTTACAAAGTGTTTGAATGGATAATATATACTTATAAAAGAAGGAAAGAATGTATTACTGTGCAAGAATGTGAAAGTGAAGTCATAATAATAAAATCATAAATATCACAAAGAAAAATAATGAAACCTAAATTTTGTGATTTTATTTCCTCGAAAGTATTTTTAAGTCGAAAATATTTTTAAAATTTGAAACAAATGCTAAAAGAAGAACAATAATGCAAATAGACAATATTAATTACATATAGTAAACCGATAGAATATGCAACAAATAGACAAAAATTTAAATATGAAGTTAAAAATTTAATTCCTTTAAACAAACATACAGAATAAAAATAAAATGGAAAAATCACTATAAATCAAATGTAGTAATGTTTCTAAGGAAAAATCATACATTAGTTATTAATAATAATACTCTCAAATAACGTTTAAATAGCTAGAAATAGTACATTCTATTTTTAATATTTTTGCTTTGAAAATTATATAAGAGACAAAGTATCTTGTTTGAAACTTTTAATCTCAGTTTTCTCCTTTTTTTACTCATCCAATACAATACTTTAAAAACTCTAGTATGTTTCTTCAACATTTTCTACGTGATAAAACATAAATTTAGGATTTCAGAAGAAAAAATTTAAAATATTTTGACAGAAGAGAAGAAGTCAAAATCATATTTTGCTATAAAATATTAAATCATATAGTTTTGAAATTCTTGAAAGCATCATATCTTAAAATTTGCTTGCAAAAAGAGAGAGAGAGAGAGAGAGATTAAAACGTAAAAAACTCACGAAGCTGGAAACCGTTACTTATATCAATTCGATATCATGTGAAAAATAGATGTCATTGTATTTTATATTAAAAAACACTTTTTTATGGTTGAAATAATCACTAGAAGTTTCTAAAAAGTACCTTTTATACAAAATACCCAATTTTCATGACATTAAAAACAATAGAAACTTGAAATATGTCATAAAAAATAATATGATATTAAAGCCTGTGAGGTATAGAAGTACAAAAAGAAGTTATAAGCAATATTTATAATTTAAAGTTGTTAAGAGTATGAAAATAATATATATAAATATTTCATATTATATTATTTGGATATAAATGACATTTACGACCAATTACTGTCTCCTAACCCTAATTATCACAAGATATATATATATATATATATATATATATATATATATATAGATAGATATATAGATATATATATATACATACATATATATATATATATATATATATATATATATATATATATATATATATATATATATATATATATATATATATATATATATATATATATATTAGGTCTACCTGAAAGTTCTGTCCGCTCCGGTTACAATCAGTTTCAGCAACTATTCCGCTCAACAAACCATTTCCGACCATATTCGGAAACTAGGGTTTGTGTTGAAGTATTCGAGATGGGTGTCACACAAGTTAAGTGAGAAGAATTTGATTGATCGAATCATCATATGCACACATATTTGCTTGCACGCAACAAAATCGAACCCTTCTTGGACCGGATCATAACTGGGGATGAAAAGTGGATTACCTATGAAAACATCATAAGAAAAAGGGCATATTGTGAATCCGAAAAACCTCTGCCCCCTCTACCTCTAACCCGAAGTTGAGCCTGAACAAGAGAATGTTGTGTATATGGTGGGACATTCGAGGACCAATGCATTTTGAGCTGTTGAAACCAAACGAAAGGCTAAATTCGGAGAGGTACTGTCAGCAATTGGATAAATTAAAAACAGCACTCCAAGAAAAGAGGCCGGCGATGTTCAATAGGAAAGACATCATACTGCTTCATGACAATGCCCGGCCACATGCTACTTTGGGGACTCGTCAGAAAGTATCAGAGCTAGGCTGGGAAATTCTGTCACATCCACCATACTCCCCGGACCTAGCACCATCTGATTATCAGTTGTTTCTGTCCTTACAAAATTTCTTGCAGGGCAAACAATTCAAGAACGAAAAAGATATCAGACAAGCACTGGTTCAATTTTTGGCCTCTAGAGATAAGACATTTTTTAAAAATGGGATATTCAAATTGCCATTACGCTGGCAAGAAGTCATAAATAATGATAGCAATTATATTATTCAATAAAGTTTATCCAAAGCATGAAAAAATGTATTCCTTTGTTTCATTCTAAAACGGACAGAACTTTCCGGTAGACCTAATATATATATATATATATATATATATATATATATATATATATATATATATATATATATATATATATATATATATATATATATATATATATATGTATATATATATATATATATATATATATATATATATATATATATATATATATATATATATATATATATATATATATATATATATATATATGTGTGTGTGTGTGTGTATATATATATACATATACAGTATTTTGCAGCTTATTCGACGCACTCTCTGGTTCATTGAAAATAGGTCTGAAAAGCCGAAAAGCGTTTTACAAGCCAATATTACGTCTTATTAGTGAATACTCACGCGAATTTATATTACATTCATTTCTGAAAATTTCCTCAAATCGAAGTTAAGCGATCGTTTCTTGTTTCCTTGCAGCGTTTCGGAATATTACACTTACGTGGGATCCAGTAAATGCACATGCGCTCTCATATAGGATGATGATATGGTTTGTTTAAACTTTACACATTTTTTGTAAAAACTTTTTTAAGAATATGGGATTTATGTTCAATTAATAATTCATGACATTTCTTGCAAGTTATGTCTCAAAAGTTATGTTGGCACTAGTATAATATAGCTGAAAAGCAGCGTGAATAAGCATATGCTAAAGAAATTGAAAACATAGATACGGAAAATGATTTTAAGCCACTCGAACTAAATAAAAAGTAAGAACTTGAATGATTGAAGACAAGAGGATCTGAAAAAAAGCAACTTACCGTAAACAAGAGATACAGGACTCATATTAAACAGATACATTGTTTAAGTTGTTTAAAAATTGGAGCATTAGTAATGCACTTGATGATAGAGAGGAAATTGTTGCATAAGGACCAGATGATGATTTGAAAGATATAACAAGTGAATTTTTATTTAGCTTTGGAGAGGAGTGCCTGGATTTTGACGACTAAGATTAATATATATATATAATATATATATATATATATATATATATATATATATATATATATATATATATATATATATATATATATATATAATATATATATACAGGATTATTCAAAACTTATCGTATAAATTTCGTGGAGAGGTAGGGAATACGTCAGGAAACCGATTTCACATAGGAAAGCATATGCGCAAAAGTACGCATGCGTATGTAGAGGGCGCTGTGTGTAGACAACCAGCTCACCCTACCACTCACGCTGTCATCAGATTAAGTGTTTCACGTATCAAGAACAAGCGGATATGCATCTCACAAATGGGGCAGCTGACGAAAGCGGAATCATTAGAAAATATTTGCTGGGACCTTACTTGCTACCGTACCGATTGGACGGCTGGAAATATCTAATCTTTCTCGTGACAGCGTAACCAACTTTCTCGGGCGCTGTTACTGCACATGTCCACCGAGATATGTGGAATTAACATTACGGGTCTCCATCCCACACCACAAATCTATGCGTGATTACCTAAACCGTATATACGGAGCTTGATGGATTGGCAGACGTAGACCAATCTCTTGGTGAATGATCGCAACTTTGAGCATATACTATGAACTACTTTATCATGCTGTAATAAAAGTCACATTCCTTACCACTTAATTGTACTCATTCCTTATGTTCTCTTTACTGCTCCATTTTGTTCATGTAGATGCCGTTTGCGGACATACTTTCCTATGTGAAATCAGTTTCCTGATGTATTCCCTACCTCTCAACGAAATTTGTACGATAAGTTTTGAGTCACCCTGTATATATATATATATATATATATATATATATATATATATATATATATATGTGTGTGTGTGTGTGTGTGTGTGTGTGTGTGTGTGTGTGTGTGTGTGTGTGTCAAAATGACCAGTGAAAAAATGATTGAGTTTAAGTTTATATAAAGTGCCTGTAAATATAAATCTATGATAGGATGCTTGAATCATAAAAAATAAATTATTTATCTTAATTTGACTGTTACAGAAAACTAATGAAACCCACAAGATAATCAATGAGATGACATTAATTTTTGTATGTTTTTAAAGACGAATTAAATTCAATGTCGTATTTTTTTAATATCAATTATTGTTCTTTTGAAAAACCTCAGAAAAAAAATTAGTTTGAACTATAACAACGTTTAAGTGTTTCCTTTTTCAAAGTAAGTTAATTAACTTTACCTTATTTTCACACACATTTACATATTGAGAAATAAATTTAGAACTGTTTCACGTAATATTTTCAAATAGCTTATATTAATATTTACATTTTAACTTAAACTAATATCATTCTACAACACATAAATGAATTGATTTTTGAATTGATTCACACACACAATATTATGTAACATGAAAATAACGGGATATTTGTCTTGTAATTTAACTTTTCTTGAATTAGCCATTGAAAATGTAGAAAACAGTTAAGTAAGTAATCAAATTATTCTGTTCATTATTTAATTCGTCTCAAACTTTTCATTTCCGAATTCCATTAGATTACTGAAAATATTTGATGTACAGATATCATTGCGTTAAAATAAAAATGCAACAAATGATGAAGAATTGGATAAAAGGCGAACAATTTGTGTATTTTAAAATTGTGAAAATAATATAATTGGAAATTTTTTATGATATTCAATAATGACAGAAATGATATACTTATAAATAAGTAGTAAGATGCATCTTTTTAAATTTTAAAGAGTTAAACATTCGACATTTTTATCAGTGTAAGATTCGTATTAATATGCAATCTTAAATACATATGAAAATTAATGAAATATGATAAAAAGGCAATATTAAAATGACATTCTTATGTGGTTGCCATATAATGCCTGGATATTAGGATTTCCCCCCCCCCAGCAGTAGAAGTAATGGCACCTCATAGAGTGGGGCAACCAATGGGTGTGCTATCGTAGCCAAGAAAATAAGTCTTCATAATTTAGAAGTAGGGACCAAGCAAAATATCCCCAGAGGCATCATTTCACATAGATGATATTGGAACCACAGCATACTGTACGTGCCACAGACATCATTAGTGAACAAGATGGAATTTCGATTTTGTCGGGATTCTAACTCACTACCTTTCTATAACGAGCACGAACACCCCAACCAACCAGAGGACCACGGCATCTTAAACTGTCATTCTTAATATTAATATGTTGCTTTGATTTTTTACTAACTTAGTTTCAAAATAATCAGAGATTTGTAATTAATGCCTTACAGTCAGTTTCTGTTTTTCCAAAAGTAACAAATAGAAAGACTAAGAAAATTACTTTAAATACATAATTACAGCATATTTTTATTTTAGAAATAAATAATATACTTAATTAAATGCAGAATACAATTAAATTTAAGCTTCAACAAATTAAAAAACCAATAAAAATACATAACCAAACAATTTGTTTATCCAAAGAGATGTTAAAATTTAATTTTTCGGCACTTCCGACGAATTTTAAGAGAGAACGCACCTTATTTGCATTACAGAAGGAAGGAAACTTTTCCCCGGGGATCGACGATTTCCTTTTCCATAATACTTATTTTTTTATTTCCTTCTTAGATGAATATATTGGAAGTTTTTGTCAGTCGAAATTATGAGTTGTTAACTTATAAGCGTGTTCATATATAAATTTTACATTTTTCTTTTTTTTCCCAATTTATTCAATGGTTTTGTCATTAAGTCAAAAATTATTATGAGAGATTTTTCTGTGTAGAGAAATTACCTACTTGCTTTTGTTTTTATTCCTAACAATTCCCTTAGGAAATTCAACTTTGCCTGTACAAACTGTCATGCTATGAGTAGTTTTCTTATATATTGATTGCCACACAACTGAATATTGATGTAATACTTTGAGAAAATGTTATTTGAAAATAAGCTATGAATAAGTATTAAAATAGTTTAAATTTATATAATGTGATTACAATATATTTTAGTATATAAACGCTAGCATTAAATTGTATTTAACTCCTAAAAATAGAATATTCTCATTATAAAATTGTCTTTTCAGCTTCTCATCCTCTCATTAGCCAATAATATGCGTGAATTAAATCTGAATTGACTTGCTTTAAATGTGATTTCCTTTTTCCCCTATCTATATTTAATATTTTAGGTAATTATAGCAATTAATATGATAAAAATATTCAGTTATTTCAATTATAAATCAATTTGTTGTGTGTGTTAAAATTTTTGAAATTTGTCAATAATGAAATTTAAAGATTTTAAAATCTATCTATTGTGATTTTTTCATTTCTCATTGTATAATATATTTTTATTTTAGTTTTGATTCTTATAATGTTTTCACATTGTTTTTAATATTATCACTAATTATTTTCCTATTATAAAATTATTTCAATTATTAAAATAATAAAATGAAAAAGTAATAATGAAATGACACATTATTAAGGCAAATACAGATATTGAATATTTATAGAGTTGAAAAAATGAATAAATATAATTTTTTGCCAAGCAAGCATATCAATCAATGTTTTTTTCAAACACCATGCAACATTCATCTATGTTTTTTATTTTTATGTAATAGTTTCATCAATATAAATCCCATAGCTGCCAAGTGAATCTGGCAGTTAACTGGTTTGCATTCTTGTCTTTGATTCAAACCCACGTAAGTTTGAATCCCTTTTCGGACGTGCATGTTTTGACATAGTACATTGGACAGTTTAAAATCAGGAAACTATTGTAAAGTATTTTAAAACATCTGACAGCCTTTTCGTTTTGCAGATATAGAAAGCCGAAAAATTACCAAACCAAACACCCATCCCGACAAGATGAGCATGCATACGACAGAAGATCATCCTCTTTTTCGCATTATTCAGTGGTGGCTAAAATTTTAACCAGGGCCTAGACTCTAAGAAATCTTATTCTTACCTGACCTGATATTTCAATGTAATTTTGCACCATGTCTAATTAATGAAGTAAATGACTGAACAATCATTCTACGCTTTAATGATTTATATTTCTTCAAGGGAAAGTCTTACTGTAATTAAGAAATTGTACAATAGAACTCCATTTATCCGAATCTTTTGGGATCGGACTACGTCGGATAATAAAAAGTTCTGGAATTTTTGAAAAAGGGTCTATTTTATATTAATCACTGTATTTTGAAAATAGGAGAAAAAACTACATATTTCTAAAGAAAAAAATTTTAAAAAAGGCAACATTTTTATATATTTAGGTACTTGTATGTGCTAGGTATTAGTTCATTATGTACGAACAGTGATGAACTACATGAAATTCTTTGCTTGCTAAACATCTTGGTAAGAGTAAGATGCTGCCTTCATCCGTTTTCGAGCAGCCAAGTCGGACATCCGCCTGACAATGAAAATGTACATGTAACCATGCTGGGGCTGACGCTCCTTCAAAGCAGTTTCGAAACCGGCATATGTTTCACTAGCTGATTATTGCGTGTCTGCTTTAATTCGGACATTAAGGTCCTGTTGTTCCTTGACACTTTCAATTAGTTGACCATCATTTGCAATTTGAAATCCAGTGCCTGACTCATAATTTATTCTTCTATATCTTCAGCACTAACTTCTGAAGGTCCAAGTATTCCCAAAGGTATGTTACTAAATTCCTCAAACGACACGTCATTTTCATGTTCTTCCTTCCCTTTCTTTTTCTTGAGCTTTTTCTTTTTCTCAATTTCTGTCTCTTCTTCTATCTAATTTACTTACCTATATTCTGAAAGCAATTCATATATATGGAATTTTTCCATACCTAGTTCTTGCCAACTTGATTATCTTTGATGGGACTGATTATTAATCTAAAATCTGGTTACAAAAAGGATGACATCTGCTGTATACCCTGACGGTAAAATTATGATGTAGAAAAATTGTAATAAGATAAAGAAAATAATAAATTATTTGATGTATAATACATATTTATGATGGTGATATGTTCTTAAAAAACTTCTTATTAAAATGTACCCAAAATGTTATTGTGAGTAAAACTGAACTATTATATTACATAACGATTTACAGTGACACTGTAATTTTGTTAAAAACTGCTCTAACTATTTACAACTGTTTTGAAGGAACTATTAGTTCGACATTAATTAAGGGAAACTTGATTCTCATAACTCCTCCACAAAGTCAAACATATTTGACACTATTTAGGGAAAATACTACTGAAAAGCGAAACTTGATGTTTAATTTTCTCCAAAAGAGTAAGAAACTTTCCTCAAAATCTGAAAAGACTGTTTCTGGATATTATAATAAAGTCAAATTTTGAAGTTCTTAGCAAATATTTTATGTGACATTCTTAAAGGGTTAATGACTATAGTTAGTGGGAAATGATATACGTATTCACTCTTACTTTTTGTTTAGTTTACCTTTCATATATTACAGTTCATTGTTGATAAAATGTTCCTTCGTTGACAAACAAAAGTTGTATATATTCTAAATGCATAAAATTTGTTTTCGAATAAACTGTTGATCATGCATTCTAGAAATTGGAATTATCAGTAGGATGATAATATCATAAATTTACCTCTAACATTTTTTCTAAAATTATGCTCTGAATTCTTGTCCTTGATTTTTAAATAATTAATTATATAAAATAACACGTTAGCTAGTTAAGATATTTAATACTGATTTTCATTAATCAGACAGTGATTTACGCTTTAAGAAAATAAAAAAATAATACTAAAATGGAAATCATTGAGAAATTTAAATTTTTATATTACAAGATATGCTTACCTTAATGCAAAATAATTTTTAGCTTATATAAATGCTGAATTTAATAAATATTACAATTACGGATTTATAGCATTAACTAATAATTTAACAAAGAACCTATATGAAATTGTATCCATTAAATTATAAATTTGATTTGTCAATATAAATAAATCTATAAATATATTGTTAAATTTAACATCAAGTACTGTATTAGAGTTTTTAGTTGTTTTAATATTTCATTAAGTTTTTATTTATTTATTTTATTTTTTATTGTTTTTAAAATTTGTTCTGTGTATGTTGTATCATTGTCTTGTTGAAATATGTAATATAAAATTTTAATATATATTTGATAATTATTTCCATTAATTTCATTTTAAAATATTCAACTATCAGTATTTAATTTTAATATCATTAATATTTTTATACATCTCTTTACAGCTATTTACGTTCCATGTTAAACTAAATTGAGCCATCTATTCATTTCTTTTCGATAGTTCCGTTCAATATTTTGTTTTCTAGAAAATATTTTCCTCTATCTGATCCATGAGTAATGAACTTACTATCATTCAAAGTTATAAAGGTTTGAGTCTAAATTTCCTTATTTTTTATAAAAAGTGAAGTATCTGTTTTTAATTAATTTTATTAATGATTTTTTTTCATGCATTTCGACCTTATTGACAATTTTCTTGAGGTAAGATAAAATATATAAAAATTGCAAAAGTGAACGAAATTATTTTTGTCAGCAAACTTTAATTTTGGAGCACCAATTTTTTCCTCGTATATTTCATATTAAATTCTTCTTTCTCTGTCCGTGAATACTCTCTGTTGTCTGCTTATATTCTTGTTTACTGACCTTATGATGACTTTTGCTATTTTTTCAGCTGAGAATTCTTATAAATATTGCAGATTTTAACTGTACATCTAACTTATAATGAAATTATTCTCACATATTTCCTATTAATTTTTTTATAAAAAAAATGATTGCTTCAATATCGTACGAATCAGAAAATTGTTTTATGATTTTACGTACCACTTTTATAATGGTATTTTTTATTAACGTTTCTGAGACATGAATGTAAGTTATTCCTAATTTAAAAGTGGTTTTATAAACAACTAAATGCTTCAAAAATTATCTTTGATCATGATTTTGTTAATAATATATAAGATTATGTGTTTAGATGTGCAAATAATTTTGATTTATAAACAAATTTGGACTATTATTCAAGACTTCTGGAATGTAGTCATCTGCATAGTTTCAATATGCAGCATGCATGCAAATATATATATATATATATATATATATATATATATATATATATATATATATATATATATATATATATATATATATATATATATATATATATATATATATATATATATATATATATATATACAGAGAGAGAGAGATGGAGATGGATATAAAAATACATTTGATCCCATATATAAATTATATCATTTAAGTAAAATTATATAAGGAAACCAATTTCATTCTTGATTTTCAAAAACGTAGAAAAACAAAATATTTTAAATGTATCAGCAGTACGGAATTCCAAAAATATATGAACAGCATTTCCATTCCATGAACTGAAATGTTCAACAAGGGAATCAAGCTAAAATTTTGTTTGAGCCTGAGGTGTTCGTCTTAGCATGACATTCAAATTTTCAGATTCTGAGAGAGGAAGAGAAAGAGAAATGCATTTTTTAAATCTAAAAATGAAGATATATACTGAATATTAAAACTGTTCTCTTAATATTAAAACTTATTTCAAAGCCTGTTTAAAGATTATCGTGTTTTTGGATACAATATATCGTCATGGAAATGATTTATTATTGAAAAAAATATGCCATTAATATTTTAAAAATACAAATTAAAGAAAAAATAAAATAAGTATTATAAAAAGTTAGCCAAAATAATATATAATATCAAAATACATTTCTTAAATAAGAACAACACAGTTTCTTAAAAGTTTCTGCTGTTGATACCAACAAACAATTTAGCCAGTTTCTGCTTACATGATTAATTTTATCACTTATTGATGATTATATCAACTTCGTTGTCTTGAATAATTATTTTGAAAAACCAAATAAGTATACCTTTATACAATAGAAATTACAATTTGTCTCAATGTATGCTTGATCTTGTTAGTTGATATGTAATTTAAGATACATTACCAATATTATGTTTCCAAAGAAATTTATTATATTTAATTGTTTATACCTCAGTTTGCGAAAGCACAAAAAGCGCTTAAATTTACGGAGCTTACTCCAATATATTCTACTCTAAGGTAAAATGCATTCACTTATTACTTAAGACGAAAAATTTCACATAAAAAGTATAATTAACTGAGCCTGAGATCTGGAATAATGATGCTGGAATTTGTCCGAAGAATTTTTACAAATAAATCACAAAATATCTTTAAAATTCTTTCTTATGTTCAAAAATAGGTTCATTAGTATTTTTAAGCTTTACAAATAGCTTCACACATATTTATATGATAGCTTTTTCTCGCAGTTAAAATACTTTTGTGTAAGTTGCAGGAACAATGTAAGGAAAAGTATAATCTTTCTAAATATATTTATATAAGATTAAATTTATGCTTATATGAAAGTTGTTTAGTGATTATTATTACGACAGAAAGCAAATTTAAAAATAATAATAATACCTTTTTAAATTATCTTCAAAATATAATTATTTCTTGTTTAATTATATATAATATACATTTTAGATACATTTTTATTGACATAAAATATAACGAATGTGTAAAAAACTGATTTCGCAGTCAAGGATACTTTATAAAAGATTGCTAAATTTTATTTCGTTATATATTAGAAAAGCATTTTAATTTAAATATTATATCAATATTAACATTATCGTGATTAAATAAATTTGTTATACTTATTAATAAAATTCTATGGGTTTTAATATGTTTAAAACTACTATATATATAATGTGAAGAACTTAACACATTACTGTGAAAGACTTTTATAAAAATAGTTTTATAAAAAAGATAAAAAAAATATTTTTATAGTCTTTTATTTCCATTTTATTTCTAGGTATTTACGAGACTTTAAAAAGAATCACGTCAGGTTTTTGTAATATTATTCAGAAAGATGAGGGGGTTTCTACATTGCTATTATTCTGGAAAAGTTGTTTTATCCTCTGATAATCGTCTGAAGTTTCTAAAATGGAAACAATATCCAAGTTTTGCGTTATCGAAAAATTCTTTTTTACACTATTTGAGTTTTATTTTTTCTTATAAAGGTGGGATTGTCAAGGCTTTTTCCTATTTTCTTGTTCTATATTCTATTTGAAATTCTTCAAGTAATTTCCATGGATACTTCAAAAAGAAACAGGAAACTATTCAGTTAAAAAAATGACTATTTTCTTCTACAGTTTTATTTCGAAAACTCCAACTATATTTTTCTGATTAAAAGTGACACTAGAATTCAGTTTGAAGTAACCTAATTTTTAATATTAATCTGTTTTTTTATCACATTGCAAATATATAGATTTTTTGATTAGTAGATGTTCAGAAGTAAATAAATTTATAAAAATAAGTATAAGTAAATAAAAATAAATAAACAAAATATTTAATTTTGCGCATGTTTTTCTTGAAAAAAGAAACAACTCATCTGATGCTATGCCTCATCTAAACCACACAAGACGTAATAATTATTTTATATAATTGATTTTCGTAATATTATATTCTGCATTCGAAATAAATAATAACATATTACATAAAAATGAAAAACTTAAATATTCAATAGCACATATTGATAATTGAATGAAAATATCGATGAATTTAGTATTTCCTTTAAACACGTATGTTACATACAAGAGAATAACTATAATGTAGCTTTTACAAAATGGATTTATCCATCTACAAGAAATAATCATAATTGAGATGAAACTTAAAACATTTAATATTGATTACGGTGAATTATATGATAATATAAAATATATCGAATAACATATATTGCACTAGCTAACTGGGTAGCGTATGACTGGTAACTGGATAACATGCTAACTGTTTGAAATAAGGTCGATTATGGATTGATAATATTACTTTATTCCATAAAACAGAATTCAACTGATTTTTGTCAAAAAGTATTTCAAGTAACATATCACAAAAAAATTTTATTTTCTAACTAATGATTAAAAATGTATAAACGACAATTTCATAATTTACGTAACTTGGTATTAGAGTATAAGTAACAAAACTCACACTTGTATGAATTTGCTTTCTAATAATTTATAGTTTTAAAAAACGAAACTATTTTAAGAGATCACGTACAGAACATTTACTTTAACACCGGAAGAAAGTGAAATCCAAATGGTAGGGTCTATTTGGACACACGAATATTTTTACGTGAATTTTTCACTTTCTAAATCTGAGGAACTAATGTATATTTCTTACGCAAAGCATTCGGTTTTTTTTATGCTGTTCAGATATTTGTTGTAGTGCTACGTTATTTTTTTGTAATTAAAACTTGTAATATCAGCAATATTTGTGGCATTTGTATTTTCTTAAATACTTTAATATGTCATTTACCTAATGTAATACCTCCTAAGAGAAAACTTATTATATAAGACAACTCACCCTTAATGCGCTATCCCATAATGTACCTATATTTTAATTTTTATTGCTTGTCAGTTATATCAGTAGATTATTTAATCATTAAGGTGACTCTTTTTACCATACGAAGTAAACATAACTAATCATTTATGTAAGGAAACAAAGCAGACTTTTCCTATCAAAATAATTAATCTTTTTAATCTCTGCAATTCCTAATAAAATTATCGTGTCCCCAAAATGTCCTATTTCTCCAATATATCAAATACAGACTTCAAATTAAATTTATTTATTTTAGTGGAAAATACTTGTCAACCAAATAATCAGATTTCCAATTATTTAAATAATGACCAAATTTATAAATAATGTGCAAGAACCCCAAAATGTATATATTCTTTTTTCAAAAAAAAAAATTAATAATAATAATACACTAAACTATGAATGTAACTTGTTACCGTTTCGAAGTGCAGAAGTCCAACCATTTTTTCTCATCAATTTTTTTTTATTTTAAAACAAACAAATATGAAAATAAATTATAATTAATAATATTCCAAATTAAATTATAGAAACGCATCACTTTAGTTTAATGATCTGCATATCATCAATTATTAATTATTATTAGCCTTTATTTCTTAAATTATTTTTTTAACATTTATTGTGTTTGCATAAAATATTAAATTTAAATTTAATAGTGACATTCGGAAAATATATAAACATCTGGTTTTACTGAACAATGTTTTTAAAAATATTTATAAATTGCCCAAGCTACAATTACTGCAGATAATTTTATTAATGTTCCTTAAATACATTACAAAGCATATTATAATAATTTAAATTTGTCTTGTAATTCATTACATTTAAAATTATAATAATTTTTTAATATTTAAAAAGTTTTGTTTTAATTGATTATTATTTATAGAATAAATTTGGATATTTATAGCTAAACGAAAAGAATCACGACAAAAAAGAAAAATTTTCAATAAAATTATGATATCCTTTTAATTTCAAATTACAAGTTCGAAAATTTCATTAACATACATATCTAAAAAAGCCATAAATTCTCATCACAAAACGTCAAAAAATGAAGTATGGATGTAAAATAAATTTTTCATTGTCAAATGTGTTTTTTACATGTGGCTATAAGAAACTGATTATATGATTTCAAAAATATAGTTTCTAAAAATTTTTAAAACCATAATCCCCCTTTAAATTTGTAACGTTGGAATATTTTCGTAATATAAGCTATTATAAATTTTTAAGCCATAAAATAAGAAACCACAAAAAACTAACTTTATCTAATATACCAAAATACATTTTCAAGCTTAGAAATTTAATAAATCAGTTTTTATTGTAGTTGTAAAACAAACGGATGATTTATGCATTATTCATAGGCTAAAGTATGAGATATTTTATGTAAACTTTATATATATATATATATATATATATATATATATATATATATATATATATATATATATATATATATATATATATATATATATATATATATATATATATATATATATATATATATATATTATATATATATATATATATATATATATATATATATATATATATATATATATATATATATATATATATATATATATATATATATATATATATAATTTATTAGGACCATTTAACTAGTTTTTCTTTAACAGTTATTTAACTATATTGTTAAGTTTTATTCTATTGTACATTTATATAATTTGAGTTTGTGTGTGTAGACTATTAATACTAGACACATTTATGGCATTTGGTCTTATAGGAACTTAAGATTACATATTCATATTGTCCTGAAAAACCATTTATTAGATGTCATTTTGTAAACTTTAATATGTAGCAAAATGTCATAAATTGTTTTTCCATTTAAGCAATTAAAATAACTACTTATTCAACAAAAACAAGTTACAAAATGAATCGAATATTTTCTTTAATGTCCTAGCGAAACTTTTTATTTGCTTACGAATTGAGAATATAAGCATTATAAATAGAATACTGGAATTTTTTGCATTCTTTTTCAAATTTTTATTAAGATTTTGTTTGAGATATTGATAGTTTGTTCATATTTTTATTTATGTAATATAAAGTACAAATAGTGTAAAATGAAAGCAAAAATATATATTCAATGTTCCTGCATTATTATATGATTCACTGTCAACGCAAATAATTTATATAATTGCGTGAGCGATTTATTTACATATAGTAATATTACATATACAAAGCAAATGTAATAATAATAACAATGTTATATTTATTTTATAAAATTTTGTATATTAGAAAGCCGTGAGTATTAGAATTGAAAAAAAATTTTACAACGCACTTATATGAAACATCAAAAATATTAAAACAATTTATAAAATTTTTAGTGTTAATCTGAAACTTGTGTAATTGTGTGTGCTTCTTAACATGATACTATTATGTATACCTTTGTGGAAAGTAAATTCCAAAGATGTATAATCAATGTAAATTTTATATCAACATTTTATTAAATTAGAGCTATTTTATAGTTTTACTAATGAAGTTTTCCGTATTCTTTTAAATAATATAATAAGTTGGGTTAATTTTCGGGTTAATATTCTAACGATTTATGTTCGTCATTAAAATCAACTAATTTAATCAAAATGTTAGCTGACGAAAAGTCATTCCTTAGTTACAAGTCAAAAACATTTCAGAATCTTCCAATGGTTTTCCTACTATTGAGGTTCATTTTGAAATATTATCTAAAAACTTTTGGAATATTATTAGATTTTTATTGGAAGGATGATGATAATTTTATATCATCATCCAAGACATTATCAATTGCATTTCTTGCACTGAAGAAATAATATTTAATTTATATTTGTATATTAAATTTTGAAATACTTTTAGAATATTTTGTTATTTTAAGCCTAGTTTTGTTGAAACCCTGAATATTCATAATTTGGCAAATCAAACAACTTAATTTTCATGTCATATTTGTATTTTATTTATAGGTATTGGAAACACAATAAA
The DNA here is from genome assembly GCA_037975125.1 of Latrodectus hesperus. NCBI lineage: Eukaryota > Metazoa > Arthropoda > Arachnida > Araneae > Theridiidae > Latrodectus > Latrodectus hesperus. The sequence continues at coordinate 69,907,943 of CM075854.1, forward strand.
ACGCAAGATGGGCTTTAAGAGGATTTTTCTGCTTCATTTGCTGTTGCTAATGGAACAAGTCAGAGCAAATTACACTGATGATCTAGTGAACGGTTCCAGTTTATTTAACAGCTCACAACCATCAAATAAATGGAGTGGAGCTGTCATTCAACAAGTAGTCACATTATCTGTCCTAATCTTACTTACATTGGTGGGCAACATGATCATTGTTCTTGTTTTGTCATTATCTCGATACAGGAACCGTTCGTCTAGAGTCAACATATTCATACTTAATTTAGCTATAGGAGATTTAGCTGTCTGCTGCATTACCATGACTTCTGAGCTGCTCTTTGAGGTAAGTGCTCAAAATAGACTTTTTTAATCTACAATATCTATTGTAAATCTTGAAATATAAAATTTCCAGATTGAAAAAATTAGTGACACAATGATTAAGTATCCATTTATGATAAAGATTTTTTTATTCGAAACATTTAAAAAAATACGTTTTAGATAATCATTTACATCAAAAATTCCCCACAATAGAACCTACATTAAAATAAATTTAAAGGTAGTAAGTAAAACTTCATCGTTTCTATTACCTAAGATGTATGCATAAAAAAACGAATGGCGCATTTTCCTTTCGAATTACTTAAGAGCTCTTATCCTAAGGTAATTCATTCTCCTTAAGGGAATATACTTACATTACAATACATCGTAAACAACAGTTAAGTGCAATTGAATTTTTGATTACCTTGAATAAATATATTATTGAGTAAATTATTATCTCTTATTTTAGGACATTAATTCACGAGAATTTGTGCTCATTATATGCTTTAAAACTTATCTATGTATTTAATAAATTTGGATTATAAGAAAATTTTTTTAACTCTCACCTAGAAATTAGTAATTATTTTTAGACTTTTTTAAAGCTCAAAATTAGAACAATAAATAGGATTAAAATTAAAATTGTATGCATTTTGAAAAGATAATATTTCCCATATTCACTCAAAAATGACTTTACATAGTAAATGCTTAGTTAAATTAGTAGTCCAATAATAATAACATCTAATTATATCAAATGAGTTCAAAATTTTTTTCTATAGTTAGTAACTTTCTAAAGCTATTTAATTATCTCTAAAAGTATTGTTCTAGTTTTTTTTTGAATATATTATATAAATTAAATAAATTTTTTAAAAATAAAAATTAATTATTTTAACTTATAATTTCGAATATAATTTCAGATTTTATTTTGAAGTTAATGAGTTTTTAGTTAATAATAGTTTTAATGCTTTATCAGCGTTATTACTCAAGCCGTAAATTACGAATCTAATTTCCGACAAGTGTAAATATATATATACATATATATATATATATATATATAAATATATATATATATATATATATATATATATATATATATATATATATATATATATATATATATATATATATATATATATATATATATATATATATATATATATGTATGTATGTATGTATATATATATATACAGAATCAGGAAAGATTTATTAATAAAACATTTTGTTAAGCAGTAATACGAAATTATGATCATAACCCATAATGTCATACGACTGAGACATTTGTCATAATATTATGCTTCAATTAACATTGTAGATCATATTTGTCAAGAAATTCATTATTCTATAAATAAATGGTAATACTGAAAGAGGGATAGCTAAAACGATATTATTGGTTATTAATATTTTTGATATTATTCATATCTTAGTATGAGCAAAATCCAAAGCAGATATTGAACCGAATATTAATTATTAATTGATACAGTAATTAATTCTGGAAACATATGTTATAATTCAAACCACTAACTGTGCATTTACATTTAGAAAAGTAAAGTTAACCTTATTTTTAATTTAAATTATTTTGTTCCATTTCCCATGAATGAATTTTAATGTTATAATGCTATATTCTTTTCAGACATCTTTAAAACATTGAGGCTAACTCAGATCATGAGCACTCAAAGATTATTCACTCCACATATGACATAAAAATGTAAAATTTTATTCTGTGTATTTAAAATTCATATTGTCTTATTAAAATTTATATAGTTAGGAGAATTGTTTCATTTTGATATTATTTTAGTTATGGCAAATTTTGTTTAAATTGGTAGCTCTTCAATTCTTGCATATAATTATTATACCTTAACGTTTCTTGGATTTGTTTTATTATATTTTTATTATTTTAGTCTATCATGAATTCACTCTTCGTGTAAAAGTATTTTTTCTGTTTTAGACTTTATATCGTTTGTGTTGAGAAATAATTGATAATTCCTTTTGAATTAAGGAAATAAAAAAAACCATTTGTATACTCTTGTATTTATGAAATTATGATATTAAGCATTTCATGTTTTTCAACATAAAATGATACATTTAAAGAAAATTTATGCCATATTTGAAATATTTGACAGAGATTAATAGATATATTACATCGCAATTAATAAACAACTCATAACTTGAAATTAACTAAATAATGCAACCAAAAATATAAAGCAATTGAATCAAGGGTATATGTCATAAGTTGCTTCAAACTATATTGAAGTTAATTTTTTCCCTTCTTTTCTAATATATTGATGGAATTAGACACTTGAAAAATCTGATTTATGAAATTGTACAATAATTAATGGATAGTTAAACAGGATTTTCTTTTCTCTTTTAATATTGGCCGTAAAAATTGCTAATAAATAATGCGATAGTCTACTCGCCAGAAACTTACACGTCAAGAAGAGGATGCAGAAATATTCAGATAATATAAGATGTAGCATATCTTTTGGTAACGATTGAGATCTGATAGCTATCTGAAAATTAGGTTATACTTGTGTTTAGGACTGTTAAAGGGCATTTCGAGCTTATTTCTTTGTCACATTATGATTAAAAGCCTACAAGACTGACATGAACTTAATGAAACTTATAACCCTACACAAGTTTAGACCAGGAAATAAAATCATTAAATGTAAAAAAGTGCAGATATAGTTTTACTAAATATACAATACAATGTCTTGTCCAGTTTACATTTATGTTGCCACAAATATAGAAAGTATAGCTCTGAAAACTTTTAACACTACATCACAGATTACAGCATTTTCAATGATGGGATCAAAGATGAATAACTTGAGTGTACTAATAGAGTGACATTTTGGTTTCAGAGAAATTACAATTCTCTTTAGAAAATGATAATGATTTTATGCCTATTTAATGACATTGTGAAGTACGCACATTGTAAAGGTGCATTTTACAGCATCATAATAAACCATTGCACGATGTGTATTTAGTGATGATATGAAATAGCAATGAATACACGTTTCGTTCATGCCTTGTTTGCAATGATAGCACTCTGATCATTAGGTGATCCATTTCTGTTATACATATATATATATATATATATATATATATATATATATATATATATATATATATATATATATATATATATATATATATATATATATATATATATATATATATATATATATATATATATATATATATACCCAGATATAAGTCCCAGGTATTAACAGTTATTTGTACTGTATGAAACATAACGTTTTAGTTAAATAATGTACAACTCTACGTTGTCGATATTGAAGGGACCTTTCTTGAAGAGAAAATGCTCGTCCACTGTCCTGATTAGCTCTTTCTGCCCTTAGGATATACCTATTCAGTGCAGTAATGGGCGAGCTGACGACATTTTATTCAGTGGAGCACCCAGAGGGTGTGCAATCTTTGTCCCGAAAATATAGGAATAAAGAAAGACAAACACAGGGATAGAAAGGAATATCCATACCAGTACAAGGATTTGAACCTGGAACTTTCTGCTTCGAAGTTAGCGACACTAACCTCTCCGCCATTGGTCATCAAAAATTTAAATGTTTTCCTCGTAATAAAAAGGAATAATTTTTCAAAAATGTTTTAATTTAAAAAGTATTTCAGTGCATAAATCTGTATATATTATTTTATTTTGGAACTATAACCCCTGAATTAGGGGAACCAATTATTTCAGCAAAATAATTTACATTGAAAAGTTATAAATATTTAAATATTATATATTTTAAGTTTGTAGAAAAAAAGTTGAATAATAATCTGAAAAAAAAAACTTTAAAACAATTTCATAATTTATAGTACTTTAATAAAAAATAAACTTTGTTAATTTTGATTTTGAATTAATTTGATTGTCAATGGAAAATATGAATGAATAATTCAGATGGTTACCTAATATATGATATATATTTATTTATATATCCAATTTCTTTAATTTTTAATTAATAATTTTGTTTTTAATGTTACTTTATTTTGAGTTTACTTTTTTTTTTTGAGTTTGAGATTTTAAGTTTACTTTATTTTGATAATTTTTTATTCTTGACTTTATCATGATGATGCAAATAACTTTTTATTTATGCTTATAAAAATTTAAGAATTAAATCTTTCTTATAGAGGATATAATCCCCATCTAAGTATACTCACTTAATAAAAAATTAATGATGAAAATATAACACAAGCGTAAATTTAACCAGATAAAATTTTATTTTAAATATATTTTGGTATCTTTATTAATAAGCTTAAATCAGTTTTTTTCCCTAAATTAGAAAAACTAAAATTTAAGTGGGCGCACAAAACTAGTTTCCTTGTAAAAAAGTAAATGAATGTTTGATTATTCATTTAATACTCTTCTATTAAATTATGAAGAAAACACTTTCTAAGAAATTAGTTTTCTAATAATATGTGATAAATCCATTCCTCTTATTTCAGTACTATTCAAGGTAATCATGCAAGCAGAGAGAAGATTAAAAAACAAATGTGCCCGGCATTTACAACAGAAAAAAAAATACTCTTAATAATTTAAAAATTCTTCAACCAATAATCCTCACAGCCAAAGAACTGAAATCTTTTTCTCCTTCCTTTAAACTAAGCTTTATTTTTATTGCCAGAGTGATTTAAATTCAGCAAAAAGTTTACAGTTCTTAGGTTTACAAAAATAATGAATTTTTCTTCAGTAAAATATTTAGCATTTACATCAAAACACGAAAGTTATTTAATTTTAGTTGCTTCATATTTAATCCAATGTGCCTTAGTTGAAAAATTATATCTATATGTTATCAAATAGAATTTCCAAATTATTCCACAGTAGTCGACTAAGAAGTAAAATTTTTAACACATAAACTACATAAAATTTAGACTAATTAAATTCTAATGAAATTGAAGTTAGATAGAACTATTCATGAGACTGTAAGTGTTTACATTTTCCATGTATTAACTAATAGAGGAATTTTAGTCGATTATTTATTTAATCTCTCTCTCTCTCTTTCTCTGTGTATATATATATATATATATATATATATATATATATATATATATATATATATATATATATATATATATATATATATATATATATATATATATATATATATATATTAGAGAATATTATGCATAGCCCCTCTGTGCAGCTTTTTAAGTTGGGTAAGTTAGATGGAAGATTATAGTGTTGAAGGATGTATGGATATAACTTACTCAGATTTCTTAATTTGAGCCTCAATCGTGAATGAGTATTTATTTCTTCTTTATTAATCAATAAAGAAGACATTTATTGAATTACCAAGAGAGAGAGAGACAGAACTATATAATATATATACTTTGAAGTTATTGAAGCAAATATATAAACTTCAAAGAACCAGTGTTAATTTAAGAACCTTTTATAGTTTTCTGAAATTACTTAAAAAACAAAACACGAGTTTTATTATTTTATTTCTGAAATTGCTTGTAAGGAAATATATTTATGTATCTTAATCTACATTGATTTATAACAAAATTTCTTTAATTTAGATTAATTATGGTTTAGTTAATTACATTATTTATAAGCAGAATGCATTTCAGTGGTGCATAACCAAAAATGAATATTTTTTAAATCTAAAGAATGACCTATTTTTTTAGATTTCAAAAATGATTAAATGGTTTTTAAATTAATGTACCACAATTTTTCCACAATAAAATATTCTTATGATATTTTAATAATGTTTCTTGGATCAGATTAATTGCAAATATTTTGAAAAAATATTAAACATTAGACTTTGTGTACTCAGAATTAGAAAAAGTATTTTTAATAAATATTTGTGTAATGATATTTTAAAATTCTACCGCTAAGTTGTAATTTTTTTTACTCCAAAAATATTTAGAATTTTTTAACAAAAAAGTAAAATATATTTCTGACAGTATAACATTAATTCATTTAATCAACTTTCGCTGTACTCACCGAACAATTAGGAAAATTATTTAAATAAATTTTTCTATTGCTTAATTTGGTTAAAAATATCTTTATTTTGATTAATGGTTCAGTTAATTGCTGATTTCAAAAAATTTATTTTTTACTGGAGTGTCTATTTAAAAGATAGTGTTTTCTTCAACGACAAGTAATTTTTAACAAATTTATATATAACACTTAGGTAAATTTATTTGTTAGAATGAAATATTTTTTTTAATATTTAATGTAATAAAATGCCATTTACATGTAATGTGATTTAAAATATGAATTACAGTACTCTGGTAAGAAATCCCTTATAAACTTTACAAGTAAATTTCAAGAAAATGATAAATAGATATACGTACATCATTAAAATTTCTTTCCACACAACTAAATTTCAATAATTTAAATAAAAACTATTTAGTTATGTAAAATTATCTCAGATAACAAAACAAAATAAAACATCATTTCAAAAGAATATTGAAAATTGTATAGAGAAATTTTCATTATGAATATAACTATATTAATATTTATGAAATTTATATTAGTTCATTTTAAAATTAATTTTACATATATTCTCAGTATATGAAATAAATGAACTCATATTTTTGTCAAGTTTCAAGCTTATGGAAACAATCCAATATCAATATATATATATATATATATATATATATATATATATATATATATATATATATATATATATATATATATATGTATATGTGTGTATTTATTGATCAATAATTTTCAATGACACATAATTTTCCATTTTTATTTCACTGTATTATATATATATATATATATATATCTTTGCGTCATTTCACACACATTCTGCCTTATAAATTATTGCTGAATACGCATAGTCATAAAAATTAAGTGTAGTTCAGTCACACATGAAATGATATTTAAATGAACATTTACAAATTTCTTGATCAGAATAATAATAAAATTATTATCAGCATATCTTTTTGATTTTGTTTTTTTGTATCAGATATATTTATTGCCTAATGTTACCTTTGATAAGTGAAACAATTTGAAGAATTCCGCAAATATGAATTAAATGGAAATGGTATATTTTAAGTAAATATATGAAGAACCGAAAAGGGGAATATTTTCAAATGGAAATTTATGAAGCTGAAACACTTTATACAGAATATTATCATTCCTGTAATAATGGTAATTACAAAATAAAGTTGAATAAGTATCAATGTCAATCTGTAAGTTTGGTATTAAATCAAACTAATATTGTCTACACTTGAGCAATCAAAGGAATTCATAATAATAATAAATCGAAAAATCAATTGTATTCTAAGAATAAAACTCATATAATAGCATTGTGAATTCTTCTGCATATTGAAAATGTATTAAACCAATTATAGCAATAAAATTTAAATGTATTTGTCTAGAGCGAACATTCGTTTATTGTAATCTAAAAATGTTCTGATAATGTATGTTTTGCGATTCAAAATGCGTAAAAAATGAATATGAAAAAAATGAAAATGAATACGTAAAAAATGAAAATCCCTTTTAAATTTTTACCTATTTATACCAAGGGTATAAATAGGTAAAAATTTAAAAGGGATTTTCGCATGGAACCATAATCAAGGAGAGTAATTTAGGTATATATAAGAGAGTAATATATATATATATATATATATATATATATATATATATATATATATATATATATATATATATATATTTCCTCATTTGTTTTTTGGAAGAGAACTGATCGATACTTTTGATTACTGAATAGATTGCTAAGAAAGGAACAACTGAACTTGACTAACATAAGATAATGGTAGATAAGTGCGTGGGAGGTAATGATTGGATCTTACCGAAACTGAACTAACATAAGAGAGAGTAACATGTATATTTATTAAGTACCTGAGGATATGGGAACTGTAATGCAGAGGATATAACGGGAATCGCTTAAACTAAAATATCCCATGATTTAAACAATGGACACAGAATTTTATTTCGAAAACAAATAACTTTGTACTCTCCTTTTTATGTAAAATCATTTATTTAAATTTTACCTTATTTTACAAAATATATCAGTAGTTATTTTTAAGCAACTTTTTAAGCAACATTACTTGAATAGCAGTACGGATTAAGATTGAATCTGTTTTTGATAATGAATGTTATTTGTATGTTAAAAGCTACCTTGCTATCATGAAAATAGTAGATGAATAAATTATAATCTAATCACTTTTAATGGCCTTCACAACAGCATTCAAATGTTTCTAGTTCTCTTAACTACGTTTCACATTGTTAATGCCCCTATTTGAGAAATAAAGATTTAATTTTTTGCTATTGGAACTCAAATGTTAAAAGTAAACTAAAGTTATTCAAATAAATATAAATTATATACTTGGAACAATTCAAATTATACATACAATAAGTGGGTGCTAATAATTTAATCTCTTCTATTTCATAAGTCACAAAGTTTTAAAAAAGGTTGATTTATTATTTATTTTGACATTGATTAGATATGGTTATTCAACTATATGTCAGGTACCCTGCTTTTATTACCCAAGAATACAAGCACAACCAGTCGTTTCTTATATTTTAATCAGGGTGAAGTGATGTCGCTTATTCCTGAGCTGTGCTCTTCTCTCCATGTCTTACCTCACCAAAAAAGGAATATTGTTTTAGGTGTAAAATAAAATAGAGAAAAGTCACTAAAATAGACATATTTTATTACAATAGGCAATTACAACACAAATAATTACAATATTATAATAACATTCCAGTCATACACAAGAGAATCTACACATCTACTCCCAAGCAGGACAAATAGATTTCAGGCCAGAATACGCGCCATTTGATCCTTAGGGTTCGAGCATTTATTCTGTTAAGAAGGATCTATTATTCCGAGAGGGTAAAAACAGAGAGTGTGATACTATAAGATCTTAACATATATTGTGGACCTTGCATAAATTTTAATGACCATTAGCTCCCTCAACACAAGGATAATCGGTTGGGTTAGATCTCGAATTGCTTACCTCCCGGCCTCGAGAACGATGACTTTCAACATCTGACTTAGATAGGCCAGGCCGCTATGTGTTCAGGTACAGTTCTCACTTTTACTCATGCATTAGAATTCAGTATTAAACCTGCCTTAAAATTTTTTTGATTTTTTTTTCAAAATACAAATATATATGTTTTGTTTGATTTAATGTTCAACTGTTGTTTTCTGCATTCGAGAACGAAATCGTTAATATGAAGCATAAGAATAAGAAAATGTTGTTAATTGCCTCAAACTCTCCATCAAATGCTCTTCTGTAGACACCTGCAGAAGCATAGACATTGAACAGCTTTGAATGTACACCTGCCCCAGCTGACAATTGGATATCAGAGTAGGAACCATCAGTAAAGACATGTAGCCACTCTGACTCAGGTTACCTCAAACCAAAGGTTTCCAAACCCCAGTGTCTCAAAACGTCTGGGGGAGTGTCACTTTTAATCAACTGGTCTTGGATACCTAGGTTTATTTCATAAACTGGCATATTTAGAAGGTTACTGGTTTAATAAGTTCCTGTACATTAACTGGAAGATTTAAAAGTTGTCTGGTCTTATGAACACACTGGATGAAACCATTTTGAGTTTTTAGATTTCTTGAACTGAGACCATTAATCACCCAAGAGTTGTTACTGGTTCTTAGCAATTTCCCATATAGGATTAGACCCTTTTCTTTGATGGTGTTTTTTATGGTGCAGTATTAGTCAGAAGCAACAATGCATCGGTAAGTGTCGTTTTAATGGCCCCAGTAATATAATTATAAAGAAGTTTGAAGTTCTACAAAATAAAGTTTTGCCCAGAGTCGCAAAACTTTATTTTGTAGAACTTCAAACTTCTTTATAATTTGATCTCTTGCTGTTATAATTGGTTCACAGCAGTGGGTAATTAAAGGTAAAATAAAAGTTTTGTAGGTGGTATTTAGCGTTGATCTAGCACATCCCCACCATAAACCCGCTGGGTGATTTATAATGGGTATTTTCTCTAGAAAACGATCAGTGAAGGATTCAACGTGCGCCTTCCAATTCAACTTGTTGTCAAATATTGCTCCCAGATAACGAAACTCATTTGTATGGGAAAACTTTGTGTTATTGTGCTTTAGTTCAGGAAAGAGTCCCTGTTGAGTCAATGAGAAAGACTGGACTGCAGATTTCTGAAGATTCACATTCATATTATTTTCTGTGCACCAGTTTGAAAGCAAAGCAAGAGCTTGGTTAAGTTTGTTTTCAACTGCAGATTCTTCATTTCTCTTAGATGCTTGTATTCAGATGACAAGGTCATCAGCAAAGAGAAAAAAATGAAAATCTTTAATAGACTTTAAAGCAGAGAAGCAAGATTTTTACTAAATATAGTAAACAACACACAACTGCTAGCTGCGCCTTGTGGGAGGCCTGTTTGTAAATTATAAAATTTTGAGAATTCACTTCCAAATCTGATTTTTTAAGTGCAATGGTCAGTGAAATTTTTTATCCACTTGAGCATTTTCCCACATACTTGGATTTTAAACAGTTGTTGGTGAATCTTCTGTCTCCAAGCCATATCATAGGCACTTTTGAAATCAATATAAACTACTATAAGAATATGTCTTTTGTCCAGAGCATATTTAATGGTCTGGCTGAAGCGAATAAGCTGGTGTGTTGACGATCAGTTTTTTCGAAATCCAGCCTGTTCTTTTGCAATTATATTTTTATAATCCCAAAACCAGTTAAGGCTGTCCATGATTAGTCTCTCCATAGTTTTCCCAAGGAAACCAGTGAGGGATATTGGCCTCTAGCTGTTGAGTTGCGTAGGGTCTTTGTCTTTCTTTAGAAAGGGTATAACCACAGCTCGCTTCCACTGCGAAGGTACAAGACCAGTCTCTCATATTCTGTTATTTATGCGAAGTGTATGTGTAATCGATGTTAAAACCTCAAAAATGGTAATTAATGAAAAGTAAATATGATAAAAAAATTTCATATATTTATGTATTTTACATTAAAAAACATTTAATTAATTGCATTAAAATATTAAGTAAAAATTCATGAACATAACTTAAATTGCACAAAAATGAACTGTAAATTTTAATTGCTGAACAACATAATTTATTATTCAAGATACTTGTGTGTAAGATGATCAATTTTTAAAATGTTTAGATAGACATATAATTAAGTAAGTTTAAAAAATCTGAATTTAGATTTTTTAATACAAATGATAAAAATTTGTATTGCACTTTATAACATGAAATAATCAAATTTGTGTTAAAAAATTTCAACTTTGAATTATCAGAAATATAAGTATTAAGAAAACTTGAATTATATTAGAAATTTTAAGTGGACATTTTTAAGAAAAGTTATTTACTTTATAAAATATTATGTAATCACTTAGCTTTAGAATTTAAATAAAACTTTAATTTAATTATTCCAAGCACAAAACTTGATTCAAACAACTAACACATAAAGCTTCTAAGCGTTAACTTTTTTACAAATAAAAAATGTTGAGATTTTATGCTCAAAAATATCTTATTAAGGGAACCAACACCTTTTCGATACTGAAAAAATGATAACTTTTAGCTTTTGAAAAAGTATGTTAGAATATTTAAAAAAATATTTTACCATTTCAAACAAAGTAGTTATGTAAAGAACACATTCATGTTATTCAAAAAAAACCCTAAACACAAATAAAAATATATAATTATTATTTTTTTAATCATTTTAAGATTTTATATGTAATAGTATTTTTTATCATTGATGTTTCTTGTGGTACGCTTAAAAATTTTTTTAAATGAAAGAATCACACAAAATTACCATAAATACATGTAAATATGTTTGAAACATCATGTAAAGTTGTTTGCTTTATTTCACATTTATAATTTTTTATACAAAATCAAAACAAATATAAAATTTGAAAAAAATCCAAAATTTAAGTAATTTTTATACAAATTTTTTATTTTTAAAAAAAACTATAAGGCACAAAATAAATTTAAACTATTTCATTAAATGTTTATAAGGTGTGTACATAAGTAAGAAAAATTTCAAATTTTTTGAACAAGAAAATTTTTGTACGAGCGTACCTGAATATTCAAAAACAGCATTTTGAGAAAAATGCAAAAAACCAAAAGTATCTGTTAAAAATAGGCATTTGTAAAATTTTAAAACTTTCCTGACCCATACTGGTCATCTAATAGTATTTCTAACGTCTCAAGTTTCCTTTTTTCTTGTCTTTTTAATGTTCGAGCATCCCTGCTCATATTTTGTATGAGTAATTCTGCTTCGCAGATTCTAGTTTTGTCCATTTTTCTAAGTGAGTCACACATATTGATACCAGGCAGGATGCCCATTTCTTTCATTACATAAGTGCGACTAATTACACCATCATTAAAACATATAACAGCATCCATTACTCCAAATTTTAAAGTTTCATGTCCAACAAAAGTATTTTTTGGAATTCTTTCCCATATGCAATTATTAAAACTCTCATTTGGGTTTTGTGTTCCACCATGTAAGCATTTTTGTAATAGCTCTTTAGATGATAAGTCTCTAAAAATTTTCTTTATAGCTAAGAGTACAGGCTCAGGCAATGAATGTTTATGGGTATATTTTTTACCAGTAGCAATACTTTTATTGAACCCACACCAACTATCTTCACCCATAGGACATAAGGCATGATGTGGTTTATCATCAGTCGAAAGCTTGTGAAAATAAATTGCCCAAATTGCTTTTGACATATCTTGAACAGAATTTGATACATTTCTTCTTATTGCTAAACCGTAATATTTTTGCAATAGCAGTACCTCAGCATCAGTTAAGCGTCCACGACCAGAAATTGTTTTTCCATCTAAAAGCTTTTTATTCTTCATTTCATTTTTTAAAGTCCTTAGTCTTGTCCCCATCCTTTTTTGAACATGACCAATACATTCAAGTTTTTCTACACACACATCACCATACACTTTTGATTCCTTAATTTTTTGAAATCCTTTTGAGTCCCCATCTCCAAGGTATTTCACATAACGTATATTTCTAGTGGATTCTGAGCGTTTAAAAATACGTAGCACACCTTCTGTTTCCATTCCACCACTAGAACCATCATAATTTTTTTGGCAACTTTGACAGTTATTTGCACTTTTTTTGCACTTAAAACAGTATTTTGAAAGACACTCAAAGTCAACAACTTTTCCATTATCCACTGAAATAGCTGTGACTACACCATTGATTGAAGAATGTCCTCTTTTTTGCCAAGAACCATCCACTGATACTGCAATGTCATGACTGTTGTCATTGGCACGCACCGCATCTTCAATACTTTTTTGCATTGACTTATTGCAAACAGTAGAGAGTGCATTTATAATAAGCTTATTAAAATGTTCAAATTTATTAGGAGGAGGAGGTAAATTCATCAATGAACAGAAAGTCTTGCATGCAGATTTCCCTTTACCAATACACCTCATTGCATAAACTAATCTTAAATTTATATCATAACCAGAATTGGAAACTGGAGAAGTACAAGATACAGTTCCTTGTTGACAGGCCTTACAATTAATAGAAATAAATGAAGCAAGTCCTTTACGACTGTGTTTTGATTCACTAATATCGAAAGAATCAGGTGATTTACAATATTTACAGATTGCTGCATCATTCACTAACTTATTAAGCATTTCTATGCTGATAATAACATTTAAATCACCACTCTCCTCGTTATCACCATAAAATTCTTCACTTTTAAAAGAATATGATTGCATAATCTTTTGTTTTGATGCACTAGCAGGTACACTTTCAACAGTTGCAGCAATTTTTTGTTCCATCTCAGTCAACTTTTTTCAAACGTGTGCTGGTTTGAATGGCGTTTCCTCTTTCCAAAACACTTTTGTCGAGGCATAATTATTTAAAAAAAGAATATCAGAATAAATGAATGTAAAATTATAACATTTAAGTTTAATATAAAAAGAGCTCTACAAACAAAAATAATAGAGTTATTAATTAGATTTATTATGTAAAGCCTCACAGATAGGCACATATTTAATAAATTATACTCAAGATACATTTAAATATATTCACCAATTACTTCAAATAAACATTTTACATTTTTCGTTTTAGGCAATTTATATTTTAAAATGTGTGTATGTTTTATACACCATATTTATATATATATGTACTTGTTAAAGGGGTTGAAAGTTATTCACTGAAAAATAAAAAAATATTTCCTTTGTTTTTTCAATATTTCTTATGTTTTCTTATGTTATTCAATTTGTTTAAGTCTAGTGTTTAAGAAAATTTCTTTTCAATAGCCTCGTTCAGTATGCCGACATTTTAATTTCTACTGTTTAGCATTAGATTAAATGTATTTTCAGCTTTTCTTCTCTGAAATCTATCCAAGCTTTTAACTTTAACCGTGTACCTGGGGACATTAAGAAAGAAGGAGTCTAACAACTTGTATTGTTTGAAATCCCTTAGTCCCTACCAAATATTTACGAAAGCTTATAAGGAAATTCCGTAAAAGTTTGCACTTAAAGAGGTTGGTAGTTTACGTTTCTGTGTAACTCAGCATTAACAATTTTAAATTGGGTATATAATACATAATTCATTACTTCAATTTCAATTCTAATTGTTACTTAAATATTATCATAAAATATATTTGATTACTGTTTTTATAAACAAATATTATATTCCGATTAAAAAAGAACTATTTAAGGCTCGAAATAATTCGCAATCCTGATACAACAACAGCAAGAAATCCAAAAAACTAAACAGAAATATTCAAATGAAACTTCTCAACTCGAAAATTATCAGATGGTATTGTACATAATAAAGAATTTCATCCAATTTCAAGACATTATAACATTTTTGCCTACAAATTTTCCTATTCTTAACTCACACAAAACAAGATAAACCTATTAATTTCGAAGACAATATATATTAAAAATGATAAAAGGTAATTCCCTTTTCTCATACCTTCCCTTTTCCAAATATTGTTACTCAGTAATTACCAATATTCTAACAAAACTTGAAATTGTATTTATGAAAACTAATTATTTCCCCGGAGTTGGATGGAAATAATCTCCGTTTCATAAATTATTTTAGTTTTCGTTATTTAAAAAACCAGCCTTTAGTTACAGGAATAATTACATACTAAAATTATTATTTCAAAATTCTTACTTTCATATATATATATATATATATATATATATATATATATATATATATATATATATATATTCATGAAAATGAAGTTTAATATAAAATTGCACTTTAGCTCTCTGTAGTTTATAAATATATAAAGTAGCACTTATTAAATATATAAAGTACAAAAGATTGTATATTAAAATATTTCATCCAAATAGTTGATAAAAAGTATTCAGATTATAAATTCATATTAACACTGATTATAAAGAATTCTTACAACAAATTATTTTGTCCAATTAAGCATAGTGTAAAAAGAATTGGTTAAATATTTTTCACTGTAAATGCATACTCGTATTAAGGAAAGTTTTAACTTCTGTTGTTTTATACTAAACATCAAACTTTATTTGGGTAACTTTGAAGACTTTTTGAAAAACACAATGGGGAATATTCAATAATTTTAATTCATTTCAAAGTTTATAAAAAATCACGATAAATAAATTTAACTTTAATTTATTTTCATTGGAGTGTATATTTCAAATGAAATAGAATATATCATAATTAGTAGTAATACAAGTAAATAATAATAATACCAATATTTGTTATACTGATAAATGAGACATATTTTTAGAGTTTTCTTTTTTTTGTGTGTAGCACACAATATCTACCTTCCTTTTTCATGGAATATCTTCATATGAAAATTCTGAAGTATGTCGTAACACAAAAACTGTGGAGTTTGTTGGTTATAGCATGTTCAGACACGTCCAATCTTGAATAGTAGCCGGCAGTAACTGTGTACTCGGTTAACCATTAGTAACGAATGTTTAAATTGTAGATCATGACAGAGTGTTCACGTAATGAAATAGGGGCAGTTGAAGAATACATTTATGCGTGGCCTAAGCAGAGGTCAGAGTATTGAAGAAAAGACATTTAAATTATTGTCTTTATTGTACAACTATATGGTAATACACGGAACTAAAAAAAGAAAATTTTAATTTGAATACCATGAGATAGAAAAACTGCCACGAGCGTTAGTAGCAGAAAAAAGGCATTTGTGTTTTAAAGAAAATCGTTGACGTAGACTGGTGAGTCATATCTCAAAAGTTAGAGATATTACAAATACATGCACCAGTAATTTATTCCATTATGAATGACCATTCACACGTAAAAAATCTTTAAGTTTCTGAGAGCTGCATGGTCTGACGGAAGAGCAGATGTCTTGCCGTGTGACTTGATATTGAATCTTGGTATATGAACAGCAATTGTGACAGGTAATAAAAATTGGCTACATTATTACGATGTGCCAAAGAAAGTTCAAAACGAATTTTGGGAGTTTGATGATATAAATACAGCCATTACTGTCAGGAAAGCTCGATTTGTTATGAAAAAGGTAATAACTATATTTTCCTAATCGAGTAGTACAATTGTAGAGCATGTCCTTCTAGACACACAAAAAACAGCCGTTGCTAAGTGGTACATTGAACATTTCTTGCATTAATTTGATGTAAAGCCATGTAGCCCATTTAAATTCTGTCTCCAAAATCAAGAATACACACATGGTTTCTCTGATATGACAACGTTCCAGCTCACCACGCGAAAATCTGCACCGAGTGTTTGAACACTGCTTAAGGGTGAATGTTTTTTAACATTAACTTTATATAGTTCAGATTTTTAATTCCCGTGATTTTAGATTGTTTACACATGTTATGAAAATGAAGTTAAATGGAAAACGATTTGATAGTGTCGAGAATCTAAGGGCTTGGGACAACAAGTGTGCCTCCTTTCAGAATCAAACATGGAAAACCGTGTTTCAGGACTGGTATCGGCGCATGGAGAAATACACTGAATGTGGTAGAATTTCCTTTGAAATAATTTTTTAAATTAAACTGTATTCCTAGAAATTTTTGTAGCACCCTTCGTGTGCTGATATATATATATATATATATATATATATATATATATATATATATATATATATATATATATATATATATATATGATAAGTTATAAAATATTTAGACCATAACTTGCTTTTCAACATAACAAATTTTTTGAGTGAAAACAAGATATATTTTTCTGTAACTCAAATGAATCAAGTCACTATGATTCTCAGTGTTTTGCCTCAAAGTATTGTCATACGCTATTTGTGTTAAAACAATTGTTATACCTAAGAACTTTTATCTTATAGGGGTATACATTAAAACGAAAAATATTATATTTTAAAAATTATCACGGCGAGATATTCTAAACACATCAAAGTAAGAAACTGTTATCTATTAATGATAAATTATGCGTGTATTTGAGAGTTTATATATATGTGCTGAAATCCACCACATATTTTTATAAATTCCCTTGCTTTCAAAATTCATTTATATTTATATTTAGTAGTGAAAAATCATTGATAAAGTTCAAAGCTCAAATTTTCTTACAAGGTAAAATTTCAATTATTAATTACAGAGAGAAATCAGTCTGCAATGAAATTGATCTATCATAGTTATCATGAATACCTAAGTACATCACGAGACTAATGTCAAGAAAATATACTGACATGTTACAGGTCTAAATTCCATCTCTAATTAACAGCACATGCATTGTATTATTAAAATATTATTCCAGGAATGGGGAATGCAGCAAATTCATTACATGTTCACCCTTGCCTAAGTTATATCACGTCAGCCCAGTATTTTAGATATTTGAGACTGAGCTAAGCTTCAAATTATTTGAATAATCGACGGAAGTTGTTCAAATTTTACCTTGTTTGAACAGTTCATACTTTGTGTAACATTTTGAGTCTCCGGCAATATTAAAAGAGAAAGGAAAAAGTTTAATGTGAATAAATATTTTTTTTACATTCAGTACTTTTGGAATTATTTATATTTGTTTTTAAATATTACATTTTGCGTTATCCTACTCCTCACTTATACAACACACACACACTATATATATATATATATATATATATATATATATATATATATATATATATATATATATATATATATATATATATATATATATATATATATATATATATATATATATATATATATATATATATATATATATATATATATATATATATATATATGTGTGTGTGTGTGTGTGTGTGTGTGTGTGTGTGTGTGTGTGTGTGTGTGTGTGTGTGTGTGTGTGTGTGTGTATATATATTCACTGCAGTACTGTCATAAAATAACTCCGTTATATTTGATGTTCCCAACTTTGATACCAACAAATAACCTGAACAAGTGTTTTTCGTGTTTGTTTTCTAGGAGTTTACACATTCATGTGACGCGTCTTTAAAAATTGGAAGGCATTACATAATGGATTTTCCAAAGAGCTTATTAAAAACTTCCAACTTACATTGCGTCATAATTTAAAATAACTCTTTATGATACAAAATCATTAAAAAATTGATATAGTGCAGATTTCAGTATATAGAGCCACACTTTTTCTAAGAACAATTACAATTTGGTTGGTCAATGAATAGAATTAAACTTCCGTGATAAATAAGATTGTTTTACTGATGCATTGTCAATTTCATAAAATACATCTTGAATAGATTTATCCCTCGTATTACATAAGTTCCTTAATTTTTACTTTATTATTCAAAAAAATCTCCCTGCTTACTTCTGATTTTCTATTTAAAGATTTTAGCTTTTAATTTGGATTATAAATGTCCTTTTTTTTAATTTTGCATGAATTATAAAATAATGAGTACGTTTTGATAATTAAATGCTTATATTTTTCCAATATTATATAAAAACAAACAATATTATCAAAGCAAAAATAACTATATCATTGATATAAACTTTTGTACAAAAATCAAAATTACAATCCAAAATGTTACATTCATTGAGTTTTAAGGAAAAGTAACATAAAATAAAGAAAAAGACCAAATGGGTTAAAAATTGTGAAAACGAAATTTCAGGTAAAGGATGTTCAAAACTGACTCTAGGTTGTTTATTAAATAAAAGCTATTTTTGTTTGGAAAAGTAAACAAATAAAAAAACGAACTTCCTACAATGGAATTTTTTTTGTATTTAATAAACTCCATGAAAAGTGTAATAATTTCTTGTTAAACAATGTTTGTTATAAAATTATATGACAAACGTAACTTGCAAAAATGTGTTAAAAATTATACTATATAAATATTTACTGATATCAAAAGAATTAATGACAAGAATGCTAGTGCAATAATCAAGGAATATTATTCAGCTCATTAAGTTACACCCTTTTATATGCACAAGGTTCTTGATATCATCTGTAAATAAGCATATAGATTTTGTAAACTTGAGTATATCTTTTTTTGGTTTGGCGATAGTAATATTCAACATTTCATGTCTAGGCATTTTATATTTATTTTTGGTTGAAAGAGAGAATTGTGTGGTAAATTGGTGGATAAATCAAGTTTTCTTTATCAAGTCAAAGTTCAGTGCCAAGTGTTGGATTAGGAAGGGAATAGTAGAATAAGAAAGTAGGTCAACCGCTTCTCCTCGAGTATTCGCAGGAGTGGCTATGAATAATGGCACGCGGCTCAGGCGTAATGTAGGATTGTTCTCGGCTGTTATTTATGTAAAGGACTCTTACATTTAATTAGTTGCGGTAGGTAGATTCCGTAATATCTTATTATCTGGTTTTGATGCTTCAACGAGAATTAACAAAGTGGATGGAAATAAAAAAAAGGGAGCAAGAGAGAGAGAGTTTTATACTTAGTCAAAAATAAAATAGAAACCTTGATCTGTAAAGGAAATTGTTCGTAAAACTAAGTGTTTCAATGGTTAAAAAAGGCAATATTTTGTTCCAATTAAATATATTTACCTTTCATTAAATTATGAGTGCTTAGTTTATTGATTTCAATATAATCTAAATTAATAATTTGTCGCTCTTTAGTAATTTTTTTTTTTTTTAGTTTTAAGCAAAAGTGATGGAACCATTGACAAAGTTGACAACATTTTTCTTACCACACTTCCTTTTCAAGGTCAAAAGATGCTAATATTTAATTGATCTCTCCTTAATAAACATTCAAAATAAATTTTTACAAGTAACTGCTTAAAAAAAATGTTTTCTGAATTATTTTGAAATGCAAATATTTATATTGAATATATTTGAAATGCTTTATATTAAAAAAATTGTAAAATATATTTAGTTATATTTATAGGTTTCGTATTGTTTTTTCAAAAATAAAATTTTTATAAAGAGCCTTAAAAGGATGGATTTTACAAAAGTATGAAACTGATTGTTGTAAAAATACTCTATTATTATTTTATAGTGAATACATATAAGCCAATTAACTATGGCAACATGAGTATCTTAAATGCTTTTAGTAACGATGGAAATATAGTACATGTGATTCTGATGGTATTAGGAATTATTCGTTATGTTATAATATGGAACATCTATTTAGACTTGTAAAGTGTAATAAATAAAATGAAATCTTTTAAGAATCACAAATTACTCATCTTAAAACACCAGCACAACTTTGATTGTGTCCAGTTAATGGGGGAATTCTGGACGAAAGATTAATCACATATTCATAATATGTTACCTGGTAATAGTTCTGATGCAATATGTATGATGTTTTAAAACAGAAAATATTCTCAGAGAAAAAATTAACTTGTTGACTCGAATTCAAACTTAAAATGTTTTATAATCCGGTAACATTTCTGGACAAGAATTTAGCTTTATCAATAGAATTAACAAAATCTACCACACGCATGTTTCTGATACAATTCTGAACCCAAAATTCGTAAAATAGATGGATGATATTAGCGGATCAATTTATTAAGTCTGTTAA
The DNA here is from genome assembly GCA_037975125.1 of Latrodectus hesperus. Taxonomy (NCBI): domain Eukaryota; kingdom Metazoa; phylum Arthropoda; class Arachnida; order Araneae; family Theridiidae; genus Latrodectus; species Latrodectus hesperus. Next base: position 69,929,097 of record CM075854.1, read on the forward strand.
GCAAATGAGTATTCTATCTGAGAAAACTAATCAAACAATATGGCTTGATAAATAAGCTAATTTTTCAAGAAAATAAATAAACAATTATTTTATAAGCAACAAGCATTTTAGTTCTCATGTTATCATAATTTCTTTCCATTACTGTGAATTGTAGTGGAGTTTAAGGCTAAAATTATTGAAGCTAACCCGAATATATTTTAAGAATAGCTCTTATGATCCACGGATTTATTTTAATGCTTGTAATTAAATTTTATTTTGTTATAAAATTTAAATTTTGTGTAACAGGAATCGCAGTGAGATGCTCATTTGTAAAATTTAGATAAATCAATATGTATACGAAAATGTTCTCAAATATTATTTTACTACATTTCCCCCCATTTTATATACTATATTAGCCGTTGAAAAAGAATGTTGAGATACAATGACGAAAAATATTTATTTCTACAAACATGAAAATAGTTAGAGTCAAACATATTTCATTTATCGTTTTGGAAACATTATTAAGATTGTATATCAGAGTGTCATAATTGAAAAGTTATGATATACCTGTTTGTTAGAGCTAAACTATAAGCAAGTATTCTAAATTTATGACAATTTTGAATAAGATTCGCCAAAGTTACTTGTCTAATTCCATATTTGTAAAGATAGTCGAGATGTCTTAGACAAAATGCATTGGTTCATTGCCTTACGTTAACATTACATCTTGTAAGAACCAACACAAGAAATTATTTTTTCTTAATCTTATTTGTTCCATTACAAGATCGCATGACTTCACATGCGATGTCTAATAACTCTGATGTTTAAATTCAGATTATTTCCTAATATTTGATGAAATGTAAGTTTCGATTGAATAATCTTTGCAAATAATAGCTTCCAATAAGGCAAATAGTTGAACAAAGTTTTGCAATATTTAAATACAAAATATGTAAAAGATTTTAAATATTATTATTAGATCATCATTTTGCACACAATAATATCTAGCAATCTACTCAGACGAATATGAGTATTTATGTATCTAATAATATTAATCTGTGGTTTCATAGTTTCTCAAACTATTGCTTCATTTTATTACTCAAGTAACAAATTTGCATATTATATATTGCATTAAAGAACGGTGATATCTTAAAATGAGTCCTAATTCATTTCAAAGCATTTGAGAAATGGATTTATATACTTTTTGATGATTTACATGTCTTCAAGTATGTCAGGGATAATTCGACTTCTCAACGTGGCTAGGAAAAAACTTTCTCCTTTATGTCCACGAGTTCATGGTGTAGGTAATATTTTTTGTCTTTTCATTAGTCTGATGCAAATAATTTTGAGATAGAAAAATTCTATTGGTAAATATATATTAACTAAAATGTTTTACACATAATTTCAACACTGAACGATGAAATCATTATATTTTTCATGAAAGTGTAATCCTGTTCCCTTACAATATCTTAAAAATATACATGATGTCAAAAGCACAACATCGCTTTTGAAGGTTAGATAAAATAAACATATTTCACAAGTATGAAGCAATGCTTATTAAAAATCTCTATTCTGTTTTTTTCTTTAAATAAAAATGAAATGAAATGTGAAGTATTTTGCAGTAGGGTGAAATCCTAGGAGGTCATGAAGCAGTTTCGTTGAAATGAAAACTGAAAAGAATTTTAGCACAATGCATACGATTAAAATAAAATTTTAAATTAGATTACATTTTATGAATATTCAATGTAGCTTTCATATACAGAATTGGGCCCAAGCTGCATTCAATATAATTGTTAGGTATTTGTATTTTAATACTCACCAAGAATTGCCAAGACTGAGTAATTATTTTTCCTTGTTGATAATTGTTAGCTTGTAAAATTTTATTACTTACGCATTGAAAATAGAGGAAAGAGCATTTCAAAACTCCAAGAATCTCTAATAACTAAAATAAATGTTTTGGGCCCTATTTTCTTTTCCAAATTCAGTATTTTTTAATTAATGGATGGATTTCAAGTGATTAAATAAGATGTCAGTTCTTGATACATAAGATAAAAGCATTTAAAATGAAATTCTTACTTATACTTGAGGAATGAAATCTTAACATATTTAGAAGTGTTTTCACCAGTAAATTTATCCACATTTCAAATATTTAATTTCCTTTTATATGAGGAAACCAGAGACAGAGATGTGTTATAAAAATAGAAAGTTAGTTTTCAAAGTTTGAGGAACTTATATTAAATAACAATTTTTACCCCATATATTGATAGTCACTCACAACAGTTAATTAAATTGATTTTAAAAGTATCACGATTACTTAATATGAAAGATAGGAAAGATAATAACTAATGATATCTTTATTTCGTTATCTCAGTCTAATAATTATATTTATTAATATCCAATATTTTTCTTATGGACATATTTATTCACCATAAAAAAGTCTAATATAACATATCTAATGATAGAAAGTTATCAATCATTATAATAATACGGTTAAATAACTGAATTTAAAAATATTAGTTACTGTTAGAATATAATATTTTTATTCATATACCCGTTTTTAATCTCACAAAGAAAAACAAGATCGAAAAAAAATATATTGTTGCATTACAAAAAGTATTTAAAAGAATACAAACGAATAATGTAAATTAAATGCTTATACGTACCCTCAAAATTAGGTGTAAATCTTTGTATATAGTTTCCGTTTTGAGGATTTACAGCGAAATCACAAAATAAGATTTTTTATCTTTCCAATATTGAATAACATCTAAAGTACGTTACTATAAAGTAACTTCACAATTTTCTAATTAAATTTGAATCATGTAAACGTTTAATGAAATATTCAAAATTTAACGAATTTGTTCAACAAAGTATTTTCAGGTGAAGCGCTTTTTATTTTTATTTGAAAGATATCCTTTTGAAAAAAAATTATTTCATAAACTGAAACATAAAAATTTAATTATTTTCAGAAATTAAAAAATATCTTATTTATACATATTTAAAATAAAAATTAGATATTTTTTAAGTCTGGGATAGTTCTTTTATTAAATGTCATTTATTAGAAACTTCATTAATTATTAAACATTGAAAATGCTTTTAATATACTTGGAGATATTTATATATTTCGTTATAAAGTTCTTTTTTGGGAAATTTTCTGTGTTTTTTACAAAAAAATATTCAATTAATTACTCAGCTAAGAGAGTATTAGCATGTTTTAGTTAGAAGGAAGTCAACTTGAAAAGTACACTACCAAAAAAAAATTAAGTTCTTTCATTTGCTTTGAAGTTAACGCACAATTATTATTTAATTATGTTTACATCATCAAAACACAAAAAAAATATTCTAAAAAGTAAGCACTTCAAATGAAACTAATCGCTTATAAATTAGCTTGGCTTTAAAAAGGCATCGCAAAATTTTATTAATTGGATCCGAGATCATAAAGTGAGTATTCAGTTCATAGTTTCATAGTCTTTTGTACTTCAGTTTGTAGTAACGAAGAGAATTAATGATGTATGAAACAAAAGCATCTTTTGGGTTACGACTCTCTTTGCTTGTGATGTATAATTTATTGGAAGATCAACTCATCGAATTTCTGAGTTTACTTAATTTCAGAAGAATAATTTTAGATTTATAAAATGAAATAGTTCTGAATCAAATCATTATATAGATCAGAGAATTATCTGAAGTAGATTGAAAAATTTCAATTCTGTATTTAATTTTATCTTTCTTCTGCATTCTTTTTATTTTTTCATTCACTTTTTCAGCAAACTTGATTTCTTTTACTTAAGTAGATAGCTTTCTAATTTATTTTTCGTCAGCAAAAAGTTAAAAATAATTCTGAAAGAACTGTATACCCAAAATGAAAGTAAGTATAGAGAAAAAAGTCGTTTTGATGTATAGACTGACAAAGGCTTTGAATACAATTACCATTGAAAAGTTCGAAATAAAAGATGAATTTCTAAAAGCAGATTAATTTTATCTCAAAGTAAATTGGTTTTTTTCTAGTTTTTGTAAATATAAAAGGATACTTATTTACTATATATATATATATATATATATATATATATATATATATATATATATATATATATATATATATATATATATATATATATATATATATATATATATATATATATATATATATATATATATACATCTACAATTCATACTTCATCATGATTTAAAAATTGTCTCTAAGTATGAGTTGAGATGTAAGGTTTGTTAGAATCGAATTTAAAGATTATTGTTTTCTGTAGCAAAATATTTGGGAAGAGTTTGAATGTAAGTTAAATTTTCAATATTTTCGAAAAATAGCGTGAAAAAAAAATAATGAAAATTAACTATGTAAAGTTTAGACATTCATTTCCACTGAAATTATTGTGAATAAAGTAAGCAATAGAAAATTGTAAAAACTCTTTAAATATTAAGAATATTTAGAAAATATTTCTCTAAACTTAGAAATCTTTTGTAAACTTAGGAGTAAAAATCCTCGGAGGTTATAATAGTAGTAAAAAAACTATCTTTCCCAATCTCTCAAATCCCACACTCTCTGTCAAGAGTTCCAAAAAAACTTTCAAACACCAAATCTTATTTTGCCGAATTTAGCTTTGTCTTTTCTAAATATTGTAAGAAATCTATTTATTTTACTATTTTAGTTCTTAAAGCAAATATATATAGTTATTCTTTAAAATAGTATACTTTCCTTCAAAAATATACTGTGATTTTTAACTCTCTTCTCTTACAATTTATATACTTCTTAAGCCTAGCTTTATTTTGTGAGCTAGAAATTCATTAAAAAATTAACTCGCTTCCCATGAAATATAACGTTTCTAATCGATAAAACTTCAATACATTGAACTGCCTGTTATGTGCTAATAGATTGCGCAGTAAGCGGATTACCTACGATGTCTAAATTTCAAAATATTCAGTTTTTCTAAAAAAGAAATGTTTAAATGAAAAAAAAGAAGCGTTTTAATGGATTTTCTAAAGAAGAAAATCTACAAATTCTTAAATCGTGATTAACTTTATTATAATTTAAATAATAAATGTGTTCACTTTAGTTATTAAGTGTATAAATTGCTTAATTCCATATTTGTGATGATTTAACTGCTTTCTTAATTTTGTGGTCTTATCCGTGATTGACACACCATTAAGCAGAAATTCGGGAGATTAATGTAATTCCATAACAGTTTCATATGTACGAAAACACGAATTTCTGCGAACATATATAGAACAAAATATAAGGTTTTCTTTGTGCAGTTTTTATTACTACAACTGATAGGTATATAAAATTTATTTGAAATTCTTTTATATAGACTTTTCAATAGATTCTGGAAATAATATCAAGATGAATCACTGTACTATGTCTGATAAGAAAGGTCCCTCACACCGAATAAAATAGCGACATTTAGAATTAAAAATTAAGCACTATATTCAAAACGAAACCCAAGGATACGATTTCTAAAACTTATAAAGAGCTTCTGATAAAAATATTGTTTTGCATTGACAGAATTTTCAAAAAATGTCAAATTACAACAAATTTGAAAGGAGTTTTCTTCAAAATTTAATGCCTTATATTTTATTTCAATACAAAAAAAAGAAAGAAAGAAAGAAAAAACTTATTTTCCCTTGTAATTTTTTTTTAAAAATCTCGAATTAAGTATCTGATATTTTGCATTTCTTTTAATTAAACAAATGCATGCATATTTTTATATATTTTATAGCTCACATTAGAATTTTGTTTATGATGCATGAATTAATAATTTGATTTACGAGCTAGATTTTTTTTCAATAGACTTGTTGAACTTTAAAATTTCATTAATTCCACCAAGCAAAAATATATTGTGTTAGTTCAAATATCCATAAAATCTTCATAAAAATAATGCTACATTAGAAATTAAGAGTAATATGGAAGTATTAATTAATATTCAAAAAATCTCAGAAAAACTAACAGAAAAATTTAAGCATAGTGTATATTTATTCAAAACTATCTTAAACTCGTTACTTCTTAAAAACAGTTTTATAATAAAAATTTCTAGATGACTAACTATAAAAGATATTTTAAAGTTTTTCTACTTTTGTATTTTCAATTGGTTTTATGCAAATGCAACTAATTATTTTGTGAATACTTTTTTGAACAGGTTCAACAGAAATTACAAGAATAAAAAAAGTACCTTCTACATTAGAAACCACTTGTATTATTCCCAACGGTCTTATATTTTTTATGAGAAATAATTAAATATTGTTAAATACCTTTGGATTTTTGAAGAAAAAAAGGAAAACTGCATTTTCATTAAGCAATTTTCCGTTGAATTGTTTCAGAATCAAGTAATATTTAAAAGTATCATTACAAATAAAATAAGCTTATTCAAATGTAAAGTAGAAAAAGAAAATTTGTGAAGAAATAAATGTATTTAGCGATATAAAAATTTGCAACAATTCCGTAAACTCTTTGAATATATAAATTCACGTACAGCTCACAAAACTTTTTAACTTTAATTGTAGTTAAACTTTCAATTCGTATACTACTCAATTATAGAGAACTTCTTTCATAAAGCTTGAAGAGTTGAAACCAAGTCATTGTATTACTCAAATATTAAGAGGAAAGTAGTATTGCTTAAAAAAAGTGCATAAGTATGTCATGTATTGAATGACAAGACTCCCTTTATTTTTTATGTGATTTATAAGATTTATTATGAACGGAACACAGGGGCAACACTGAACTTTAAAAGGGGAATTCTAGTAATAATGACGCATGTTTTATTCTATTTTATAAAATAAAACATGCATCAAATTCCTAGCAAATACAAATCCTGTACCGCATAGGATCATGAATGTGACAATAATATACAATTTCCAGCATTAATTTTCATAATAGATGTGGCCCATGCCTTTTAATTCCAAAACTTGAGACTTTTATATAGAATAGTTAGAGATAGTAGAAGAAAAAAACACTGTTTTAAGTAATAAGTTAACGAAAATAAACTTTTCAAGTACGCAGCTAAATAATTAACACATTAATCAAAAAATTATAATGGCAAAGATTTCAGTTTTGTAGCATCATCAATCAGCTTAAAATTAGTGAGGTGAAAAGTTTTCCAAAGTAGAATGAAAATTACTTATATTTGATATCTTACATATTTAAATTACTTGCAAATTTGTCAACTATATTTGTGATACATTACAGCATATCACCATACGGTTATCGTTGTCTGCAGTGGTTAACTATGAAAATATTGGAAAGTGTTTAATTTCGCTTAGGGCGTGTGTGTACACGGACAAAATAGGAGAATAAGCAAAAAATCAAAAATACTCATAGCGCGACCGCATTGCATGGATATAAAATGAAAAGAGAGGTACAAAAATAACATTACAGGAACGAAAGACAAAATAATTCATATAACCTTTATTTCTTTGGAACAGAAGAAAAATCATGAAAATATCCTTCAAAGGAACAGTTTCGTTTTTTATATGATAAAAAAACAGATTTTAGTAAATTGTTTAGAAAAAAAAAAGAGTTTGCATGACATGTGATCTCCTCGTGCTGCAATCATTGCTGCATATCAATTTCACATGGATTCTCGAAGGTTGTGATAAAATTCTGATGAATACTGACGAGTTTCATAAATTCAAATACTTTTGTAAATTAAAGAACTCATCAATAAATGCAAAACTCTCACTCTTTCATCTGCATATTTTGCCATTACAAATTATTTACAAATCTGAATTTTGCTGATTCGAGACGGCACCATTAATCTGACTCCTCAATAATATGTATATTTCAAACACGCACACAAGTATTACTTTCTATCAATAATAAAAAAAAATCTAGTCAAACTATAAATTTTATCGGGAATCATAAGCAAACGTATTTTTACTCCAGGGAATTTGAATCCAATCCCGATGATTATATGGTCACATTCTTGTATTCTGGTCAATGAAATGCATTCCAATGATCTGTATCAGACATTGAGAATTGCTTAATTAAGGATATATAAAAAATGTTCGTAAAATCTAGTCTTTTTGTCAAATAAATAATAAAACATTCTCGATCATTAAAAATAAACACCAGATAAATCATTAATTTTCTGTGCATTTAATTAAATCGACATCAAATTATCATCACTCTTACCCGCGTCACAGAAATAATAAAAGTAAGCGCACAAGATCTTAAACTATATTAAATTTCCTATTTGGAGCAAAGAACAGTTCAAAATTTGCATGTATGTCTATTTTCCGTTATAATTATATCCATGAATTTCCATTTGTTTTCTGTGAGTTGACATATAAGTTCATTTTAAGCTAAAATAATAGTAGTGAAATATTCTTAAAGTTATATTATTATAAGTGATTTAAATTTTTAATATATTATTGTAAATGTTTTGAACATATTACCATAGATGTTTTAAAGTCACTAAAATATTATCTTTAATAGCATTGATTAACTGATATTCCTACTTTTTTTCCTTTCTGTGATAGTTAAATCTATCAATAATTTTTAAATGCCGTATCACATTTTATATATTTCAGTATTTTAGTAAGTTGAATTAAATAAAAATATTAAAATTAATAGTATATTTCTTGAGAGATTTTTTTATATATATTTTTACATAAAGTTTGAAAATCACCGAAAGAATTACAAAAATGTGATACGTGATCTTTGTCACATTTTATCGCAAAGGTGATAAATGTAGGCTAAACCTTTTCTTAATGTATGTCATAGTTTTCAAAAAAATTAAAGTAATTGTTTCACTGCGTTGAATTTCTAGAGAAGAAAACATTGGGAATAAAGATGTTTCTTTGAAAGGTAGACGTAATATATGTATGTGTGTATTCGGTTGAATCTAAATGAAATTCATTTAATTTTTTTATTTGATGCTTTGATTAAAATCAAGGGAAAATAGTTTTGTATGATATTTTTTTTATTTACAGAAACTTATAGGCTTGCTTTTAACCCATAAAATATTACCTACTGCTCTTTAAAGTAGAATGTTCTCTTTTTTCTTATTCTTTTCACATTTCCATCCATTTTAACAATCTTAATCCTAACTGCATAATGGGAATAAATAATTGGTTACTGATGTATTCACAGATTAATAATATACATATACATACATACATATGTATATATATATATATATATATATATATATATATATATATATATATATATATATATATATATATATATATATATATATATATATATATATATATATATATATATATATATATATATATATATATATATATATATATATATATATATATATATATATATATATATATATATATATATATATATATATATATATATATATATATATATATATATATATATATATATATATATATATATATATATATATATATATATATATATATATATACACACACTGTGATGGAAAAAATTCCAACACCAAGAAGGACTTGTGCTAGCGAAACGAAATTTGGCAGGCGTGTTCATACATCTGAAAGATGACGTCGATTCAAATTTTGCGCTCGGCGCATCAGTGTGACTCTAGTAGCGACACACGGAAGATGCAAATCAGGTTCGCTCTAAAAACGAGCTGTACCGTTCCTGAGCGTTATTTAGCGTCGAGATTTGATGTAATGAGTTGATGGTAGTCCACAATGCTTTTAAGAAGATGATAAAGCCATTATCAACAGCTCACTGAGTTAGAACGAGGTCGTATAATAGGCCTACGTGCAGGTGGATTTTCTTTCCGCGAGATTGCAGAAAAGCTCAGCAGGAATGCATCCACTGTGCATGAATGTTGGCAGCAGTGGTTAAGGGAAGGCACTGTCTCAAGAAGACCGGGTTTCGGGCGACCACGTTTCACTACTGAGAGGGAAGACCGCCGTGTTTGGCATATGGCCGTAGTGAGTCGTACTACGTCTGCAGCAAAAATTCGAGCAGTAGTTGGCACCACAGTGACACAACGAACTGTTACCAATCGGTTACTTCAAGGACAGCTCCGAGCCAGACGTCATGTAACGTGCATTCCTCTAACGCCAAACCACTGCCGTTTGCGACGTCAGTGGTGTCAGGCTAGAGCTCATTGGAGGACGGAGTGGAGATCTGTTGTGTTTTCTGATGAAAGCCGGTTCTGCCTTGGTGCCAGTGATGGCCGTGTGTTGGTTAAGAGGAGGCCAGGTGAACGGCTGCAGCAATCCTGTCTGCAGCCTAAGCACACAATGGACCTACACCTGGAGTTATGGTCTGGGGAGCAATTTCTTATGGCAGCAGAAGCACTCCCGTGGTTATCCCAAGCACCCTGACAGCAAATGTGTACGTTAGTCTGGTGATTCAACCTGTTGTTCTGCCTTTCATGAGTAGCATTCCAGGATGTGTTTTCCAACAGGATAACTCTCGACCTCATACTGCTGTTGTAACCCAACATGCTCTACAGGGTGTCGACAAGTTGCCTTGGCCTGCCAGATCAACAGATCTGTCTCCAGTTGAGCACGTATGGGACATCATTGGACGACAACTCTAGCGTCATCCACAACCAGCATTAACCGTCCCTGTATTGATTGACTAAGTGCAACAGGCATGGAACTCCATCCCACAAACGGACATCCAGCACCTGTATGATTCAATGCATGCACGTTTGTATGCTTGCATTCAAAATTCTGGCGGTTACACCGGTTATTAATGTACCTTTATTTCACTTCTGCAATGGCTCTTCTCGGGCTTAAATTAACTTGTTATCTTAAAATTGTAATCAATTGCGTACGTTACCCACATAAATGTATTACTGCAATTTCATTACTCTACAATAATTATTTCTTGGTGATGGGATTTTTTCCATCAGTGTATATATATATATATATATATATATATATATATATATATATATATATATATATATATATATATATATATATATATATATATATATATGTGTGTGTGTGTGTGTGTGTGTGTGTGTGTGTGTGTGTGTGTGTGTGTGTGTGTGCACAACCTCTGACAATAGAGTTCAGTGAATCGTCCTGTCAGATTAACGTAGATGAATTGCTAACGAAAGTTTCTTTACTGTCCTTCCAAATAATCATCTTTTATATCTATGCACTGCTGATATCTAATATACATGTCCTAGAAACTTTGCAAAAAGTTTTTTAGGGGGGATTGAGTTCAAAAACCTCGTCACGCTTCGTTGGATGTCAGAAATAATGTCAGATATCTTTCCTTTAAAGTGAGTTTCAGTCAGTGAAATAGGAAAGCCTGGAAGATTGATATCTGGCAAGTATGGTGCATGCTCAATTTGTACCATCCTCTTTCTTACCAGGAACTGTTTGATCATTTTAACTGTGTGAGAGCAAGCATTTTTGTGAACAAAAAACCATAAACCTTGTTGTGCGTACTTGAGTGGTACCCAGCGTTGACGTTTCATGAAATGAGTCAAAATTCAAATTTACTTTGGGTCATTCATCGTTGTTCATTCAGGTAGAAATTCCTTGTACATAATGCCTTGTCTATCTAGAAAAGTGATGAGTGTCGTATTAATGTGTGGTTTTACTAGTCGGATTATTTTCCTCCGATTAGTTTTATTATTTCTCCTCTTAAAGTCATAATCGATTATTCATATCAAGAATTTATATGTGTTGCTTCCTGAAAGACAAATCAGATCTAAGCTTCATCATTCAGATCATAGGTTCCTATTTCAAGAATACACAAAACCATTCCCTAAATATCATGATTAAGATTTTGTTGTTAATAGCTGTGTGGTATTCACTGTTTTTAAAAGTAGAATTATTCTTTTCAGAGTTACCAAATTTAATTCCAAGCACTATTGAACAATGAAAAGTGGGTAGTGTGCTTTAGTTTTTCCGCATGCACATCTGTTGAAAATTTTTTATTTAAGTTTTTTTTCTTTTTTTTCCCTTTACTGCGATATTTTAGCATGGCTATTTGTCTATAAATAATAATTCGAAAAAGGCTATGATTTGTGGTAGACTTTAAAAAGCACTGCAGCAAATTTCAGTTAGGCTGTCCACAATAAGGAATCACTAATATACCAGCTACTTTCAAACATTAACATGCCAGATATTTTCAAACACTACAATACCAACTATCTTTAAATACTAATATACCAGCTGTTTTCAAACATTAATATACCTGCTATCTGCAAAAACTAGTATACCAGCATTTTCATCCGTTTTAGTTTTTTGTAATATTTTATTACTTTCTTTTATCTCTCTAATTTTATCTTAAAAATATTTCCTAATAGAAACTTAAATTTTTTCTCAAATTTTCTTCTTTTTATTTGAAATTTAATTTTTCATCGCTAAATATTTATTTAAAATTTGCATTTAAATTCTAATGGTTCTTCTAACGTTTTTAATTGAATTTTAATTAGGACAGTTGATTTTTATCATACATACTTAATGGTAGGGAAAATGTTTAGATATTTTACATTATAAAAGACTAGAAACACACATTGATCATTAGCAATTGACAATGAATTCTTAAGGAAAAATAACAAATATATTTCTTTATATGTAAATGCACTACATATTAAACACATCTAAATTAATTTCAGTATGAAATAAAATTTCATTTAAGAGGTAAAAAGGAAACTTTCGTAATTAATCACTATTCAATTTACATAATATTAGGGCTTACGTCAGCAGCATTTTTTCCTGTTTTAATAAGCCTAATAAGCAGGTTTGTACATCAAACAGATATGTCGAGAGTGACAATGAAAGGCTAATAAAAGCATGGAAAAGAAAGTCCTGATATGAAAAAACAAACTTTTCTTTTACTTGAGCTTCATTTTACATCTTTTTTTACAATTAAAATCACTTTAATTATTGCATGGTATTTTTTTGGAATAGATGTCTGAAAAATTATCTATGAAAAAAACTTCAAAATATGCTTACTTTTAACATGACAATAATAGTTTTGACTGCTTGTAATAAAAAAATCTACAACCAACCAAACTGTGAATTTTCCAAAATTAATTATCATTTGAATTCAACCAGTATATATTATTTTTATCGGAGGTGACTATGTATCTATATATATATATATATATATATATATATATATATATATATATATATATATATATATATATATATATATATATATATATATATATATATATATATATAGTATATAGGGTGATCTTTTTTGAAGTGACAGTGGTCGGAGTGCCTTGTAGCTTGATCTAATAGCCAAAATGACACCAAACTTGGTATTTAGACTCATCAAAAAACATGGGGTAAAGGATTCCATAAAAAAAATAATTCCAAAAATCGCCGCAAGGGAATCTTGTGGCACTTTACAATGTGTAAAAGTTTGAGAAAAGAAAAATACTAATTCAAACAATCGTACAATTAAATTATTGTTTATTTACTACATTAACTTCGCTGGTGAGGAATTAGACCACATTCAGTGTGTGAGCACAGTTCTCAGAAATAACACCGTACATCGGTGCACAACGTTCTCCACTGCCGTACGTAACATATCACGAGGAATATTCCACACTGTCTTTGTTGTGATGTCATTTAGAATAGACAAATTTGATACTCCACCAACATAAACTTGAGATTTCAAACTACCACAGGGCCAAAAATAGCATGGCTTGAGGTCAGGGAAAAGAGACGACTATGCAACTGGACTTATATATATGTATATATATATACTTTCAATTCACTGATTTTCAGTAATTAGAGAATATCAGTGCTATGCTTCCACAACCTAAGATTTTCTGTTGCTCAAAGTTTTTGAGATAGTAGATATTTGAAAAAAATGATGTTTAAGACAGACTGAAAGATTCTTAATTGTTTTGTTAGCGAAATACAATTTAAATTGATTCAACATTTCTAGAATGACTACATTTTTAATTCAATGAATTATAAATGAATTCATTGTTAATTTTATTAACAATGAATTCATTTTAACACTTTTTAAGATGATAACTTTTAGGCGAAAGACTCGAGATCTCGCGTTTGTGAGGTATGGAGTTTGATACTTGATAACGCCAAAAAACATCGTGCTGATAATATATTTTGTGCTGTTATATATATATATATATCTATATCTATCTATCTATCTATCTATCTATCTATGTATATATATATATATATATATATATATATATATATATATATATATATATATATATATATATATATATATATATATATATATATATATATATATATATATATATATATATATGTGGGGGACGGCGTCTAGGGGTAATGATGTATTTAAAAAGAGATGATGGGCCATAATTGAAACAAAATTAATTTATTAAAGAAAGTATTAAAATATTATTAAGAACTATTAGGTTATATCTAACTTACTATTTACAATATTTACATGTTTAAAAGAAATAAGTAGACAGCAGCATCATGGCTGACTTACTAACTGCGTAGTAGTTTCTTTGTCTCCATTTCGGGAGAAAACAAATTCGCGGCCTATCCTCTCGGAGTTCAATTAGCAGAGTGCCTTACTTTCACAGATGTTTCTCTTACATCTACAATCAACACGAGTCTGCTCGATGCTGCCATCTATTGACATATGTTATTACGAAAATATAATCCTACAGACTCGGCCATCCTGCAAATCACTGGCCTCAGTGATTATCATAATTTCAAACAATTACAAAATGAGACAATGATAAAAATGAAATATTTTCACAAGTATAATAATTAAAATATAAGCAAGTTAAAGTCTCTATTGCTATAAGCAAAAATGTTCATTATATTAATCTAAATTGAAAATATCATCTGCAAATGGCTAATATTTTATATTTACCAAAAGGAAAAAAATACAAAAGTAACATTAAAATAAGACTCACATTATACAATAAAATTCTATAAATGATAACTGCTTATTTTTCACCCTGGCGAATAAAATTTCATTAAATCCGCGGATGAGGTTGTTTGGTTAGGACCTTCATGAGAACCTATTTTTTCTAACTCATACCTATCCTTAGCATTTGCTTTGACTACTCGGTATGGTCCTAAAAACTTAGGTCTTAGTTTTAAACCTGTCCCGAATTGTGTCCTTTGAATAACCACCAAGTCTCCTTTCTGGTACACTGGGGCTTTCTTGCGTTTCTTATCGTACGTCTTCTTGTTCTCTGCCTGGATCTTTTGGATGTTTCTTTTCGCATCTTGCCGTAATAGATTTCTCTGTTCTTGCAATTCTTCCATTACTTCTTCCATTAGTAAGTTTCGTATGTGAATGTCTTCTTTATTTCTCATTGTTATACCAACTAATAATTCAAATGGAGACCATTTTGTACTTCGGCTGGTGGTGCTGTTAAGGATTCGCTGCAATTTATCCACGAACTTGTACCATTTAGTGGGATCTTCAATTGATAGTTTAGTCAAAACGGGTATAAGAGTACGATGAACTCTCTCAACTTGACCGTTTCCACGAGGTACTCCGGTGGCAATTTGGAGATGTTGTATATCCTCTTCTGTGCAATAATCACTAAATGCTTTGGAGGTGAATGCTGAACCTCTGTCCGTTATTATCCTTCTAGGATTACCGAATGTCTTTTGTTGTAGTTTTAATTTTTCAAGAGCATCTTCTGCTGAAGTTGATTTGACAGGGTAAAGCCAAGTGAATTTGGTAAACGCATCTACGATGGTGAGAATATGCTGATAGCTTTTGTTGGTTGATGGCAAAGGACCAATAAAATCAACGTGATAAGTACTTAAAGGTACATCTTCTTTTGGAATAGGATTTAGAAATCCTTCTTTTTTACCACTCTTTTTGTTTGACAATATACAAGGTACACAATTTAAAATTACGTTTTGTATTCGTTTATCCATATTAGGTATGAAAAATTCTCGTTTGATTATTTCCTTCGTCTTCGCAGTTGAAAAATGTCCCTCTTCATGAGCCGCTTTGATGACCCCTGTCTGCATGGCCTCTGGTACAACGATTAGTTCTCGACCATTTACATATTTGTACAGAATGTCGTTTTTAAGGAAAAAATCTGAAGTGTCGTTGCAATCGATTAAGGACTTCCAACTTTGGATGTTTTCGTCATTCTGCTGGGCTAATTTCAGTTTTGCAGTAATAGTGTCATTCGTAATAATGGAAACTGGATATCTGCTCAAAGCATCTACATGTTGCATTCTTTCACCCGGTCTATGTATAATTTCGTAGTCAAATTCTTCTAATAGTAGGGCCCATCTTGCTACTCGAGTTATTAAATCTTTCTTATCCATTGTTTTTTGAAATGCTGAACAGTCCGTTACAATTTTGAAATGATTACCTAACAAATAAGTTCTAAATTTCTTTAAAGCGTTAACTATAGCAAGGACTTCTAGTTCGTAACTACTATATTTCTCTTCCGCTGGAGTTGTTTTTTTTGACATATACTGAATAGGATGTAATTTTCCGTCATCACTTTTCTGTAATAAAACGGCGCCATATCCGTGCTGGCTTGCATCCGTATGTAATTCTGTTGGTTTTCCTTGTGCGAAAATTTTTAGAACTGGACTTTCGGTTAATAAACTTTTCAAATGATCAAATGCTTTAATTTGAGGTTGTTCAAATACAAAAGAATTTTCTTTTTTCATCAGGTCGCTTAAAGGTTTGGCTATTTTGGAATATGATGGAATAAATTTACGGAAATAACCGGTCAATCCCAAGAAACTTTGAACTTGTTTTACTGTTGTTGGTACTGGAAACTTCTTGACAGCTAGAGTTTTTGCAACTGAAGGGCGAATAGTTCCATTTTCGATAATGTGACCTAAAAATTCTACTTTTCGTTTTAAAAATTGGCATTTCTTGAATTTTATTTCTAAACCATATTTCGATGCAGTTTCAAATACCTTTTTAAGTTTTTCTAGACCTTCCTTTTCATCTTTCGATGGGATTATCAAATCGTCCATGTAAATTATAACGATGCCTTTCCTCATGAGTTCTCGAAATATGCTGTACACATATCTTTGAAATACGCTCGGACTGGTACTGAGACCGAATGGTACTTTATTGAATTCAAATTGTCCATCTGGAACAACAAAAGAAGTGAATTTTCGACAATCTTCATCTACATCAACGTGAAAAAATCCATTTTTCAAATCTAATGTAGTATATACATTTGCTTCCTGGAGTTTATCTAAAACGTCTTCTATTAACGGCAATGGAAACCTATCTTTAACCAATTTTCGATTTAGTTTTCTATAATCGATGCATAATCTATTAGTACCATCTTTCTTTTTAACTAACACAATTGGACTTGCATATTCCGATGAGCTTGTTCTTATTATTCCTTGTTCTAACCATTCGTCGATTTGCTGATTTACTGCTTTATTTTCTGGAAACGATAAACGGCGAGCATGTTGATAAACTGGTATGTCATCTTTTAAGATAATTCTCATAGAGACGTCTGTTTTTTCGGTCTTCTTTGGTTCATAGTTCGAAATTAATTTCAACAATTCTTGCTTTATTCGTCGGTCTTTAATATTTTCCAAATCGATTTCATCGTCTGTTTTTACTTCGCTTACCGGTGAATTTATTAACCAAGTATTTTCACGTTTATGAACTTTAGTACCTTCTTTGGTAAATTCAAGTGAAGCGTGTTCTAGAATATCTGCACCTATGATAGCTTGAAAATTTAGACGAGATTTCGGTACTACGTGCCACATAAGAGTGTATTTTTCTTCGTCTATCTCCACTTCCTGTTGGAATGAACCTTTGGTTTCTACCTGACCTCCTAAACCTGACAGCATTATTGTTTTATGTGTAAGCTCTGAGGGTTTGACAATTCCTCTACTCAAATCTTCGCGTATGAGTGAGACCGAACTTCCAGTATCGATGAGAGCTTGAAAACTTTTTTCTTTCATAATTATGCATTTTGTCTTCATTCCTCCTTTAAGGGTAAATGAGCAGTTCTGCACAGGCGGAGTAGTAGGCTTATTTTTGCCGCGTTTGGGACAATTTATGGCATAATGTCCTGGTGCTTTGCAATGGCTGCAGTAAATAACTTTCGTTTTTTCGGCGTATCTATTACGATGATCTAAATTAAACGATCTTTTCTCGAATCTGTCATTTCGTGAATATTCTGCCTTTGGCGAATTGTATTCAAAATTTCTCGTTCCTTTAATATCATATCTACTCTTAAATGGTGAATAGCTTGATTTCGGTTTCAGAGTTCTTCGAACATCTTCATATTCTTCGAATCTCTTCGCCAGTTCCGTCGGTGTGTTTATCTTGGACCATTCATCTATGAGGTGTTCTTGAATTTCAGGAGGTGCTTTTCGTTTCATCTGATCTGTTATGATCAGATCGCGTAACTCATCATAAGTCGATATTTTTAACCCTAGTGTCCACCCGTCAAAGTAAGTTTGCAGTTCATGGTGAAAATCTTCCCATGTTCTTTCGGCGTTCTTCTGATGAGACATAAATAACTGGCGTAGCTTTTCCGGAGATAATTTAAATCTTTTTAACAGTAAGTCTTTGACGTGGTCATAATCGTTGGCTTGGTCCGCCGGCTCCCTTGCAATCATATGGGCTACCTCAATGGGTATTAGACCTAGAAGCTTCTGCACCCAATTTTGTTTCGGTAAAAACGTTAGTTCTGCATGTCGCTCGAAAAGGGTTAAGTTGAGACTAATGTCGTCTTTCATATTGAATTTGTGAAAATTCTCGTACACGGGCTTATTTGACGATGAAATATTTATCGCTGGATTTTCCGGAATTATATTTTGTTGGACTTGAATTCGTAATTTCTCGAGTTCGTGCGCTTCTCGACGCTTTTGGTCTTCACGCTCTTCTTGGCGAATTTTGTTTGCTCTTTCTTCGGTTTCACGAAGCATTTTTTCTTCTTTTTCTGCAATCTCACGACGTGTCCGTTCTTCTTTCTCTGCGGTTTCACGACGTGTTCGTTCTTCGGTGATGCTAATTAACAACATTTTCGTATCTTCTTCTACGTAACCAGGGTCAGTTATGATAAGTTCTTTAAGTTTTGGCTTTGTCGTGGGTGTATCTACAGTTAGACCTAACTCACCTGCTAATTCTATTAAATCTTCTTTTTTGTACTGTAGTAAATACGCCATTTTAGTGGTCATTCAGAGAATCAATTAATTTGCTTTTTAACAAAATAAAACCTTTTACTTATTTAGAAAGTGCTTAGATCAATTTTAGTTTGAAACCTTTCAAAATAATTCAAATATAAAAAATAAAATGCAATATAGTATATAATTTCTTAATATAAAATAATCAATTACCTGAAAATTCTGGCACTGAAAATATATAAATGCACTGAGAATGAAAATATAAAAACAAACTATCTTGGATTTTGTTTAAAAATGAAAAATAATTTAACACAGTATACAATATATATAAAATAATAATATGCTATTAATATTTATGCATGCACCTTTAGTGGTCATTCAGAGAATCAATTAATTTGCTTTTTAACAAAATAAAACCTTTTACTTATTTAGAAAGTGCTTAGATCAATTTTAGTTTGAAACCTTTCAAAATAATTCAAATATAAAAAATAAAATGCAATATAGTATATAATTTCTTAATATAAAATAATCAATTACCTGAAAATTCTGGCACTGAAAATATATAAATGCACTGAGAATGAAAATATAAAAACAAACTATCTTGGATTTTGTTTAAAAATGAAAAATAATTTAACACAGTATACAATATATATAAAATAATAATATGCTATTAATATTTATGCATGCACCAAAATTTCATTGCATTTCTTTCTTATTTTTATATGAAGGCTTTAAAATATAAGTGAAAATAAAACTGAAAGATATAAGCATAAAATATGTTTCACCACAAATAAATAAAATAAAATAATCTCTCTTGAATACCAAAAAAATAAAATTAATGCAGTAAGAGAATCGGTTGTTTTGAAAAATGGAATCATTAACAGACAGAAATATTATCAAGAAACTTAAATCACTTGAACGAAACGTTGCATCTGGACGATTGCCAAATCATTAGTCACTCAAATTTGAAAATAAACTCTTGCACTGGTATTGCTATAAAAAATAGATCGTAGTTCTGAGTCAGCAAAAATGCAATAAATTGAAAGAGGATTATAAATGTATGGGTAAAACTGTTAGATACGTTTGAATTGTTAAATATTGGAGCTGATTCTTGATTTTATCACACACATTGAACTGAACGCGCACAAACACAAATTTCACTTGAAGCACACTTTTTTGATGATGTTCTCGATGATGTATTTCGACGGTATTTTCGGAGAATTTTTTTTTTTCGGCACTCACCACTCGCTAACGTAGGTGTGGTTTTTCTTTCGTAGCTCGATTCGTAGATTTTTATCGCTGGTTTTTCACTAGGTCGAAACTTTGCTGGGATGATTTGCCTTTGACGCGATTCGTTGGCTTTCGCTGGAGACACGCTTTCTATTCGATGAAATTCGCTGGAAATTCGCAGGAGAACCGGTGTTGAGGAATTGGGAGCGCTTCGCGATCAGTTGTCGCGCGGTTGACTCTCAATTTGCAGGATTGTTGCTCGATGAGTTGTGTCGCCGGATTGTCGCTGGATCTCAGAGATTGTGGTTTCGCTGGATCGTCGCTGGGTCTCAGAGATTGCGGTTTCGATGTTTCGCTGGATTCGATGTGGCTCTGCTTCGGAGATTCTCGTAGTTAAATTCGCTGGTTCCGGAGCTGTTTGTCGATTTTGCTCTGCCCAGTAGCTTTGTCCAGTGGCTCTGCCCAGTAGCTTTGTCCAGTGGCTCTGCCCAGTAGCTTTGTCCAGTGGCTCTGCCCAGTAGCTTTGTCCAGTGGCTCTGCCCAGTACTGGGTATTCGATGAAGATAATTCGATGAAAACTCCGAGAGGTTAAAATTTTAAAATTATAATTCAAAATTAAATTTTATCTGAAATTCAGATCTCGGCCTGAACCCCCAAAATTTGTGGGGGACGGCGTCTAGGGGTAATGATGTATTTAAAAAGAGATGATGGGCCATAATTGAAACAAAATTAATTTATTAAAGAAAGTATTAAAATATTATTAAGAACTATTAGGTTATATCTAACTTACTATTTACAATATTTACATGTTTAAAAGAAATAAGTAGACAGCAGCATCATGGCTGACTTACTAACTGCGTAGTAGTTTCTTTGTCTCCATTTCGGGAGAAAACAAATTCGCGGCCTATCCTCTCGGAGTTCAATTAGCAGAGTGCCTTACTTTCACAGATGTTTCTCTTACATCTACAATCAACACGAGTCTGCTCGATGCTGCCATCTATTGACATATGTTATTACGAAAATATAATCCTACATATATATATATATATATATATATATATATATATATATATATATAGTGTCTTAAGACAAATGTCTTTTGTCTGATTTGACGTAGATAAGCTAGTGTCAGATCAAATTTGACTTTGTCGCTTAATCATTGCTGAAAATAATCAGCTGTGTATTATTTTTAACGGCTTTAGTCGACAGAGGTAGGCTGCCGAAAACGTTTCACAGAAAACTAAATATATCACATTTAATGAAAAACAGTTTTAAAAAATGTATTCTGCTATAAGTTTGCTATTTACCTTGAAAGAAATACTGTGGTACAGTGTTATTTATTTAAATATAATATTGAATGGAAGACTTCGTATCAACACAGAGTTTATTTAAGTATAAAATTACTTTTGCCCAGTCGTTTAAAAAAGCTTTTAATACCATGATATTTAAAATTTTATACATATATATTTTGTATCTTGAATATTTATATCAATGAGCCGACCGATTGGCTGAGTGGTTAGCGTTCCTGACTCCTGAGCTATTGGTCCCGGGTTCGAATCCCGGTTCGGGCATGGATGTTCTTTTCCTTCTCTGTTCTCTCTGTGTTTCTCTGTCCTTTCTTCTGTGATGTTGTATGAATGTGGCCCGCCCTATAAACGGGTTTGTGGTGGTATGGCGCGGGTAACGCTACTCGCCTCCGTAACTTGTTTCATAGGTGCTCGCTGGGTAACGATAAAATGAGTAGCAGTTTCTTGCCTTGTTGTGGCATAGGGTTCAGTCACCCTTGTGTGCCCGCCATTGGATAAAAAAATATCAATGAGCAATTTCCTGTTGCTAAATTACGTGTGAAAGTAACTTAGAATATATTCCTCCATTCAACCTTCAATTTCATTTGATTCATATCATACACTGTGGCAGATTGAAATCCTACCTCATTAACTGGTATTTGCTAGAATTATTCTTCTTTTAATCAATAGGCCCTAATTGGTGAATTCAGTAGTTGAATGTTTACATGTTAGCTATAGATTATAAGTATTTACGATGGTTATCCTCACGATAACTATTTTTGCGTCACTGACCACATTAATGTTCAAAAAATATTTTCCACAAAAATTTTAGGCTGTATTTAAAACAAGTGTATTTTTCTATTAAAATTAGAAAATGTACTCGTCTTCATTACGTTTCTTACAAATATACGCCAAAATTTGTCTAATCTACATGAAACTCCGATCTTTCACAAGCAATTTGATCCTCTAATGAAAGAATCATTTAATAAGTGAATAAAAATAACAATTGGTGAATAAGAAGCGATATATTAATGCTATCTACAATTGTTCCAAACTGCATTCAAATAGGAGACCATTCACGTGTTAAAATTATTTCAGAGATTCTTCGTTAAAATTTGAATAATTTTAATAAGGAACATTTCTCAGTTTATATTAAAATATTTCATTTCAATCATGTTTACGGTGAAATTGATAGTAATAAATGACATCTCAAAAAGGTATATGTTAAAAAATAATTATAGAAACATAAGAAGTCGAGATAAACTAAATAATAAAGGAAGTAACATTTTCTATATGTGTTGTTGCACTTTTCTGCTGCAAAGAATACTTTTCCTGGTATTGGAGGTAATAAATTATATCTTTAAAACCTATCTGTGTGTATGTGTGTGTGTGTTCAGATATGAGAACCCGCAAGCACAACAATTTCGTATATTGAGTCTTTATGCTCTAATCTTAGTATTCAATGTGTATTGCAAGATGTTTGCCAAAAATTCGTAGTAATTTGATCGATAATGATTAATTATTTCTGGTATGATATTGGTTTTTGTATTTTGATTTAGATTTTTTTAAGTTTTTTATATAAGTATTTTAAGTTTTTTACATAATACAATATATTTTATGAATGTATCTGTTAGATATTGAAGAGAACAAAATATATATTTATTTTATAAAATTTTAATTTGCATGAGACACTGGTGTGTATGAAATCCTTCTAATATCCCTATCTCTCCGACATTATTAGATTAATTTATTGGAATATATCATTTAGAAGCAAATCATAATTTAAATACATAAAATTAATGTAGACATAGTCAATAACAAAAATTCATATTTTAAATTTTGCTCACAACTTCCTTCAGGTAATTTATCTGGAGACTAAGACTATATATATAAAATTTGAAGGATTATTTGTGCCTCTCTCGCTCTCTCTCTCTCTCTGTATATATATATATATATATATATATATATATATATATATATATGTGTGTGTGTGTGTGTGTGTGTGTGTGTGTGTGTGTGTGTGTGTGTGTGTGTGTGTGTGTGTGTGTGTGAGTGTGTGTGTGTGTGTGTGTGTACCCTAATTCCCTAACAATTTTTGTGTTATTATACTTTAAAAAATTATAATCGTTTCATAAGTGTTTCAAAATAGCTTTTAAACTACTGTCAACAAAGTGCAATGTTGTGGCAAATTTCCATACCTTCAAAGTTAAAAATGATATGATTTATTGAAAACTGCGTGAACGAACATAAACAGTGGGGTATATGTCCGTAATCGACCAACTCCTGACCGATTTTGAATTTGCAAACTTTCATTGCAACGGAAGTTGATATTGTGCTTTGTAGGAAACAATTTATATCACTTTTGCTATGGATATATTTTGTAATCTGAAATTTTTGGTAAGTCAACTATAATTTGTTTCATAGTGTGTGATAGCTGTTTTTAATCTTTTAATGATACAAAACTTGTATTTTTTTTATTCATTTCCTGTTCTTTTAAAAATATGATTACAAACAATGAAAATAAAAAAAAGAAAATAGAAGTTTTAATCATGAGTGGAAGAAGAATTTCTTTTTTATTGACAATAACAGAAAAGCATAATGTGTTTGTATTTCTTAAGTAAAATATTATCTTGCTATTTACGTTGACATTATGAAGCCAATTATCTTCAGTTTACTAATCAAATTAAACCAAACTTCAAATTAACATCAGATGAACTTGCTTCTTTAAAATCAAATTTAAATTTAAAAAACAGTCAATTTTGATGACTCTTAACAATCAAACTAATAATGTGGCTGGAGCCAGTTTTGTTATTTCCTGAAATATTGCTCGTGCAAAATGCCTGTATATAGGGAGAGGTTATTAATAAAATCTTGGAAGATGTGTACTTATAAAGATCCAAACAATGTAGGATTGCACAAAGTTATTTCGCAAATTCCCCTTTCAAGACACAACCGAAAGTCACATAGCTTCAATTAATCTATCTCTTGAATATAATTTTAAAAAATGAATTGAAAAACAGTATTGCATTCAGCTTAGCCCTTGTTTAATCGATAAATATCATAGCTCTTCCACAATTGTCAGTTTTCATACGTTTTGTTTCACCTGATTTCGTTATTAAAGAGAAGAGTTATTAGATTTATAGTAGCACTTCAAGAATCAACCCGTGGTGTTGATATTAAAAATACATTAGATTCCATAATGAAAACTTTTGATATGCCTCTTAATAAACTTGAAAGCAATGCAACTGAGGTAGTTTTTACAATGCTGGATGAAAAGAAAAACGGTTTTATTGGGCTTTTTAGTGATTATTCTCAAATTCCCAAATTCATACCGATTCACTGCATAGTTCACCAAGAACATCTCGTTATAAAATATTTAAAATGTCTTGTAACTTCAAATGTAAGCATATTATGTATTGTAAGCATACAAATTTAAACTTCAAATGTAAGCATATTTATAATAATTTTTTTTTCTTTTAAAAAAAATATTTTTTCTTGTAAAATAATAGTCAAATTTACGATTTACGTTCATTTTTTTCATAAGAAAAGTTAAATGCTGCTTAAATTTCTGTTGCCCTTATCATTTTATCATTGAACTGAATTTTCCGATAGACTGCTGTACGAAACAAAATTTTCTCATATAATTGATATGCATCAATCAAAGTTTATAATCTTAACACTGGTTGCTAATCATATAATCTTATATTACTTTTTTTACCTTTCAAATTTTAAGCTATTTCTGTAAAGTTGAAACAGAGTAAAATAATTGGTGTTTAATATAACAAAACTTTTATGAAGAATGTATGTTTTTCCATTTTTTGATATCGATTCTATTGCGACTATAATAAAATTGACTTTTCCATTTTTGCAAAAAGTCTTTGAAGTTTCTTTGACAAAATTCAGATTCCAGTATATTTTATAATATAGTTATAAATTTTTTGAATAATTTTTAAAAATTTTCCGTATTTCGCTATTTGTTAGATTTTAAAAGTTTAAATAATAGTTAAAATGATATCCTAATATTATGCATGGTGCTCTGTAAAAGTAAAATTGCTTTATTTTTCTGCTTAATCGATAAAAATATTTCATACAAAATATTTTACTTAATATATTTTGTGAGAATATATTTTAAATGAAATTAAACTGTCCATATATTAACATAAAACGTTTTGAATAACATTACTTTAAAATGTATTCTTATACTTAAATGAAGAAAAATATTTTACTTCACTTTAATGTGCTCATAAAAGTGTAGTAGAGCTCAGTTTTTTACTAAAGAAATCTCACCCAAGCCTTGAATATTTTATAAGATGCTGAAAATATCATTTAATAAGTACCGTTATTTATTTTTGGTGTTAATTTATTGCAGATTTACTTAGTTTGATAGTAATTTATACACTGCCTGACACTGAAAATGCAACATTCAGAAGGAGTGGCCAGAAAATTATTAAAATTTCAGTGTAGACGCACATTACCGAGTTATAAAAATGATGTGAAATGCACAGCTTTCAAGCGCATGTAGAATAAGAAATAAATTTAAGAACCAACAGAGTGGAAAATATTCGCGCCGTAATTGCTGCTTGTAAAATAATAGTTGAAACTTTGTTCTTCTCGCAAAGGATACTTGTAATTGGAAGGAATGCCAGGCCATCAACGACATAGTCAGTTTCAGCCGACAGACGAGTTTACGAAGAGCATGGTGATTGGACCGAATAGGGCATGTTGGTTTTTACTGCAAATTGCACTTGACAGGCACTTGGGCGCGTTCAGAGAGCACCTGACTGCGGCGAAGATGGTTGGAACAAATAATTGCGGAACGTTTGTGGGGTTCCAGTGCATCCAGAGTGACTTAAGCATACGTGGCTCAACGCATCCGGCTGGATGTGCAGGTAGCCCCGCAAATCAAGTCTACTGAAATTCTGCAGCATATACAAGACTCCCTGGACACTCAATTATCGAGCAAACCATTTGACGTCGATTGATTGCTAGTGGCCTGCGATTATGCCACCTGTTAAGAAGAATGCTATTGGCCCTACAATTTAGACATCAACGTATGAAATGGTGTTGGATTAGAGTGATATGGACTTCTCGGAGTAGCACAGAATTGCATACTCAGATGAGTCACGTTTCTGTTTCTTCAGTGATAGTCACCACGTTCGAGTGTATTATCGACGTAGAGACAGGTACAATACCTTAGAATTTGTGGACTTTACTTTGGGGTGCCATTGTGTACGATTCAAGGTCACCTTTAATTAGTGTTCACGGCATTATGATATCCCAACGTCATGTGGAAGGTATGCTCAATCCTGCAGTGATTCGGGTACGCCACACCACGTGACAACGCGTCATCAGGGCTTAGAGCACCATTGCGTACAATTGCAGTTACACCTCTAATTCTTATTCATGGTACTATGGCAGCCCAAGGTTACGTGGACGATGTCCTGTGGCCGTTGCATTCCCGTACCTTCAGCGAGTAGCCAAATGTCCTTTATCAGCAGGATAACACCCGAATGCACATTGCTCGCATCAGCTAACATTCCCCGCAAGTTGTACATCTGCTTACTTGGTAACCATGCTTGATAGATCTCTCACTAATCGAACATGTTTGCGATATAACTGAAAGCCATTTCCAGACTCTGCCTCCTTCAGACGACTCACTTTAGCAAATTGTGAACAGGGAATGGAGAGCCATTCTTCAGGACGTCATCAGTACTCTTATTGGCCAAGTGGCTAGACGTGTTGCTTCGTGTATCACCTTCCACGATGATCCTATATCCTACTGATCCGACCAATTTCTGGATCTATATTATGCATATTATTTCAAAATACAGATCACTTATTGTCCATTGCTATCTCTCAAGGATTGCCAAGTTTCGTCACTATCTAGCAACTCCTTCTTGGTGCTGCATTTTCAATGTTGGTTCGTGTGTTTGCATAGAAATTCTTAGTAAACTTTTCCTTGAAGTTTGTTCTCAAATTTGCTTTTATTAATATACTATATATAATTTATGTTATTTTTATCTTTAATTTTTATATTTATACTGTTTCAATTCACAATATATACACTGGTTTTTTGTATGATTTTGGGATTTCTTGACATAATTTTTAATGTAAGTCCTGTACCATTGGAAAACAATATGCATTTATACCAACTATATTTATATTTACTCCCATTTGTTTTTCAATATTGCTTCTTATTTAATAATTAAGTTTTAATTTCATCTTATTTTAGCGTCTCTTCTTAATTTTTACTATAATACTCAACATTTTAATGTTTTTTGTATAATTCACCAAAAAAAATTTAAATATAAGTCTTTCTTATTCAGTTGAAATGTGTTTAAAAGGCAGGCTTTTAAAAGTGCTATCCTCATAAAAACTATTTCGAAATTATTGACTTTTTTAATGCACTTCTCGGTTATTATAATTTTTAACAAGAATTTGAGTACTCACTTTTTCAGGTTCCAAAACATCTTATTAATTATGTTTTAACATAAACTAATGAAATATCTTACTGTTATTTCACATAACAGAGAAAATAGCTTATAAAAATCAATAAATCAATTATGAATTTAAATTATTAGTATATTCATGTTAAATAACATTTTAAATCTTTAAAATCCATAATATAATTTTATTTACTGTGTTCAAATGTATTCTTTTTCATATGAAATCTAAATGAAGCGTATTTTTATCAAACCCTTAATTAATATTAAATAATATATGACAGAGAATGTGCCTTCACATTAAAGCCACTACATGTTTACCTATGAAGTTTATAATTTAGACCAAATTATTCAATTTTTATTATTTGAAAATTGGTAAAACTGTTTTAGTTAAGGTAAATCAATACATTTATTTTCTTCATTTATTAACTTAATTTTTTGTTTTCATAAAAGTGACTCACAAAAGTTGCAATGATAATTTAAGTAATTTTTTCTGTTATATATTTATGTGTGACGAAATATTTACATTTATTGTCGAAAGGAATTATATGTAATAATTTATTGACTCATATCGTAAAATTTGATTAAGAAAATTCCAAAGAAGTCAGCATATTGAATTGAGGATCTTTGTGTACTTATTTTTTAAGTTTGACTGAAAGTAATAAATATATAATTTGAAATAAAATATATGTTTAAGCAATGGAAATGTAATCCTTAAAATATATTTGAAATTAAATTCAATTCCTAACTAAAGACTCAAATTTTTAAAAATATTTTGTGCTACCTATGAAATCACATAAATAACTATTAATTACATTTTGGAATTTGTGATTTTAAACTTAATGATAAATAATAAGTTTTTTCGATCATGTTAACAAAAATGATTACATTAAAAAAGTTACATTAAAATGATTACATTAAAAAATTAGACAGCACAGAAAGATAACTATATTTTCACCAAAAATTCAAAATCGTGATGTTTTTGAAAAAGAAATTAATTATAATTAATTTCTTAATGAATACTAATTGAATAATTTTCTAGTCACTTAATTTATTTTTTCTATTTATTTTCTAGGTGTTTGGTGAATGGAAGCTTGGTCCGTATGCCTGCAAAGTTATTGTGTACGCACAAATTGTAACACTGGCCAGCACCACATTCATCTTAACATCAATGAGCTATGATAGGTACCTGGCAATTTGTCGGCCATTGAAGTCAACTGGAGGAGTCAAGCAAGCAAAGATCATGATAATGGGATCATGGCTTTTAGCGTTTATCTTTGCCATTCCTCAGATATTTATATTTGTTGAGGTAAAAAAATGAATTTTTCAATGTAATTTTTGTTGCAATAAAATGTATAAAATAATTTTAAGTAAAGTAACGGAAAGGTCACTCAGTTATGAAGAGTAAGTAAGAATTATTTATTAGTCTATGCGCAGAATGGTAGATGCGCAGATTTATAGTCTATGCGCAGAATAGTAGAGATAAGTATTTGCTTTTATTAATAAATTTGCTAGTTTATATTTTGTTGTAAAAGCTCGGAACTGATACATACATATATATATATATATATATATATATATATATATATATATATATATATATATATATATATATATATATATATATATATATATATATATATATATATATATATATATATATACTGTAAGGTAAGTTATGATTAATTACATGTATAGTATTACACACATTTCTATTGTATACATGTGATGTTTGCATTGATTATTTGCTAATTTGTATTAAATTTAAATCATTTTTAAACTGAAATTAGAAAATACATAAAATTTATTTATGCATTTTAAAATTTCATATAATTTAAAATCATGGTAAATTAGTAATAAAGATGTAGAAAAGTGATTTTATTAAAACATAAACAGTCTCCATTTAGCTGGACAAACTAGACAGATATCATACGAAAAGTCACATTATATTGAATTTTAATTGTTATCGAGAAATATAAAATTCTAAAAACTGGGGCAAGAAATTTTGCATTCCCAAATGACTGAAAATTATTTTTATGATTTATTCAATATAATTTCAATAAAATGCTTTTCAATGGTAAGAAATGGATTTATAACGTAACATAGTTTCATAATGATGATATGTAACAACAATAATTCTTACAAGAATAAAGTAAAATTACTACAATATATATATATATATATATATATATATATATATATATATATATATATATATATATATATATATATATATATATATATATATATATATATATATATATATATATATATATATATATATATATATATATATATATATATATATATATATATATATAGTATGTATGTATGTATGTATGTATGTATATAATTTATTTTTTATATTCTAATACTCTCCATAATGTTGTGTAAAGAAATTTTCATGGGATGTGTTCGGTGTTTGTAAACTGTGATTCACATTATAAATTAGTAATAAATAATGGTTAGTAATCTTATATTTTACATTTCTGTTTTATTCTTAGAAATGCAAAATGAATATAACGAATAGTTTTTCGAGAGAAGCATTTGAATATTGACTTAATAAACAACCAAAAAAGTTCTTAAGCTTGCGATATCTAATAAAATAGCTTTAAAATATTGAATTCTAGGATGATAAGCAAATAGTTTCGATGAATGCTAAACTAATAAATAATTTTAGGACTAAAATTATATATATATAGAACGAATGTATCAATTATCTCTCTGTAGTTCCTTGTTTAGCATTCAATTAATTATTATTTCCCATTTGAGATTTAATTTCAACTTTAATATATAAAATTATATAAAATGTGGTCAATTTTAACTTTCATCTCAAATTATATGAGGAAACAGTATGTGCTTACATAACATCTTATTAATTTGTTCTTTTATTCAAAGAAATAATAATAAAAATAACAAAAAGTATTTAAAGTAGAAAAGTATCAGATGGAAAAAAATGTGATTATTTGTATTGGTTTTACAGAATAAAGTATTTTGAGCAAACATTTTCACATTCAATAATAATTTTATATTTATAAGGAAAACATTATGATTATTAACTTACAAAATATTATAACGTTAATTGTTACATCATTTCCCACTAATTAATTGAACTTATTGTTTAAAATATATTACTTTTTCAAAAAATGCATTTATTGTATTTCTTAAAAAAAGTAAAAATTATAATAAAAGTAATGAGTTTGACTACAAAGTATATTTCTAAAAAATATATTGAGATTCAAATAGTTACTTGTCAAGTGGTTTAAAATAGCATGGAATAAAAAAAGAAAAGAAAATGCTTTAAGAAAATGTGAAATGAGCTATGCATTTTGAACATTTAATATAATTCGGATATGCATCACTATTTACATAATAACTATGAAATTTTATTCTATTGAGCTAAGGGCACCTGTGATTTTTAATGTTTTATTAAATTAATAAAAAATGAAATATTTTGTAAAAATAATTTATATAATCATTTTCTTAAGACAGAAGATTAAATTGAGTAACTTCATAAAAAATTGAAAAATGAAATTAGCGTGAATTTAATTTCATATATATTTAATTTAACAGTAAATTATTTCTAAGTATTAACTCTCTAAAATCAGTAGTAATTAATGAAATTCTTGAAACAATTACAAGAAAACAATTAAAGACCGAAACAATTAAGTTCTTTTGAAAACTTGCTTCATTTTGAATTTAGTATACAAAAAATGAAATTTATAATATTCTCAATCTCTCTCTCTCTCTCATATAAAATAAAATAAAAATATAAATTCTTATACGTTTTTCAATGGAACTTTATGAAGTAAGAAGTCTTAAGTTTTATTGATAAAAAAAGAAACATGACTAATTTCAATTATATGTTTATTTTTAATTCAATAAATATGCTTTGCATTTTTCTTTATATTAGCCAAGTTTATTAAAGCAGAAAAATTTCAAAAAAAAATAATAAATAAAAAATCCTCCGGAAAACAATAAAAAATTAATTACGAAACAGATCATATTACGCGGATTATTTTTATAACTTTTCTTAATAATTTATTATAATAGTAACGTAGTTAAAAATAATTAACAACAGTTTACTTTTAACAATAATAATTTCAAAACATTAAAATGATTTCTAACGCATGAAAGTTTAGTATAGACTTTTAACTAAAGATGTTTTAAGTACCTGTTATCTCTTATGAAATTTAAAAAAATATTGTATTAAAATTTATAATTTTGGCATTTTTGATATAAATTTATACATGTCACTTCTTAAAAAAAAGAATGTTTCTCTTTGGCATAGTTTTGAAAATTCATTAAATTTAAATTTTATTCAATAATATTTAATATAAATAAATATTAATAAAATGTCCTAGAAAAGAAGAAAACATGTTATATTAAGGGGTATGTGTAAGTTAGTGTTTCAAGTAAAAACCTCTCTTAAAAATTTTGACGTCACTCACACACACACACACATATATAAATAAATAAATAAATAAATAAATATATATATATATATATATATATATATATATATATATATATATATATATATATATATATATATATATATATATATATATATATATATATATATATATATATAATGATAAAAATGTAGTAAGTTATAAGCATGTTAAACTTTTTTATGTAAATATTTTCTAAAATACTACTCAATTCAAATTCAAAACTTCAATATAGAAAACTTGATTATATTTTTAAATTAAATCAAGTTAATAAGTGAAAAAATATAGCAATTTTTAATGTGAATTTTCCTTTATTTAAATATTTAGGATTCAATGTGTGTTTCTTATTTTATTCACATAAATAATTTTTATATATCTCCCAAATGTCTGATAATCAAAGAACACAAAATATAATGAAGACATTAATAACTTTTTGAATGGGGTTTTTATTACACATTATTTACACCAT
Source organism: Latrodectus hesperus (assembly GCA_037975125.1). Taxonomy (NCBI): domain Eukaryota; kingdom Metazoa; phylum Arthropoda; class Arachnida; order Araneae; family Theridiidae; genus Latrodectus; species Latrodectus hesperus. Next base: position 69,961,948 of record CM075854.1, read on the forward strand.
AATATTTTGCCAATGTGCAAAGTTAGTTAGAATCCATCCTTTACTTAAAAGTTATTTTGTATAACATGTAACTGTTAGACTTTCTTTAAATTTTTGTGCGAAAAATTATACCTCATGTTAACCTCTGTTATGTTGTATTTTGGTTTTTGGATATAATTTGAATACTCACAGTATAGAGGCAAATACACTTTTCTGCCAGTATTGTACATGAACCTAAGTAGTTACGTACTTTGTTGAATATCAATTTTATAAGCACGTTATTTGTACAATAATTATTTGCTTAAAATACAATTAACAGGAATCAATCCTATGTTTAAATTATTTTAATCAAGTATTTTTCATGTGAGATAAACTGTTATATTCTATCGGCTTCGTGTATTTACCATGATTAGGGAAGCCAATGAACAAACCTTTTTCCCAGTAGCTGGTAAAATTAATGGCTAAATAACAAAAAAAGTCTTAAGCTTGTTTCAAAGGACAATACGTGCACCCAAGCACAATACTTTTCTCCAAGCTGTCACAGTAAATATAGTTTTGCATAAGGAAACTGTAGTGTACAATTTCCAAGTTTAATCTAGTTTTATCTTCCCAAGGACACATTGACTCTGCCTATCTTACGGGAGGTGGTTCTGAAAAATCTCAAATTGTGTTTTACGCAAGCATTTTGAAAAGCCTACAGTATATAGCCAATTTAGCCAAGAAATGAATTTCTTGTGTAGTACTGGGGTTGCCATAAATTAAGCCCCTTTAGAATTAATTCCTTTTATTCTCTAAAGCTTGAAAAATTTATCCTTACTAGAAGGCTTCTCCGGAAGTTTTGCTGCAAGAATATTCTTTCGAGGAATTTATTCTTTTAAGTTGAATTCACGAAAATTTTTTCTTATTTGATATTGTGCATTTAAAAAATAGGATCAAAATATTATCAATGAATATGCGGATATTTGCATTTGGTAGGACTTAAATAAATAATTCCGTCGATAACAAAACAATAACAAATATTTATTACGATAGCTTGAGCATGATAGCTTGAATCAGAAAGCGGACTATATCGCTACAGATACAATTTTTTTCTTTTCTGAAACAAGTTTTTCAGAGAGAAACAAGAACGCACGAGGTTGCCATAATTGGCGCACTTTATCACCTGATGAACAATTTTTCATGGCGGCAACATCATTAATTTCGATATATTTACTCGTACAAATACAGGTTTTTTACGATGTTAAATAATTTGAGCCACACATTCAAACAATTATTATATAATCTTTACGATAATCATATTTTTCTAGTAGATTGAATGTATGAGTCATTTACACACTTATTCTATAATTTAATTTTTTTCTTTTAAAAGGTTTTAAAAATTAAATTTAATTCACAAGTAAAATTAATGGATTCATAGAATAAGTGTAAAATATATAAAAGCTTTTCAAATAAAATAACAGAAAATCATTTTTTATTCATAGATTTACGTAGAAATGATACTTCAAAAATATATTACTAAATATAAAAAGATTTAAAACAAATGCTTTGGATTATATGACTTTTCTTATGAAGAAAACTATTAATTATTATGTAAAGCAATTAATAATTAATATCTTCATATAACGAAATTAAAAGCTGCCATTTACATTTAATTTTTTAATCTATTAACTACATTTAAATTTTTAATTCCGTATTCAAAAACAACTTTAACTAAAAGTAATACGATGTTATTGTCATAAAATGAAAAATTAACTCCACACTAATATTAATTTATTTTTTCATTCAGTTTTATTTTTAATTTTTAATAAATACATATTCACTGAAATTATTTATTCATAAAATAAATAAAATAATCTCATAGTAACAATCTTTCTACCTCTTTCATTTCTAAATACATTTGAAATATAAATATTTATCTTATTTCCAGCTGAATTTTTTATATTTTGTCCAGATCATTAAAATATCTTAAAAAGGACTCTAAATTTAGATGCATATTAAAAAAATGAAAATTTTTCAATTACCTAATCATATAACCGGAAAATTACTTAAAATGGAGTCAAATAACTTGAAAAAGAATCATATTAAAGTTGTACATTATTCTATTTACTATTCTTTTAAATCCTTCATAGAACTTTTGCTTAAATATTTGTTTTTAATAAATATCATGAATAAATAATAATAATCTTTGGAATTTATTTGTTAAAAAAACCACTATCAAAACATTTTAGTACAATGCTTTTTGACTTTTTAAAAATAAGTATTGTTCTAAATAGTTTTTCTTTGAATAAATACTTTCGATTAAATTTGTTTTATTAATACAACTAAAATAATCAATTATTTATGAAACATTTAAACCATTAGCTTCAGTATAATCTCCATAATAGTTCCTTTCTTGTTAAAAATTAATGAACTTTTTTTACATACCTCAATAAATATGTCATTTTCTCCATATTGAGCTATGCATATCTTTACCATAAATAAAAATATATTTCATTACTTTATATAAAAGACTTAAATTTAAGCCATTTTTTATATGAACATATTTTTTATTACATGCACATAAGCTTTTAAGCTATCCCACATTTTTAACTGTACTTAGAGAAAGGGATACAGCAAAATTTTTATATGCGAATCACAATTTAGGTAATTTAAAGTTTACCAGCTTATTTACGAATTAATCCTAATATGTCACTTAATAATGCATACGCATGCATATATAAATTTATATACATATTCACTCACATATACATTCAAATATGCAACATATTCAGTTTCTGAAATCATATCGAAGCATTATTAAAATAAATATGCTCATCAAAATTAAATATTTAATCAAATATATAATAAAAAAGGTGTGAGATAATCTGATTAAATTTATTTCACAGTTCTCTTTTCGCAGAACATAAAAGAAAAGCATCCATATGTTTGCAACTCTCCTTTGTGTAGGCCTCTTATGTTCATTTTTATTCAGCAGCATGAATTAATATATTGAATTACTATTGAATTTTAGGTAGAAGAAATGGATGAAATCACTGGAGTCATTCGCTTAAAATGCGAAAGTAAAGGATATACTGCTTTGTGGCAGCGCAAGCTCTACTTCACTTGGCTCACGTTTTATATTTTGGTTCTTCCAGCGATTTGCATCTGCTATTGCTATATTAATGTTTTACGTACCGTGTGGAGTGCAGCTAAAGATCACCAACACAAAGGTAACCATTCCGTTTTCTTGCGCCGTTCTCAGAATGCAGCTTCAATGATTCCCCGGGCTAAAATCAAGACCCTGAAATTGACAATTTGCATCATTGCAAGTTTCATAATTTGCTGGACTCCTTACTTCATCGTGAACAACATTCGGATTTACAGCAACTATTCCATAACCGTGTCCAAAAATATCACTTTGGGTGCTAGTACCCTTGCTCTGCTCAATTCTGCACTAAATCCAATATTTTATGGTTACTTCAATGTCCACTTACGAAAAGATTTCAAAGAAATTGTCTATCGTAAGAAAGACATTGGTAACTGCTTCACAGCTCAGTCTTGCGTCGGACAACCAGCAGATTCGTGGGACACCAATTATTCTGCATCGCTGAATGAGCACACTCATTATCCCTTCCGGAGGCACAGATCTATGAGTGACAGACTTGAGGGCAGGTCTGCGGCAACACCTCCCGAGAAAAGGCGTAATAGAATAACAAAATGCGCATGTGCTGAAGTATAAAGGTTTTTTATTAAGCCTTTGTCAAAGTTAATTTTTATATATCATTAATTTCGAAACTTTTACACAAAAAAAGATTTAAGACATAATTTATTTACTTTTCTTCGTTTTAAAAAGAAAGCAACGTATTTAATTATACAATTGGCCAATAATGTTTTAAAAATACTAATCCTTTGACGTTGCATAATGGAAGAATATTTATTTATGACAGAGATTTAATGAACTCATTCTTCAATAGTGAAAGTGTGTTGAACCGTAATTGTGCATTCATCTAAAATGCTTTTGAATGAGGAAATGTTGTGACTATGGAATTTCAAATTTTGTAAAATAAATAACATTAAGAGGGTAAAAATTAGGAAGTATTTTTCCTGGTGAGGTGCAAAACTTTCAAGACTATGATGCTTTCATTATAATAACAGGAATGATAAGTCGTAGTATTTAGTTATTATAAAACTATGAGTCTTTGATTGAATATTCTGATGAACTTTAACTGTCAGAGTATCTCACAATATTGAGAGTAAATATCAATATTGGCTGAAATGTTTACCTCCAATTGACTGACTTTGTGCTTGAGCTTTACTTTTGAGACTTTTAAATGGATACATTTAAGTGAGCTCGAGACAAAGTGATAAGACATATGCTCAATTACTATTATTGGAAAATAAAACCATGTATACCAACCTCTTTATTTCCAAGTAAAATAAAGATTAAAATTTATTTTGTTTGAAATAGATTGCATTCAAACACGAAGCTGTGACAATTGTGTATGGTGTAAAACTGATAAATGTGCTTGGAAAGTGATATCTGTATAGTATAGTTTTAATCTCGATTCTGGACAACCTATCTCTTTCCACTAAGAAATAAATTCTGTGGGCAAAGATAAGCTTGGTCTATTTTCTGAGCTGAAAATTGCAATTAAATTATGAAATGTGTTCTTGTTCTAAATATTAATATACAAAATATCTATTATGGTGTATATACTAAACATGACAATGTACATAATTTCAAAACTTCCACAAAAAGTGTTAAAGAAAATGGTTATGAATAAGTAGAAGGAAAATTGGTGAAATATAGTAGAACTGAGACTTTAGTCCACTTCTGTGTTAGCTAGTCAACTTTTCATATGAAAACTCTTGAAACGTTTGGCTTTTTGGACAATAAACATTCTTTTAAATAAAATTAAAATATCTAAGTGGAATTTTAGGAATGTTAATAATGAGCAAAAATTTTTTAAATCTTTCTCCATGACAAAATTTATGGAATGGAAAAAAGTTTTCCTTTTTTACTTAAAAAGTATCTGATTACTACAACAGAGAGTGCATCTAAAAAGGCGTTGGAAGCACATACTTCATTCTTTATTATTTAACAGTAAGTATTTTTACCATATCTATGACATGTAAGTTTTCCAATTAAGTGTTGGGAATTAACTGATTGTGTTAACAGCAATACCTTTTTTATGATTTCAGGGACTAAGCAATAGACTTTTGAGTACCACTTAGTCTTTATAATGAATGACAAGATTTATTTTATCCTGTGAAGATACAAACTTCAAAAAATTAAACTATGCATGCTTTTATAAGAAAATATGCATATTATTATCTGTTTTTTAGGTACTCATAAAATTTAGGGTTTTCTTATGTAAATATGGAATAAATAAAGCTACTCTACATTCAAATTTTTTCTTTTCGTTAAGGACTTCAAATCAACAGAAATATTTCAGAAATCCAACATTGATTTATGTATTAAGTGGATACCGTCTCACTCACAATGAAAAACTGTAGTTGTGTAATATCTTTCATGTACGCGTGTATCATTGCTCATTATTCTTTTTTGTTGGAAAAGTATCCACTCATGGCTTGTTTTTAGTTCATATCTTGTAATACATTTCAGATAAATATCTTTTTTAAGATATATTGAAATTGTGAAAACTTGAACTGGATTATGAGTTTTACTTCCTAATTTTCTTCAAATTAAAAGGACATATAACTGAAATACTTGTTTTATAGGACTATTAACTGTGGGGAAGTGAAAAGCAGAACTTCATTATATACAATTAAATTTTAATAGCTTGTATTGTATTGTTTTCACGAGTCATATTTTATGCATCCTAAATGTTTGCGTAAAAGTGTTTAATTTCTTATATGTATGTCTTTTTGTCAGCTTAGTTTATAAAAAAACTACTTTTTTAAGAATATTTGCTTTCCAATTATACTGAAGCAAAATATATTCCATTGATTTAATCATAACACTACATTGTTTTAATAATTATTTTCAATATCTGCTCATACTCCAATATCATTTGGAACAGGAGCTAAGGAATCAATCTAGTAACATTTTTATGAAATTTGAAAATATTGTTTACTTTCATTTTTATTTAGTATTTATTTTTAACAATAATATCATAGCTTGATTACGTTTAAAATCAATACGTTTTTTGAGAAATATGTTTTTATAACATTTGCAAATAAACCAAAAATATTTATGTTTAATTATTTTGAATTGCATTTTTAAATGATGAACAATTATTCCTTTTTCAAAGAAATATAAAATTTAATAAAAAAAAGTGCATTTATTAAAAAATTTCCGTATCAGAAATTCGTTTGACTTCTCACTTATTTATTTCAGAATCTATCTGAGTTAAATAATCCTATACAATGTAGGATTTGTATTAATGTTTTGATTGAACATGTGAATAATGTTGTAAGTCGATGTAAAATGATATATATTTTAATTCATGTATTGGTTTTCAAAGCATGATGATATAAATAACGCAGTGTATAACATGAATATGCTGTATTAATTCCATGTTATTGAAAATGTTAGTGATGTAGTGTTTTACAAGTACCTTGTTAAGTACAAATGAAGCGATAACACACCTGCTATAAGGCTCAATATAGTATTTGGTGAATTTATGATGCTACACTTTTTTGTTCTTCTTGTATTTATGTACTTTATTATCTTATGAATGTGTCGTCTATTGGACACAGTTCTGAACCTCATTATTGTATAACGTCATATGCTCAGTGTTAGATGTCAGAAGAAAATTAGTATTCAAGATGAATACATTTTAAAATGAAGATTCATGCTGGATGTGTAACTGATGATTTGAATGTTTTTATTTTCATTTCTGAAATTGTAATGTTTCAACTATTACATCTAACTATTTCCTGTATCTGAACATGTAAGGAATCTGCATTCCTATACTGTGCAAAAATTGATATTTAATGTAGTGATTTTTCTAGGTTTGATCAATTTTGACTTAGAAATATATATTGTGTAAATGTATTTATGAAATGTATGTAAAAATATATAAAGTGTGTTTTATTGTTATTATTAACTGTAATTAATATTTGAAACTCAACAAATGATATACAATTGATGACTTGATGTGAATGTCATAAATGTTTAATATTCTGTGTGTACTGTGAATTCAATGTAGGGTATAATAAAGATGAAGATATCAATACTGAAAATTCTTATTTTCAACCAAGTTCGAAAAAGCGAAGAGGCTTTAAAACTTTAAAAATAGGATTTAAGAACATGAAATAATAGAATTTTAAGTTGTATCTTTATGTCTTTGAATGAATCAAGTATATTTTAAAATTTATATATTGATATTATTTCATAAGTTATTTGATTAGACTTGAGCAAGAATTTTATTATAAAATTACGCAATTTAATTTTATTATATTTTAATAAACTTCATTTTCCGAGGCTAGTGCTATTTGTAGTTTCCTTTGATTTAAATAAATCAAGTTGCTAGAGTTTAAAACTGTAATATTTTCATAATCATTTCTAAACATGTTTAATTTACTGAAATATTTTCGCTTTGCTCAATTTTGGCTTAAAGCATTAATACAAATCAACTTGTCACTAAGCTTCTTCTTATTATTCGTACAAAAATGTACGTCATATAAAATTTTGCTCATTAATTCAACTGATGGATGCAATTTCGGATTAACAATTGTGTTAAATCATAATTTTTGGATATAGCTTAAAATAATGTTATAAGAATAAAAAAATACCTCAGATTGTATAAAATTAAAGGCTTAGTAATTTTGAATGATAATTAAAAAATGAATTTAATTTTTCATTTTATTAAATTGATTTATATTAATATCACATTTTATATGTTTGCATGAAAAAGTATAATTTTAATAAATAATTATACTTTTTTCATGCAAATATTTTTAAATAACGAATTATTTTTATTATTTAATAAAAGTATTTATTATGTGAAACTAATTTGATAATTTTAACTAATTTGATAATCATCGTAATGTTAACCAGTAACTCGAACGAAGCCTAGTTTAAAAGATTATCCTAATCCCCGGAACTTATAAGAAAATTTGAGAAAATATTGTGGACAATATTCATGATTTAACTAACACGAATATATAATTATTTAACATATAGCATTATTCGACCTCGTTTATCAGGAAAACTTTACATGACCAATCACATCAATAGAAAAGTTACCTAAGAATTTGATTGTTCAGATGACATTAAACTCTCTCTTCACATGAATTCGTAGAAATTTTAAGAATAACTGTAAATTACATCTAACTATTAATGAAAATATAAACGCTGTCCCTATTAAATGTTATATCTTGTATACTATTAAGTCACATAACGAAGACTAAATTCATCATATATAACCTCCTGAAAAGGTAAAATGACTTTATATAAACAAACAATACTGTTAAACTGTAAAAGAAGTAATAATGTTGCTAATTCAACAGCAAAATATGTACTTTATTTAAGATTTAATAAGATTTAAAACTATAAATAGAATTCCAATACAGCTAGAAAGCCTAATGTATATCTTAAGGGCTGCATTTATGATACAAAGACAATTTCATTAGCAAATCAAAATTAACGACAAAGCTTTATTTTTTTTTCCTGAATGAAATTCATATTTTACATTCCGGTCTGTAATTATTTTTGGTACTACTAAAGACCCTATTAAATTCGTTAATCAGAAGTTGAGATCATTAATGTTACTCATTGTAGAAAACCAGACAATTTTATAAATTTGGGAAAACTAGATACGTTTTAGCTAAGCTAAATCAGAATTTTTATTATGTATAAGGAAAGTGTAAAGCTTAAATTACTCTGTATGAAAGTAAAAATATGTGCATTAATAGATTTTTATTATATGATTTAATGAATAAAAATATTTGTTTTTTTCATCACTACGTATTATTAAAATTTAAACGATTCATTAAGAGAATTTAAGGCCTCTGAGCTAATTGTAAAAATGTATATATATAATAGATGTTTTGTGTGTAAATGTTTGTAAATATATTCAATTTATTTTGTAAAATATTTCTTCTATGATGTGAAAATAACGGAATTTATATATATGCGAGCGAGCTATTTCTAAAATACGTCCGAAAAAGAACAAATTATAAATCAATTGTCTAATTTTATAATTTAGGACATAGCTAGACACACTCAAACTAGTGTTCCCTATTATATTCTAAAAGAGTAAATAATTATATTTATATCAATAAGAAAACTCATATTTTTATTTCGATGAGGTTTAAATGTGTACAATAATAACAGTGTACAGCAAGAAAAGGAAACTTAACACTTTCATTAATACAATTGCTTCAAATTCAAATTACTTTCATTTTAAAGAAAATAATGTAAGTTGTGTAAATAAATTTGACACTGAAAATAAACCTAAAATATAAATTAATTTTTCTATATCATAAATTACGTTTTAAATAACTATTGTGCACATTTGTAAAATTATCATTTAAGTGGTAATCTAAAATTTTTCAGAAATGTTAATTGAAACTAAAATTATATCATTACAAACTATTTTAAGGTTAATCAGAATAATTAATAAAGTTTTATTTTATCTTACGATCGTTACATCGTTTCTCTGAAAATTAGTTTTATAAAATAATAAATTCTATCACAAAATGATATGCGCACACAGAAATAATTGTACCACAACTTAGAAATTCGTCATTATTATAATAATTTATACAAATAAAGAAATATAAAGGGAAAATTGGAAAATATGGGCTTTTAAACAGTAAAATATAAAAATGTATTTTTCCTTAGGCAGTAAAAACATTCCAGTTTCAAATATGAAAGAATCTAATTAATTTATCAATTTCCCAATTTGATATGTTACGTTTTAATTCTAGTCTATTAATTGGTTTAAATTTTATGCTTACCTTTCCCAAAATGAGCTCCAAAAGTTAAAGGTTGTAATGAGCTTGAAAATCACATTATATCACATTAAAAGTTCGAAGATATGTTTCTAAATTCGGTGTTAATATTAGATTACGCTTATCTTGCTTCCCACCTACTGTGGAAAATCATGTTAAAAAGTGTACAGAACACGCTTTTGATGAGACCAGGTGTTATTTTTAAATCATCATATTGCTTGTATAAATGTTACTATTATACTACTACTGATATGCCTGTAAGCAACTATATATTGAATATTTAATGCAACTATATACTGAATATTCCTTTTCTTCAGTCAATGATCATAAGCATTGGAAGAAAGGAAGAACTCATCCTTATATATGAGCTATTAAGTTTATATTAAGTTGATTAACAAAAACACTATTTCAAATGCATTGCTTTACTACAAATAGCAAGAAATTTAATAGATTTTGAGCTATTATTTTCAAGAAAATATTCTTCCTCTTCGAATCACTTCTTTCTTTTAAGTGAATGGGTAGCATTAATTTTTATCTGATTTTATCAATGTTCAGTTTTATCCAGAGACCACACTAAAATGATTGATGATGAACATGACCTTCAAGTGCTTAGGCATTCTACAACTCATGTTTGAAATTTTGATCGCAGCATCAATAGATGTATCACTTTCTGCAATACCACAATTGGAATATCGATTTTAGTTAAGATTATGATGCAACTCTTCTCAAAATTATATAATGCTTTTAAAATAATCGAGAGTGTCTGAAAGATAATGTTTGATACAATGGCTTGGAAAAAACAATTAATTTTGGTGGAAATCGTATGTATCTGATAGCACAATTATCATTTTTTCTTCATGATATGCTGCGAAAGCTTGAATTCCATTATCCCATAGTACAAATTATTGCAACAAAAGCAATCATTTACAGAAACAAATTTATTTGCATGAAGAATTTCATTGTTGTAGTTCACTTCTGTCTTGAATCATATTTTTTTTATCATAGAATTCAATGTTTAAATGATATTGAAATATTCAACTTTTAAATTTGCAGAAATGGATCATAAATAATGTTTATAGAATTTGAAAATTTATAATAAAAAATTCACGAGATGTTATAGGACTTTGTCAAAACAGCTTGAAAGAAACGAGTGACCTTTTACATATAATGTGAATTTTTAGAAACTTTGGTTAAATGTTTTTATCTCCCAAATAGTCTGCAATATTTTACTTTTAGTTTTCCTTAACAAATAATTAAAAACGTTAAATTACAAAAAACATAACTTTATGCATGTTACGTCAATAAGTAAATTAAGAAATTATTCTCTATATTGTTATTAATGCATGCTATTTAAATAGAAATAGTTTTTTCTCGGCAATATAATTTTGACTTCTTCAGTATCCGATATTAACTTAATTAAATATTTGTTTTAATAATTCATATATTTGCATTTTAAATTTGTAAAACATTTTTTCCAATTCATATTAGAATATTTTGTCCAATGGTTTTCAAGTTAGAAATGATCTAAGTCTCTTACGTTTTTTACTAAAATTATGTTTCTAGTTTGAATAATTTATATAACTCAAACTCTTATTTCATCTTAATTATAAAACTAATAAATTTCTCGACTTCTAAAACTTTATACGAAGAAAATCGTAACATAAGCTTCATAAATATGGAGCAGGATTCTTTTAAAAATTATTTTTTAAACATACCATTAAATGTAATATCTTCATTAAATAAGTTTTTGTGAATTTGAAAAACATTTCTGATATGACTCAGCAAAAACTACTCCATAGTTTTAATATTTTATATAAATTTTAAAAGTAATATTTAACCTTCTAAAAATTATCAGAAAATAAGTTACTAATACAAGTTTACTATAAAAATTAAATAAAAATAAATTTCCTCTGAAAATAAATTAATAATGCAAACTTATCAAAAATTAAATAAAAATCAAAATGTACGGAATATTGTCTTGCTTTAAATATACATAAAACTAAATAATAATGTCCAAATAGCTTATATTACATACTTTTAATTTTTAGAAAGCAGGAGTTAGTTTGTTGATATTTCTTTTAATAAATAATGGCTTTATTACTAGAAACATACTTTTAGCAGTAATAAACAATTGAAATGAAATTTCTTACCTTATTTTTTATTAATATATTTTCTGAACACAAAATAAGAGAGCTATTAATAATATGTTTAAAACAACATCATTTTCTTGTTTATTATTTTTAATTTTACAAGGTTTCAAACTTAAAAGAAAAGTATATTTTTATTTAAAATTAAATTAACAAATTTTGATGTAATGAAAAAGAATGTATTTCTTTCTTAAGTTTGAATGTTTTATTTTATTTTCCCCTGCAACCCTATTATTTCTTAATAAAAAGGGACATAATTCAAATTCCAAGTATCTTTAATCATTGGTATTCTTATGTTTCTTTTAAAAGCATAATGCATTGAGTAATAAAAATGTATGATATTCTTTGAATACTAATCAGAAATATTTGTGAAAAGATAAATGCATTAATGTTTTTCTTAAATATTTCTTAGATTGTTATAACAGATTCTTTCAGTTTTCATATTTCAACGTTTTAATTACGACTATAAATTGAATTGAAAACAATTAAAATAATGATAAATTAAAAATCCTGAGCTTTCTTTTTCAATAAGTTTGCATTTTTAATTTCAAATAGTTATCTTATATATTACTTATGCACCTTTTATTCAATATTTTTAAAGAAAATTTCCTAAAAACCCTGCATGCAAAAACGTTTTGGGAGAAAGAAAACTATTTTAATAATATAGACAGAAATATTCCTTTAAAAGAAAAGAAGCAAAATTATTTTGACATGATATGACATATGGGTTATTGAGAAGAGAGAATAAGTGTCGAGAGAAATACATCTCAAAATAGATTTCATTTTAAGCTCTTTTATTTCTAGAGGGATTGTCTGGAATAAACTACAAATAACATGCTTTAGGTTGCAAAATGTCTAAAACTACCATCACTTGCAGAAAAACTATCAACTAAATTATTAGAATAAAGGTTATAAGTGTTTACTTACAAAATAATTTAATGATTACTATTGGTTTTAGTATGAGATGGTATGAGAAATAATGTATTGATTCTCAACTAAAAAAATATTTTTAAATGCATTAAAATAACCTAAAAACATTTATTTTAATTAATGGTCCTAACTGACAACTTTCTTACGTTGTGTGTCATATCTGCAAATTTTGAAAAAAACAAGTCTATTAAGTTTTGTTAATGTTGTATAATTTATAGAAAAATGATGAATTTATAGTAAAATGTATACAATCCTTAAACGCGAATGTACACTAATACTAAATAGCACTGATTAAAGTGCTATTGTAGCAAAACAATTCATCCGTAAAGTTTTAAGCTATTCAGATCGATGATATGAAACAAACATTTTTTCAATGCAATCATATTTAATTTTAATAATTTATAGTAATTGAGAAAAATTCTCAAAATTAAGAGTCATATAGGAATGAAGCTGACTGAAGTAAAAAAAAATGCTCAGTTTGTTATAACATTGGAAAAAAATTAACTCTAAATATTCAAGAATTGGATAGATTAATATATTTTCATAATGGTAAACCTCCATTTATGTTTTAACTGATTATATTGTGCTTAAATTTCTGAGCTGAGAAAGCACATTAAAATTTTCACCTTTTTATAAACTAAAATGAATATATTCATCTTGTATTTGAAATTTAAAAGATATTGTTTAATTTTATGTATTTGATATTTTCTGTATATTAATTTACAGTCTCGTTATCGAGTTTTATTTAATATCTTAGCTTCTGAAAGCAAATTGTTATTACTTAAATTTGTCTTTTTGACTAAACAACTTGAATAAAACATTTTGAAGCTCAATATACCTTGCTTATTAAATATTTATTTGCTTTTAAACTAATTGGTCTAAAAGTAAATTGATAAACCTCTTTTAGTTTCAATGTAATTATAGAAGACATATATTCTGGAAAGAACTTGAATGATATACTTTGTTATCATTAAAGAGGGAAATTTGAGTATTATGTTCATTAAAATTGCATTTCATCATATTATTTACCTCTTATTTATGTTTACTTAGATTATAAAGTATAAATGCCATTTACTGGCACAGATTTTTATGAAAAGAAGTAATTTATGAAAAAATCGTACATTTTTATGAAAAAATGTATGATTAAATGATTATGAAAAAAATTATGCTGGTGCTGTATTTTATAAAGTATTGATTTAGATTCGTACAGTTTTCATATTTTTTAGTGAAATTCTTCTTTTTTGTGGACGTTTTAAGAATATTATTGTATTTGTAGTTGTTTGAAATCAAATGTAGATTAGTATATATTGATATAACACATTCGTCATAAATGTATAATATTCATGTATTTACTGATGAAAATGAATATATAAGTGTTTAAATATAAGTGTTGGTGCTTTTGCGCTATGGCGAAATATTTATCATTTTATACATCCTTATAAGTATGCATACTTCTCCATAAATGAAAAAAATGTAATGTTTCGAATTGTTACAGTTCTTTTGTTACTTTTCGTTTTTGATAAATCACGCAAATCTCGTATTTTTCTCATAAAACTAACAAAAGTGGCAAGTTTTGTAAGAAAATTCTGTGCTCTTATAAAACCCTTTTTTTATTTTTATAACATAACAGTATTTTAACTGTTCGAAAATTTCAAATTTTGTGAAGGAATCTGGAACTTAACTTTTACAAAATTAATCCCAGGTATGTTTCGTAAAATTAATTCCACTTGATAAATTTGAATTTTGAGAATCAATTAATAACAATATTACATCACCAATCGTCTTAATATTTCAATTAGCTTAGTGCATTTGAGGCATTTTAATAACATGTATTGTAATCTTGTTGCTAACAAGAATAATAAAAGAAACAATTAAACTGTGTATGTGTATATTAAATTATACATGTAATAATTAAACTTTATATGTGTTGTATATTTTCCATATTTCTTAAAAACACGAAGTAACACATCAATTAATTTAATAGCTTTATATAAAAGTTAATAAAGTGATACACTTTTTTTCAAAATTATGTTTTGTGACTAACTCATTTTATCATTGCCATGTTTTCTGTTAGTGTGCTAGATATGGGCATTGCTTGCATATATAAATATATAAGTCACACATTTATATTCAGTGATTAAAAATTCATGTTAATCAGCTTAATATTCTATTAAATTTTTAAGTGTGTGTTCGAGACAAATATATAAAATTAGCCTAAATTACCGAGGAAACCAAAGTCAACTTACTAAAACAGTGAAACCAATATATAGAAATTTGTAAATTTAAATTATTTGAGTTATATATTGGAAAGTTATAGCAAATATATATTTTTAATTTTAAACACACAAGCAATCATTTCATTTTCTACCGTCATTCTTATATCCTGAAATTTAATTGTGAAAAGAAAATTTCATAACGTTTAAATAGCGCATGTGAGAAAGTATGCAGTTATAATTCAAGAAATCAAAAGTTCAGAATTTTATGATTACCAATTGCAAACTTTATTTCCTAAATTGCTCTTATTTATCATAATTTGACTTGTTCATTTCACAAAAAAAGATTGATTTTAGAGTGGTTCTAAATGTTTGTGTTATTAATAGCTATCTGTGCAATCTAATAATTGCGTAAATTTTTCAAAACGCGTAGAAGCGATGGATTCTGCTTATATATATATATATTGTACAACATTGTTTTTTATTTTAATCCATCCAGCCTAATCCATTTATTTTTTTTAAATTTTTGTTGAATTTCATGTTTAGATTCCTTTATAATTTATCATTTAATGTACTTCAGTTTGATAGGAATCTGCGATGAAGTGCGATTGAAGAGAACGCACAACTAGAATTATTCGAATTTCGATCTTTTATAAGCCTGAAAATGATTTCCGGAATACGTAATCAGCAGTTAAATGAAGTTAGAAGAGCTGCTCACTGGACTAGTCATAATGTAAATCAAAATGAGGAAGAGAAGAGATCAAAGCACGTTTGATAGTGCCCAAATCATCTGAATCCAGTGAATGGATATTTTCTTTCCAGAAAACAGCATTAGGCACTTGAATTTTCTCATATGTGTAGGTCAAAATTGTACTATGATTACGTTGAGTCAGATCAAACTATCATCAGAATCAATTTTACATTCATCATCTCTTACATCCAATTAATATAGGATATTAAGTATGTGGCAGTTTACTTATTGCGATTCACCAAAGTTAAATCTACTTGCTGCTAAATGGATGATTTTAATAGAATCTACATTCTTACGATTCACATATTACACGGTAATGTGTGGATATCCAAGTTTTTTTTTCTTTTTTTTTTAATGCGGGATCCATTCTTTGGATCTCAATGATTAGACCACAATAAAATGCACTTCGATGCTTATTCTTATCCATTTTGCTTTTGACTAGTATTGATAATGTGTTATGAAATGAGTTTAATACTTCATCAAAGTTGTTAGTACACTGAAGACATTGAACACCTAATTGCAATGATACCAAATTTATAGGATTGCTAAAGAAAGAAAAACGATAGAAAACATTTGTGTATTAATTTAAGCAAATGTGAAATATTAACTTCATATAATTTTACATCAAACTACTATTTACATTTATTTTTACAATCAAATAAAAAATAAAAAACTTTTATATATCGATTCATTTCAATTCAAAAAATTCTGGTACATAGAAGAAATTAGCAATCTAATACTATCAACAATGTACAGAATACTTTTTAATGAAAATACAAATTTGAGACAGTTATATGCAAACAAAATCCATAATTACTTAAAACATTAACAAATGTGAAATTAAAATTTCATTAAAATAATTCTTTAATTAACTCTTAAAAATCGACTTCATCATAACTTAAGACTGCAAATTTAAAAAAAAATTATCTTAATTTTAATGAGGACCACTGTAAATTTTGTTAATATTATATGTCAGAGAATTTACTTCAAATCATAAATGAGAGAGCATAAAGGTAGTATTTTAATTATTGTTATACATCAATGTAAGCGAAACATTATATTCTACATTTTTTTAAATATCCAACTCTTTCTTAAATATAAACATTAAATTAAAGTTTGAACTATGTAAAAGGCTCAAGCTTCAATCTAAATCTCCTTTCAATCCAATTCTATTATTTTTGAATATTTTTATTGTAAATATCACAAAGCGAAAATTATGTTTATTATTGCTACTATTTAGTAAATTATATATAAATATGTCATGAGATTTTTAATGAAAATATGAATGTATTGTTGTCCAAGTCATGTACTTTCAAGTGTCTATGTTTTTTTCATTGTCCATTGTTTTGTCCATTGTCAAGTAGTGAAATGGATATGTAGCATATAAAGAAATAATTTAATAAGTAAATAAAATGTGGCAAAATATATCATTTGTTTATGTATCAGTTATGCTGTTTTTTTTATCTTTTATTTGCATGAAAATCAACATTTCAATTTATATTCGTATATATATATATATATATATATATATATATATATATATATATATATATATATATATATATATATATATATATATATATATATATATATATATATATATATATATATATATATATATATATATATATATATATATATATATATATATATATATATATATTCCCTTTTTGTTAGTATGTTTATATTATTTTATAAATATGATTGTAAATGAATGAGATTTACATATTAGGTTATTAGTTTCTAAATTATATTACACAAAAAGACGTTTTATACACAAATATGTTTTATATTTAACAATCCATGTATTTCATTGATTATTGATGTCAATAAAGAATATGTGTGTCTTTTATAAATTGATTCTGGTATTTAATTTTAGAGTAAAACATGTATAACTTAATTTTTTATTTAAATACAAGAAAAAGTTGTTTGTATTTCATTTCAGTATTAAACATACACAGAATTTGATAGTAGCTTTCAAATCTTATATTTTCTTTTTTAAAAGAACTGTCTTAAATATAGCAGATTACATATATATAAACTCTCATAAATATAATATATTTTTCTACACTAAAAAATGCAACTTATATCGCCATGGTGCACAAAAACAAAAGAATAGACAAATAATGAAGTCCTAAATGAAATCAAATGAATTTTCTTTTCCATGTTGGTTCATTTTTCAAATCAATTTGGGTAGTACACTGTCTTTCAAATGTTAAGAAACAAGATGTTTTTCAAAGCTCACTATAAAAAAGATGACACGAACAATAAAATTTATAGTTTATGTAAAGGAGATAAAACGAACTTATGTAAATTTGTGCAAAAACTCTAGATACTTTTTTTGATAGAAAACAGGTATATATGAGTTAAAGAAAAATATGCAAACATAAGTCCTTCATAATTACGCGTTTACATTTTGTTAATTTTTAACTTTCATTAGCATATTAGTTGACAATTGTCAATGTAGTCTTGCAATGTCTGAGATAAGCCGTTTGCTTATTTTATTAAGGTAGCAGGTAGTCGGATAGATAAAAATGGAGGTACCAGGCTGATATTATTCGGGGTCTTAATATGTCTTGCAGTGTGGTCCACCGTATCTCTGGAAACAATATAAAAAAAGGATCTTCTGTGTTCAGATGACGTTTTCTAGGCCATCCACGAGCTGCAACACCTGCAAAAGACTATCTTATAGCTCTTTTGGCTTGGTGGAGAAAAAATAATTCTATGCCGCAACGTGTTGAAGACCACTCTGTTGCATGATGGAGAAAAACATCCTCTAGTATGGTGCGAAGGCGTCTTCACCATGCAAGTCTGTATGAAGATGACTGGTTGTATTTCAACGTACGTTAGATAAGGGCTTGCTTATCTTGGGCAAGAGAACACATTTCTTGGACCAGATAGCTATAGTCTTCTGTACTTTTCACAGACGTGTTCAGATTCACATGGAAGAGTTATTCAGCACGTCTGCTTATTTGTAAGGAACAAAACACCAGATACCCTCAATCCAACACTGTAAAAAGACACAGAAAAATCTTTTGAATATAGCATATTAAATGTATTTATATATCTGGGCACATATATTTAGAATTCATGCAATATAACTATAGTTTGAACTTAAAAAAATGATTGAATTGATAAGTTTCAAAAATTGTTTTTTCAAGCATCCCTAATGGATATGTGACTGTATTTAGTGATTACTGAAAAGTTCTTTACAATTTCAATTCTGTAGTTACACAAATACAGTATGGGTGTCTCTACTATAAATATGCGTTGTACATTTAGGAAACGAGCTCGAGGTGATAAAAATAACAGTAGGATTTCTTAACGGAAACATAAAATTTAAAGAGGTAGCTAACAAAAATCTATTAGAGATTAATCTATCAAAATGCATAATCTATAAGAAATTTAAAATGATAGATAACAAACTCTGCACCTGCGAAGAAAAATTAATCATTTGAATAAAATGATAAACAATTTTTATACTCCAAAGATAAGCTCCTAAATATTGATGAGATGCAGAGGTAAACACAGTTCCAAGTGATCGGTGCCACTTTTAGAACGCCCTTTTAGGAAAGAAGGTAGGAGCTTACCTACCAGTATTTCTTCCAAATAACTGGAGTTATAACATTTCGTGACTGTAGTGGTGATTTCGGGGATCCTCGGTGATTGCTGGACATGACGATGATCATGTGCTTTTAAAAACACAGTTTTTTACAACTCTGGGAAACTCGCACATGCGCTGGTAGTCACTTTAAGAATTTACTTAAAAATTCCTCTTCTTTGCGACACCACCACACACTCCTTCGCTAGTACCAAGAAACCAAGCTTGGTACGGTAAAACTTATCAAACCTAACATGGCATCCAGTATGTGTTATAATAGGTGGTTTGCTTTCCGTATTGCTATCTTCAGGAGTAGGTTGATCCTGATAAAATGGAGGTTTTATTCTATCAATGGCAATGAATTTTCTATGACCATTAATATTTGACACAAAATGTTTTGGCTTCCTGGAAATTACTTTAAATGGTCCGTCATACGGATGTGTTAATGGTTGTCAGATTGAATCTATTCTAACAATTATATAAGGGGTCTGAAATAATTCCTTATGAGAAAAAATTTCGTCAATTGCATGGTTTGAAGTAGGAGTTGGCCTCAACTCCTTCATGTGTGTTTTCAAACGTTCTGAAAATTCAAAACGAGTAAATGTAACTATCGCCTGAGTCAAAAGAAATCATCTGGAAGTCTTAATGCGGCACCATACACCATTTCGGCAGTTGATGCCCCTATATCTACTTAGAAATTAGCTCTTATGCCAAGTAAGGCTATGGGTAATTTCTCAACCCAAAATTTAGATGACTTGAGAATACAGATCAGTGATAAGCTTCCGGCTATTGCGTAAACCTGTCAATACAAATAAGCATGTATTGAAAACCTCTGGTCGGTGGTAAGGACCCAATAATATCTAGATGCACTTCAGAGAATCTAGTAACAGGACATTTAAATGTTGCAAGTGGAGATTTGGTATGTCTCAAAATTTTAGATTTTTGATATTGAATGCATCTTTTTACCCAAACTTTACAGTCCACTGCTAATCATGGCCAGATAAAATGGTCTTTAATTAGCTTGATGCCAGAACCTGATAATATCTTCCTGGCGGAATCTGTCTTGTTAATACAATCGGAAATTTCCAGTAGAAACATAGAAGAATAATTTTGGAGAATGTCTCTATGCATCTGCTTCAATTGTAGATGTGTTTTACAGTTTAAGAGTTTCTGCAACTTCTTGTCGATAGACTGTGTGGATACTAATGCTTCTAAATCAATATTGCACCAAAGACTAAGGCGTCGACTCTAGATATAGCTTCAGCGACAACATCATGGCTTCCTCTAATATAGCGAATGTCTGTGGGGAATTGTGAAATGAATTTAATATGACGAAATTTACGGGGATTGCAACGATCACTTTATTGTTAGAATGCATAGTACAATGGTTTATGATCAGTAAATATAACACATTCGGATCCCTCAATTAGATGCCTAAAATGTTTAACTGCAGAGTAAATGGCTAAGAGTTCTCTGTCGTATGTACAATACCCTTGTTCGGTTGGATTAAGTTGACGAGGGAAGAATCCTAGAGGACTTATCATACAATCTTTAATCTGATGAAGTTCGGCTCCTATTGCTAAGCTAGAAGAGAGAGTTTAGAATTGGCAGCAGGATATGCCAAAGTAACTGCGTCTTTTAGAATGCGCAGACATTTAGAAAATGCCTCGCGATTGTAAAATAGATTTAACTTTCTAAGGCTATCTTTTTACCAGTTGGTATAACCAAACCTGAACTTCAGCTGCATTATTAAAGAATCGATGATAAAAATGTATCATGGTGAGAACACGTCGCAAGCAATCTACTATTTTAGGCAGGGGAAAGTTGTTATATGCTTAATTTTATTTGGTGCAGGGTAAATTCCTTTAATGGTGATCAAGAACCCTAGAACTGGCAATACTCTAACCCCAAAAATGCACTTAGAGTAATTAATGACTAAATTATGATTATCTAATCTTTCACAAATTTTAGCTAAATCTTTTTTGTGCGCTACTTCATCAATAGAAGTGACTAAAATGTCGTCTATGTATGCGAAACAGCAGTCGACCGACACTTCGGAAAACACTGTCTATGTACTTCCAAAATGTTTGAGCAGCATTTATTAATCCAAAGTACAGGTATACAGATAATTATACTCATGTAAGCCTATGGGAGCGATTATAGTGGTTTTTTGAATATCCGCCTCCTCAATCTTAAATTGCTGGTAAGCTTTTTTCAAGATCAATTTTAGAAAAAATTGGCATTGAAAAAAATTCCATGGCAAAATCATGCAAGTGTGGAAGAGAGTATCTGTCACGGCGTTCAATCTGCGATGATCACCACATATTCTATACTTGCCATCATGCTTGGTGTCGACGTGTATCGGACTAGATCAAGGACTTTTAGAAGGGCGGAAAAAATTCTGCTGAAGCAACTCCAAAAATTTAGTTTTTAAAGCCTTCAGTTTGTCTGGTAAGAGTCTTCTAGTTCAGCAAAGAATGGAGGCAATTTAGCTTCAATTATATGAACAACTGTAGCAGTTAACATGTGCCTATTAAGATTGGGATTCAGAATTCGGAGGAATTTAATAATTACCTGCAATAGGATGTATAAGCATTAATTGGTGTTAAATGCGTTCCTGCTTATATAGAATATTGAATAGTTAAAACAGAGTGGTGTTCTATCAGTCTGTGGTTTTTAATATCTAACAACAGTGCAAACCTTTCCTAGAAGTCAGCTCCTAAAATAGACGTGGTTATCTCAGCAATAACAAAGTTCCACAACTATTCTTTTTTTATACCTATGTCACGATTCAGTTGTATATTGACAAAGGTGGGAACTTTTGATCCATTCACAGCATACAGACAGTCATAGTTGTTTCTTCCAAATTACAAAAACCCTAGGATAGAAAGACACAATTGCACCAGAATAAACAAGAAATTTTCTAGAAATTTTGTTAAAAACAAATAAGTGGCTATGATTAGTAGCAACGTTCTGTTGCCACCAGAACATACGTGCTTATTAGTTTTCCTGGAAATTGCATGCCTGTACACATTTCTTTGCTTTATCGGAAAACTTATAATGAACCGTTATAAGTGTTACGAGAATTCAAATGTGATCTTGTATGGTTCAAAAATCAAGAATTGGATCTACAACGACTTCGCCTACCTCTATGCTTTTGAAGTAATTTTAAAGTTTTTTTTTTTTTTTAATTTCATTGATTTCAGCTTTGATTGCTCAACTCTCTTGATTCATTCAATGCCGTTATAGTGGGTATTATGGGAGATATTTCCATTATCTTATAAGCAATTTTAGACACATTAGTTAAACTATCACTTGAAAGGGCAAAAAAAAGATTGGATAATACACATCTCGTCTTTAATATCTCCTTCAGCCAAGCTTTTCATCTCCTGTAGCAGTTGTTATATATATATATATATAGATATAGATATAGATATAGATATAGATATAGATAGATAGATAGATAGATAGATAGATAGATAGATAGATTTATCCTAATTGTGTATATTTTATCCTAATATATTTATCCTAATTGCGTCTTAGACTTCTTGGAAGAGAAGTCTAAGTAGGGAATTTAGCTTCGTCTTCCGTAATACCTGCTAATCTGAATTGAGATTCTAGTTGTAGAAACCACAAACGGGGATTTGTATCCCAAAAGGTAGGTGCTCGGAAGCAGCTCTGGATAAATCTGGAACTTTTTGAATTTCAACCATCGTATCTTAAGAATAAAAATCAATATGAATGTAGTTTTTAAAGATAGAACTGCACCAAAATATTCGTGTATGCGTTAGGAAAGCCTTGGGATATATATATATATATATTTATATATATATATATATATATATATATATATATATATATATATATATATATATATATATATATATATATATATATATATATATATATATATAAATAAAGATAATAAAATATTCAGAATCTCTTAAATCCTGATAATGACAAGCAAATACTAACGTAAACAATATTTTTGTATCTCCTAAAGCATTTGTGCAATTCAGATTTGCATGTTATTGCTTTGAATTTAAACCATGGTTCCAAGTCATCATCAATAAGACGACCTCACAGTTTACTCTTGATTAATTTCATGCTTGCAAATGACTGTTAGCATGAATATGTAGTCCTAAAGAAGCTAAAAATGTGAACAATAAATTTTTCAGCTGATTGTGAGTCAGGAATACCATTTCATGTGTTTAAAATCAACATGTATTTTTCCTGATCTTTCAAAACGTACTACATACTACTTGTGCTCAGAAATAAATATCTATTTGTTTTTCTGCAATGGTTCTAATCATCACTAAACGGTCAAATTTCTTGTTCCAAATTTTTTTGTTTTTTTTTAAATTAAAGATTTTTTTTTTATTTCAAAGCTTCAATTATCATTATTAAAGATACAAAAATTTAATTTTTAGAGTAGTTTTAAAAACTTTTTTTGTCTTTCTTATTTCATTTATTTATAACAAATGCTAATGTTGACTAATTTTTCCTGAATTTCTGAAATCTGGTAAGAAAAATTCTTTCATTTTTAAAATTGTTGTTTTGAAACAGAATATTTCAATATCAGAATTATTTTCTTGGTGATATGTAAACACGCTTAGAAAATGAATTATTCCAAATCTTGATCAAAAATAGACTATTTGTTTTCAAGTGAAATAAATTTTTTCTATGATAACAAAATATGTTTCTTTTTCCCAGTAGTTTTTGATTAAGTAATTTCGATCAGACGTATCTTCAATCATGAAAAATTTTTTTGGATTAATTGATCGTATGTTAATTCCTTATAGTGAACACCATTTTCATAGAGAACTGCTTTAATTTCCGTTTCTAAGAACTCGAAACTTTTCAAGACGTTTTCTATCGATTACCAACGCATTTTGTGGTGCAGCAAAAGGTGTATATACTCATTTTGTATTTCAAATAAAAATTCTATCAACTGACAATGATTAAGAGCTTTAACTATCGTGGAGTTGATAATCTTAATTACCATTTCAAAACATTGCAAATATTTTCTGGAAATGGCGGGGTACAGAGTACTTTTTCCAGAATGATGTAAGGGTAAATAAATATTTCGTGATAGGTATTTACTTTCGAATTAGCAACAAACCGTTTTTCGCACCTGTCATATTTTTTCTCTTACGGTAATGTTACACTGGCGCTGTTGTATATTTTTAGAATGAAGACAATTTTATGTAGTGGAATATTTTGTTTTTCCAAGCATGAAGTTTCAGCATTTGTTATACCTTCTTCTCGTGATTGACTTTGAGTGGCAATAATCCTAAAAGATCTTCTTTGGAGTCTATAAATGAAACTAATATTTCAAAATGTGAAATTTGCGATAAATCATAAATCTCACAAAATTCATCAAGTACTATTGATAAATTTATGATCTTCGACAAACTGGTTAGTTATATTCAAAGACATTTTGACTGCTACATCTTTCATTCTTTTTGCAGTCAGTGGAAACTCTTGATTTTTTCAGTTCAATGTGCTTACTTCTCAAAATTACAAAATAGCTTTTTATATAATTGCCTTTTAAGTATTTGCCATCTGCACATGGTAACCTGATTTTAGTAATCTTGTGACAGATCAGAAATCTTAACATTACTATAAGATTGCATACCATAATTAAATAAAGAATTTGATTTTCTTTGATTGCTGTGAAGTTCCTCCCCCCATTTTTTTCTTGCATCACAGACAGGATATTTAGCATTAAATGTTTCGTGTTTAGTTGTGAAGTGTCTAAATTTTATGTTTTGTTGCTATTCAATTTTTTCCTAAACAATGGGACATGTCAGAAGATTATCTGACTTTTAAAAATATGGAAGGTCTCAACCCATTCACCTTGAAATTCATGGTGGTTTTCATCTTCCGTTTCTCTTTTTTCTTCATTGTAGTCTTGGTGTTACACGAAAGAATAAATAGATCCAAAAAGTAATGACTCTATTGTCACAAATATATGGCTTACTTACATAATTAGCTGACTAGTTAGTCGATAAAAATTACACCTATTTACTAATTATTCATTAATAATGAGTTCTTTTCCATGAAAAGAATCTTTTAACTCAAATAAAACATATTATTGCTAGATATTTTGAACTAAAAATAAGAAATCCTTTCAGAGTTAAATTTTTATTTGAAATTACTTACCGAAAAAAATCATTGTTATTTTTACAGACAACTCATATAAGTAGATAAATAAAATAAGTAATTTCATAAGTATGAAATCTCTTTTAAGTAATATAGCAATTCAAAAAGTATGAAATAATCATTACACTCTCGATGTCTTGCAATTCAAAATATGAGTTAAGCTGTGCTTAAATTCAAATTGGCAGATTTTATCAACATGATTGTCTTACCAACCCAACTGAAAATCATACAGAGAGTCACCAATGATATGTTAACACATTTTAAGTGTAGTAAAGCTGTTGTAGAAATACATCATATTGCAAAACAAAAGTTCGAAGAGAAACAATTTAGCAAGAACTTCGAAATTTCATTTGGATTTTCTAATTAATGACTCCTTAATTTACATTTCAGAACTTGTAATTAGTGTCAAATAATAGAGTGAACTGTGCAACAGAAAGCATTTAAAATATTCAAGACTATCTGACACGGGATTTCGGAACTGAACATCAAGGTTTCAAGGTTTATCCAGGTGTTTTAAGTACATATAAGGTATGTTCGATGGCAATTGTATGAAATATAAAATGAATGTGTAATAAAAATTAAATCAACAGAGTAATTATATACATAAACAATTGCATGATTTCTAAGCAAAAGTATTCGACATCATGTTGGCTGAAGCAATATGATAAAATGGTAGTCGTGAGAGCCGTGAATCGATATCAATGATTCCAAATATTTCTTAGTCAGAAAGGTTAAGAGAGGATAGAGCAACCAAAACCATTTTCATCAAGAGGGAGTCAATATTGAGTAAATCATTGTGAAGAGGTTTGTTTCTTGTTAATTTTTTGAGGAAGAAATTTAAGCTATCTATATTATATTTTGAATCCCGGTAGCTTTGTGGCAGCGTTTCACGCTCCCATGACACAGGTCCGAGGTTCTATCCTCGGACTGGGCAAGGTTGACTTAGCCCTTCATCCCTTCAGTGGGTAGATTAACTGAGTACCAAGCATGCTTGGGAGCTAAACACTGGGGGTCTTACGTTAGGCTGACCACCTGGACATATGCTTCGCACCCCAGGGCCCTCGGTCATGAAAACATTTATGGACACTGTAGGCCTTGGCCCACATGGGCTGTCGTGCCATGGAGTTTAGTTAGTTTATATTATTTATTAATTTTGAATTTAAAAATGGCAGAAGTTTTTAGAAAGATATCAGCTCTGATTTTAATATACTTAGTAAATTATTTTTGAGCTTTTATTTATATGAATTTTTATTTGAAATTAGAAAAATATTCCGATCTCACTTCCTTCTTAATTAGATAAAAATGTTCCTCTCTGCAAGCTTAAAATATCTGAGTGTACATAATGATATTTCTCTGGGTTACTGCCAATATCATCTGGTATTCACTTATACACGTTTCTATAGTCATTTTGGAAATACGGTTGCATATAAGAGAGTCATAAAATTTCTCATTCACATGAATTTCAACATAGAGAAAAAAACACCCAAGTAAACAGTTTAGTATGAGAAAATCCGACATAAACGTATATATTTCAAATATATTCACAGTTTCATCTAATATTCGCTTATTCAGATTTTTTTCTACAGGCATTTCGTGATTACAGCTTCATTTAACGCATGCGCATAGTTTTTTCTTGAGTTAAAACTTGCTGCAAAGCTAGAAAACTTCCAGTCAAAAATTTCGATATATACTCTTGTCCACAAGCTAAGGATGATTCAGAATCCCACCGAAATTGAGCCCTAAAATAAAAATTTCGCATGCAGAATTCTCACACCCATCTTGAAGAATAATATACAAATTACAAGACTCCACCAGATCGCGCCAAAAATACGTTCAATGACGAGAGTATAAGAGAGGGGTATATTAGGAATGGTTGTAGAAAAAGAAAAATGCTCACAAACGCTTTTAAAGACTTTCAGTTGAATAACCGCATAGCCATGGCACAAAGGAAGCATTAACATAATGTTTTATATACGTGGTAGAATTAATGTCTAGAATGTGGACGTACCCAGCTAGAAATATCTGAGGAACTTGGAATTGTCTACAGTGTCATTTCCAGGCTTTGGCAGCGGTTCCAAGATGATGGTAATGTGAGTAGACGTTACTACACAGGTCACTCCCGCGTTACAACGCCAAATGAGGACCACAATTTGCCAGTTACTGCCAAAAGAAACAGACGGTGATCAGCATCAGACCTGTCTCGTAATCTCTCTTCAGCTACCAGTTCAAGTTTCAAGGCAGACCGTGTACAGATACTCAAGACATAGGTATATATGCTCGTAGGACTGTCAGATGTGTTCTACTAACAGCAACTCACTGTCACCTTCGTTAAATCTGGAATAGAGAGCATGCATTATGAACACTGCAACAGTGGTCTTGTGTGATGTTTTCCGACGAGTCCACGTTTAACTTTCAGTCTTATTCTCGCTGGGCATTTATATGGAGAGAACCAAAAGAACTCCATTGAACGACACCGTTACGGTGGTGCAGAATTGTTCATTTGGCGAGAAATTTTTCTAGGTTCCAGAACTAAAATGAATGAACAAAATGTAACCATGACTGGCCACATCTATCGGGTTGTCATTCTGGAAAACCATGCACGTTTGTTTCGGGGCACCATGGGTGCAAAATTTCCGTTTATTGATGACAACACCCGTCCTCACCGAGCAAACATTGTAGAAAAATGAGTTTAATGGGAAGATATCACACGTATGGACTGACCAGCATACTCACCAGACTTGAATCCTATAGAGCATGTGTGGGACATGCTTGGCCGATGAATTGCAACACTTAAAACCCTGCCACATGTCTACCGGAAATTCGAAAAGCACTGCTTGATGAGTGGTGTGATTTTCCCCAAGATCAGATCGATAACTTAATATTCAGCATGTGAAGGTGTTGTACGGCCTTTATTGCAACGTATGGGGGGCATACTATGTATTAACCATCATACCAACCATATTATATTGGTTTTTGTAAATAGGTTATTTTATGAAATTTGCTCCAGGGAGTAAAAATCGCAATTTTTTTTAATAATGTCAAACATATACATCGGGTTTGCTGTTTACCTTTTGTTTAATTAATAGACTTTACAAATAACTCACATTTGTTTTGCTTCTGTCTCTATCTTTGCCTGAACTTGCATTATCCTTTATTTACGAACACGAGTATATATATATATATATATATATATATATATATATATATATATATATATATATATATATATATATGATATGTGTGTGAATCATTAAAATTAATTTTAGTAGGAAAACAAACTTAATGTGTGAGATATATAAGTGAAAATTGAAGAAATTCTATTTCAAGATCATGAAACAAAAGTTGTTACACACATGTAAATTGTTAGCAAAAAATTTAAGGACATATTGTGTTTGTTCCTTTCAGAAATAATGCTTCACTATAATTTTTTTATTCTTTTAAGTGAATGAATCAAAATATTTTTTTACTCTGTTTTCAAAATAACAAGACATTAAATTTCTTTATTATTAAAGGAAAGTATAAAATTTCTATTCATTCAAGGGCAGTACAAGTGAAAATGAAATGAAATGTGTAAAAAAGTTAAAAACTGAGATACATGTCCTTATAAGGATGATTGAAAAAGATCTAGTTTAAAAATAACTAAGTTTAATCTACAAAATATTAGTATCAAATTAAGCTATGATGTTGGTAATCAATAATATTTAATAGAGAATTTTTATTGCATTTTCTCCTTAAGCACTACATTTTTTATTAAATAATATGAACTTCATAAACTTTGTGGATTTTTATTACTAATGAATATTTATGACATTAAATTAAAAGCTGAAAATTCAGTATAATAATCGCTGATAAATATTTTATATTTATCATTTCTGATTCAAGAATAGGCTGCTATTTAAATTTTAATACACTGAAATTTATTTTGATTATATATATATATATATATATATATATATATATATATATATATATATATATATATATATATATATATATATATATATATATATATATATATATATATATATATATATATATATATATATATATGTGTGTGTGTGTGTGTGTGTGTGTGTATGTGTGTGTGTGTGTGTTTGTGTGTGTGTGTGTGTGTGTGTGTGTATGTGTGTGTGTGTGTGTGTGTTGTGTGTGTGTGTGTAAAGAATTAAAATAACGATTCAAAATTTCTAAGCGATGCCATTTTGTGCAGGTTAATAATATAGGATATATATACAATTCTAAAAATAAACTGTTAAAATAAAATTTTCACTGTAAGATGTAAGTAAATTTCTTTATTTTAAATTGTGTTATAGAATGTGAAAGGCAAAATTTGAGTTGTGTTTACTATTGTTTATACTATAAAATATAAAAATTATAAATAATTATATTTTATATTATGTGGAGAATGATGTTAGGCATAATGATAATATTTTATGGTTTTTTCGGCAATATTTTAAAATATAAAAAAGTACAGTACATATTTCTCATATTTGAAACAACTTTAATTTTAAAAATCTGAAAAAACAATGATAAGGAAATTTTAAGATTTATTTTTTTCCTTTTCCAGTAGAATTTTATCCTCTAAAATATATCATTGATAAATAGTTATTCTTTATATAAGGAAAATATTTAAGCTTATCCACTCAAAATTGCTTAGAATTCCTTATTAATGCAAACAGGAAATAAAAATTTTTATTTTTGCCAACGATGAGGACAAAATATATAATCTAGTTTTTAGATGTTCGCAGTGGTAATGATGACCAAACGGTGGAGGCCCGTTTCATAACAAGAAAAGGAAAATAAATTCAGTAAGTTAGTTCGGATTGCACAATCCCTGGAAAAAGCAGACAATTGGTCTGCGTGATGGCTCGTAATATACCCGGATGGACACTTTATTGCTTAGGTCATTGGGGTCAAACATCAATGGACTTGATATATATAACTGACGTTATTTATACTAGCACCATATATGCACAAAGATCTGTTATCAGTTTCAGAAATCAATTTATTTCCATATAAATATGTGAGTAAAGTTTACTAAAGTTATGGAGAAATAGAAGAGTCTAAGAATAAAGATAATTAAAGTACTTAAACAAAAGAAACTAGATTTTTAGGAATTTTATTTTTGTTTATGTTCAATCTTGGTATTATATCTCTTTTTCTTGAGAAACTCACACACTTGAAAAATGTACATTTGTTTTCGATATCTGCACTTCAGAAAAAAATACGGTTTGTTGAAAGAGAATGTTTCAGTAGGGACGCTGCTTACTTGCCTTTTCCCTTTTTGTAAATAAGTCACAGAAAAGTTAATGACCCTGTCAAAAATGTTCCTGCTATCCTAATACGAAGCATCTTTTGAGATATTAGTTTGATCCCTTGTGGACTTTAAAAATAAAGTGTATATTGTTTGAAAAGTATCATCACGTTTAATATATCAAATATGGGGAACTTAAGTACGTTTAGGTAATATTAATAAAATATCAGTTATAACATTTAAAGAATGTTTAATAAGAATCCAATATGGTTAGAATACCAATATAGAGAATCTTAAAAACATTTATTTGAAAATTCACCCTCTGATAAATAACTTTATATAGTAGAAACACTGAAAAACCTAAAAAGCAAATCTGTTTTTTATCTTATTTAAGATAAAATAATAAATGATTTTTTTACCTTAAATAGTAAAAAATAGTAAGACAAAAAGTTAAATTAATAATCTTATTTTCAAAAAATAAATTAATTTATGTAACAATATATTGCTAAATTGATATCCATAGATCATTGTATGAATAAATAAATAAAATGTTTAACATTTAGGCTTTTTAATTATTGCTTATTTAGGCAAAATTGGGTTAACATTTATCTTTCTATGAAAAGAGGACCCATTTTGAATCTTAGGAATTAAGTAGGGAGAAAAAACAAATAAACATTAATATAGGCTTAAGAAATATTGTGTTAATTGTAATAGTTTATAACTGAATCAGTAACTGCGAGTCAAAAATTAAATACAAGAATGTGAGAAATTTTTGTTTAAATATTACGATGGACTAAGTAACAATCTGGAAAAAGCCGTATTCAGTAATAAAATGGGGTTTAATTTAGATAAATTACACGTTACTGTTATACCTGTAAGCATAATATACAATGTGAATTTAGTCTCAAGACTTCAGTATATGTAGCAAGCCATCAGGTAAACATTAGTTGCTAAGTAAACGCTATTCCGAGAAAGGCAGTATGACTGAATGCTCGAGAAGGAGTTACAGAGAATCGCTAATTCATTATGGGTTGACAATGAGAGCTGACCGCTAGTTAATTATTTTCATTAACATACGGACATTGATGCAAGTTAATGTTATTCTGTTTTCTTCAAAACTCAGTCGCCTGAAAATATTCTCCTTATATTTTGGACTAATTATGTATTAAATGAACAATACGTTGGAGGATTATTATAAATGCTCGCATATACTCAAAAGTAAAATTGAAAGCTTCTGTCACCCAATGGCAAATGAGGGTGTGCTGTGTTTGTGTGCAGATAAAAAAGTTAATTCAATTGAATCCAATAAGTTAATTGAAATGAATCCGTTAAACCCATCAGATCAACTAGGTAAAAATAGAGAGAAAATGGACAGATTTTTTAAAAAAATGTTATTGATCTAAATTTAATTTTTAGTAATTCAATTGTTATTAAATTGAACGAAAAAAAATAGTTTTAAAAGGTAAAGATTTATGCCCCATTTTATCAATTACAAAATTTATATATGAAGGATAATCAAAATATATTATAGGTTGAAGTTTTTTTATGATAGCTTGATCCAATAAATAAATTAAGCTGGTGATTCCAAGATCATTTTAATATACTCGTATACTCAATATTAAGAAAACTGTGTGTGAAATTTATTTGCAAGCGGTTTAATCATGTATTGTTAAATTAAATAAGGAAAAAAGAGCTAATAATAGAAATGTAACAAAATTTTGAATTTTATTCTATGAGATAATAAAATATGCTTCCGATGACTTTTTCAGAAAAATTAGTAAATCGATAATTTTGATGACGTTAAGTTTAAAAATCTGCCATGCAAAATATATCAGAAAATTTTCCTATTTAAAAATAATTGAAATTAGTATTACTAAAGTTGTCTAACTTTATAAAAGTGTAAAATTTATGTTATTATTGTAGAACATTATAATATGTTCTACAATAATAGCATTTGTTAATTTCAATCACAATCTTAACTGTTATTAATGGTCAATAATTTTTAAACGCATGTATGATAAAAGAAAGATATGATTAATATTGTTTGTGAAAACTGGCTATTAAACTAAACATCGCTAGTGTTTTAAGGAACTGATCTGTTAAATATTATGTACAGTTTGATTCTCTAAATAAAACAAAAAATATAATTGATGCAGTATATCTTGATAGTTTGATTTGAATGCGATGTATAGTAAAACTGAAGTAAACAAAAGAGCAATGTTTTTGTGGAACAGGCATATACAGACATAATAATGAGAGAGAGGATACAATTTTTTTCCGTTTTCTTATGTCAATTAAATAAATCAATTAACTTTTATTAATCAACATATTTATTGATTCCTTTTAGTTTACTTTCAAGTTTTCTTTATATTTTAAAAATTCTTTTATGATCTCCCTTGATGAATAATGATGCAAGTGATATCCGATTGCAGAAATAGAATGATTTAAGACAGATAAAATAAAATTGAAAGTCAATACTATTACACATTTATTCCATGAAAATATGACCATGAATAAATAAATTAAAGTCCTTTGCTTATTCTATTTATAAAAGTAGAAAAGATTTTGCTTATACTATTCTTTAAAATTTATTTTTATTACTATTATTATTATTATTTTATTTTAAACTACGTTAATGCTTGGAAGTTGCTTGAAATTCTAATGTAATTGTTTAACACAACTCCAAATACATCAATATTTATCAAGAATATTTGCAATACCTGTGTGGGAATTAGTATTTATTATTTCTTTTGAATTCCAAAATAAGACTTTAAGTAAATACATTTAGAAAAATGATCAGATGTCAAGTTTTATAGGAATATTTTACCCATGTTAGGGAATACATATTTCACATGACTTTTATAGTACCTTAGAAGGTGAAAAATATAACGAAACCATCATTATGTGTCAATGACTTTATGATTTTTGCAGGAAAAAGAAATAAATAAAAGTTTTCTTTTATATTACTGGTAATTTCGAAATAGAGCTGAAAAAGAAAAAGCAGTGTCAGCAAAACTTAACGGCGACTTTGGCGTCAAGAAGTCTCGTTTTTTGAATGACGTTTTTTATTTTTCTCTTCGCAGTGTTTTTGAGAGCTCATATGTTCTTTCAAAACACAAATACTTGTTTACTGTCTCTGAAATTAAAGTTTGGTGTTATTTTCACCTACCCCGATGATAAAAGAAGATGAAATAAAGTGAGTTATATTTTCTTCTTTTTTAATTTTGCGTATTAATTTTCAATAAATATATGATATCTTCTATATATCAATATTTATAAGTATGTTATTACAACAGTTACATGAAAACATTATAAAGAATACACAATATACTAAGAATAATATACAGTTAGTTTATATTTTGATACTTAACAAAATAAGAAATTTTTTAACGAAAGATAATTTAATGCAAAAGTAGAACGAAAAACAGTTTCAAATGTATATTTTTCTAATGTTGCGGATTATAATTATTAATTGTAATTTGTCATTGTGTTATACATTAATTTATTACTTTACACTGAAATATACAATAGTAAAAATACAAACTTTAATATTTTCAATAATAATCATTTATAACAATATTAAATAACTGAAATTTTGTACAAATTTGGATGCTCACTTTTTGTTTTGCAGTTAATCATAGTTTACATTAAATTGTAAGACCACCACAATACTAAAACAACTGTGTTATTGAAAATAAATTTTAAAATTTAATGAGAAATCTTTGAAATTTAATAAAAAAATTTATTTTTAGTTCGAATTTGTTGAGCAGAGAGAAGTTTCATTTTGTAAAAATTAATTTTTGTGCTTCATATTTATTCGATTTGGAAATCGAAATTACTGTTTCGTATAAAGTAGCTCGTACAGGGTAATCCACATATATTTATTGTAAAATTAAAAGAAATAAATAAGCCAAGTTCCACTGAATTTGTATAAAAATTTATGGGAGAGCACAACATCGGAAGAGGTAGTTGTAAAGTGTAAGAAAACAATAATATGAAAATCAGATGAGATAAAATAGAAAAAAAATAGAGTAAGTATGGAAAAAAGAGAATAGCAATGGAATACGCAGAAAGAAGATAATGAAATTGTGTTAGAAAATGGGAACAGAAAACGAAATTATTTAAGCAGTAAATGATCCAATTAAGTTTTACGTTCATGCTGATATGGAAGTGGGCTTATCGAAACAAATGCTGAAATGTAGGATAAAAATGAGAACTACAGGTTTCTATCTTCTAATATTTGAAATATTGATGAGTAAGAATGAGTGTCAGTATTCATAATTCCCCTGAATATAATGTTTTACATTATGTTTGATTTGTTTCTTTTAAAATATTATTGACATTTTCAATAAAATTATTGTAAAAAACGTAATCAGAAACAGTTGAAGTCGTCTAACATTCACTTTTAAAGAATTTCATTAAAAAATGAGTTAAGTGTGCAGAACTAAAGTAACCAATGACTTTCATTAGCGAATCTATGTATTTAGTATTGCCTGTTTAACAACTCAAGTCCAGATTAAAGGGGAGCGCCTTAGTAATCTATCATCATTTCCTTTAGTAATAAGTTACAATAATAAGTAACTGTTTAGTGGAAATAAAAACCGAAGAATATAAATGCATGATAAAATTTCGTACCATATTTTGTAACAGACTGAATGCACACCGTACATCAAAAGATACAATAATAATAAATGCAACTAATATTTCGACAATCGTGCTGTTCAGCAAGGTAGTCAAACTAGTAGGCATGCCATGGAATCTAAAATATTTTATTTACAATGATAAAAATATTCTTAAATTTAATGAGAGGTACGTAAATCAAAATACTAAAAAAATGAGTCCATATATGAGAATTGCTGGAAAGAATGGTATTTAAAAATTAAAATAGTAAATAATTACATAGGAAGACCTGTCATTACAGTAACATTTAATAATTTCATGATATCAATGCATTATTGTTCAACAGAGATTCGATTTTGAAGGTAAAATTTTTTTAGTTAGTTCCTCCTAAATAAAAAAAGTATTAAGTACTGAAATCCAAACATAATTTCATTTTTGGGTTACTGCAAATCAAGCATTAACATAGGAAGAATCAGCTATTCTTTATACTGAAAATCTGTGAAAAGAAGTCCAATGGAGGAGAGTTTTCTCATATTAAATATTTCAGCTGAGATGAAAGATGAATGTAAAAATTGTGAGACTGTTTTAGTAATTACCTTACAAGCCAAAGCAACCGACGACCTTTGACAGAAATTTATATGATAACAGGAGTAGTAAGAGTAGAAACAATGACAAATATATGAAATTTAATGTCAAGTTAATTCATTAATGTGGGAAT
Organism: Latrodectus hesperus; assembly: GCA_037975125.1. Taxonomy (NCBI): domain Eukaryota; kingdom Metazoa; phylum Arthropoda; class Arachnida; order Araneae; family Theridiidae; genus Latrodectus; species Latrodectus hesperus. Next base: position 69,998,229 of record CM075854.1, read on the forward strand.
AATTTTCAAATTTCCATTTTTCTATACCCGTGTATTCTCAATGCAATGAATCAGTGAAAAAGATTCAGCAGCATGTTTACGAATCTGTTGCATCATGCGATTAAAAAAAGAATCGTTGTTGTTTGTTGTTTCCAATCCTTCAAAGATCTAGCCGCAGCTAGATCAGATCGTAAACCTTGCATGTACTCTTATTTTGTGAGGACATAATGAAATCTCTGATAGAATCACGTTAATAGTAAATCTTAGTAACTTTATGTCATAAATAAGAAGGCATATAGTAAGCTCTTAAGCAAAATTGAATTGGAAACTGAAGAGTTCTGTATTTATTAATGTTTAGTCTAATTAGTCAGTAAGAAGCAGTTCCGAAAAATAGAAAATGATAAAGAAAGAAACAAAATATCTGATTCTATGCTCGTAGGTTTAAAAGAAAGATAATTTTAACCAAGATAGAGAGAGAGAGATTAATGAATTTATCTGAAATTCCACACATGCTAAATTGAATTAATTGAACAAAATAATAACTTCTTAGTATATAAGTAGATCTTAAAATACGACATGACTTTCAAAAAACAAGATATCAAAATTTAAAGTGGAAATGAACAACAAATCATAAATTGTCTTTTACTATTTTAGAGCAAATAAAGGCAGGCATGGTTTATTCACGTTGAATATACAACCATGGCCAAAATTTCCAAGCTTTTCAAAGCAACTGTTTTACCTTATAAAAATATCTTACGTTATTTTGCTTAAGAATATAATAAGAAATTTGGTTCAAAGGGATTTGAATGAGTTGGAAACAATTTATCTTTGTTTTTCATTGCTGAAAAATGTAAGGAAACAAAAGGTCTTATATGAAGCCTTATATAAAAAATTTCATGGTCACTGCATACTAATTGTGTATCCTGGGGAAGGAATCAAGTTCTATATTTGTAGAATTAGAAAATAAGGTGTCCTTGGAAATATATATTGAGAATAAACGATGCGCATAGTGTAATTGATGGCAACCAAATCTCTCAATTATTCCATGAACTTGATACAAGAGTAAGTTTTTAATGTAAAAATAATGACAAGTTCACTTTTATTATGGTAAAATAAGAATGTATATCAAAAGCAAATATTTGGCAACTTTCCTACTCATTATGTACACTATCAGTGGAAAACTATACCATTTGAACATTCAGGCAGTAAAATAAATATAAAAAATGAAGCTATATGGACGTTCCAAATATTGATAAAACGTGCTTGACAAAATCATACCTGTGAAAAGCTTAATCTTACATTACATTTCAGTTGTTGATATCTTTATTATAAACAACAATATAAATAAATTTATTACAAAACTCATTTATTATGTTATTCAGTAGTTATATTTAACCAGTTACTGCGTGGACATATGAAAAACTACATAAAAATCATTATCTTTTACACCTTTCATATCCTCATAAGTGATAGCTAGCATTATCAGTAAAAAAAAAAAAAAAAAAAAAAAACAAGATTTTATTAGTAAGCATTTAATTTTCACAGAGAATTAGAAACTAATTTATTATTTTGGCACACACACACACAAGAAGCAATTCAAATTAATCTTTATTTCTGTAATAGCGCCCTATCTTAATGATGCCTCTTTAAATATATGATACTTAACTATATATATTATTATGTATTATTCATATAACTTCACATTTGGTTTGCTTAGTATATATCATTAAAACAAAATAATTGCATTTTTATTATTCAGAAATATTTCAGTATGCATTCTCAAATACTTAACTGTTCTATTATAAGTATATTTATGAATATAAACTAGCATTTTTACAGTTACGTATAGACGATTTAAATTGTGATGATTTCATACCAACTATGTATTCATTAAACTGTGGTAGATGATCCTTTATAAAGTTTATGTTTTAGCTGTTCCTTACAATTATGCTATGATAGTTATTTTATTTTCTGATTGAGTTTATTTGAATCAATTAATAAATTGTTGTAATGTGTTCTTTGAACAGATCTTTTTCGGTAACATATGATCACTTATATTTTCTAGAAACTGAACGGATAAAATTTGTTTTACCTTGGTGATCCGTTATGTTCGAACGTGATACAAAAAAGAATATGATGTGATACATATTTTAAAATTGGCAATCGAATGAAATTTCATCTAAAATTTATTCATCAAGTTTTGATATTTAAGAATTCATATCGAGATTCTGTTAATCGAGGTAGATTGTAATTGATTTGAATGTTTCCGAATTTTTATTACATTTCTTTCAGATATTTTGAATATGTTTAATTTAAAGAAGCAATGGAGCATTGATGATTGCACTTGGGAATTACTAATTGTTTTATATTTAAGGAAATTTGAATAAATAATATGTGGTTGTTGAATTACTTTTAAGTATTGTGAATGGGCACTAAGTATTGTATATAAAACTTTATATATATTTTTTGAAACAAAACATCTTTTGATTTCAACAATATAATGATTCGAAAATAATATTGTATATTCAGTAAATTTCAAAGCTGTATTTAAAATTTTGTTCATTATGAAATGCTATTCAAACAAAATTACTCCCTAATAAGAGCATCAATAACAAACAAAAGAAATTTGCTTTCCATGCATTAAAATTTATGAAAAATTAAATGTTAAAAAAGTTCTTAAATAAAGTGAATTTGAACCTTAAATACTTGCATGTTATCTTAATTAATTTTATTCAAAGTGAATTATGAATTCCAAAAGACCTCGGTTACTTCGCGTATGACCATTCCATACCTTTCATTTGACCTTTCCATAACTAATTAGTAGTTAAAGGATGGTCTTTGAAGACCTAGATTTTGACCTCTTAGATCATTAAACCTGAGATGCTTTAAGCAATTGATAAATAAATGTAAATGCTGAAATGAATTTAAAATAAATTAAAGCTTAAATTTTATAAAAACTTCTATTTTGATCATATAAATCAAATCGTTCTTTCATTATGCAGTCCTCAAGTTGTGAAAAAAGTTTAAGGCTATCATCCGCAATTAGAACAAATAATAATTAATTATGTAACTAAAATTTATGCATGTAAATTGCATTGCATACACAATTCATATTTTAAGTCTTAAATGCATTTCTCAGATTATAATTTCACACTTATCTATTTATTCATTTGGAAAAATTGTGTACGACTAGTATATAATAAGTATTTTAATATTATTTATATTTCATGCACAAATGGAGGATTATTCTCATCACGAGAGAATTCAGCAATAGTTCTGATATACATAAAGCGGGTGACATAGATGAAGAGCACATTCCTCTCCTCAACTTACCAGGTGTATGCATATAAAATGAGACGATTGGTAACAGATGACGCTACGCATATATACAGACATTACGAAAACGTGATACGTGATTTTTTTATAGTTTAACCTTTGATACTCACGTTTAGTTTATATTTGGTCGAGTTTCAGTGTGCACTGTGTTTTTTTACTGTGTTGAAAATGTTGAATTTTATGCCTTCTGACCACGATTTGCGGACAGCATTAATTTTTTGTTACCATCTGAAGAAAAATACTGCCAAATCACATCAAATGCTTGAAAAAGCATAGGATGGCAGTGCTCTGAGCCATGCGCAGTGATAGGTGGTTTGAAAAGTTTCAAATAGGTGATTTCAATGTGAGAAACAAGGAGCGTGGCAGACCAGCAAATAAATTTGAAGATGCTGAATTGTAAGCATTACTCGATAAAGATGATGGCCAAACGCAATGACATCTTGCAGAACAATTGAATGTTGACCAGAGCACTGTTTCTCGTCGTCTCAAAGCAATGGGCAAGACAATAAAGGCTGGTAGATAGGTACCACACGAGCTAATGGACCGTCAGTAGGAAAACCGAAAACTCGTGTGCGAAATGTTGCTTTCCCGTTACAAACGCAAGTCATATCTCCATCGTATTGTGACTCGCGATTTAAAATGGATTCATTTGGAGAATCCCATGCGTAATCCATAATATTTTGACTCCGATTAGCCGTAAAGACAAATCACTTCGGCCGCAAGACAATGCTGAGTATTTTCTGGGACCAGGAGGGGTCAATCTATTATGAGCTTCTCAAACTCAGCGAAACCGTTAATAATGATCGCTACAAGCAAGAATTACTTGATTTGAGTGATGCTATACTCGAAAAACGCGAGCAATACAAGAAACGGCAGCACAAAGTGATTTTCCTTGATGATAACGCACCTAGCCACCGAGCTAAATCGACCATGGACATTGTTAAGGCGCTCAGCTGGGAGACCTTAGCACATGCAGCTTAATCACCAGACTTGGATCCTTTCAATTACCACCTTTTTCCATCATTGGGACACTGTTTAGCTGACCAGTGCTTCACTTCTTACGAAAACGTCAAATCTTAGCTTGATAACTGGCTGGCCTCAAAAGACCGATAATTTTTTTTGGTGTGGTATTCACAAATTGCCGGAAAATGGAAAAAATGTTTAGCTGGCGATGGATATTATTTTAAATAAAGAAATATTAACAGTTTTGGCAAATTCACTGTTTTTCTTAAAACAATTGACTCCTTTCATTTGTATACACCTGGTATTTCCACCTGAAATGTTGGTGTGCCGAACAGGCTACCGAATCATTAGCTTTGTGGACATTGATTTTAAAATACGTTGATTTAACTTCTTTCTTGAGTTTGAGTGTTTCTAGTGATTTGGAATCCACTTTAAACGGTATGAGCCAGTCTAATTTGGTCTCATGTCGAAAAATAACTGTTGAGCAACAAACAAACAAATCAACCTGAAATGATCGTGTGGTCGAATTCTATTGTCAGCATAACGGTTTCTCACAATGATAACAAAAGCTGTATGTCTTTGACCATATAAATTTACATGGTGGAGTCAAATCTTCCATTCAAGTTTCAGTGAAAAATTTCTCTCTGCAAGATCTCTGAAGGCGTTATTGCAAAAAAGTAACATTCATAGCGTGGTTACTTCCGTTCATCACTATTAAGTACTAATTGTCATTTTGATTTGTTGGAGTACAACTGTTTCCTGATTTTCGACCATTATTCCCTGTCTCCAAAATATTAAAAATCTAAGAATGGTAGTTTCAGATTAACCTACTGGTGGTGCTACAACCAACTGTGTTTTAATTACTTCTAAGCAATCGATAGAATTTAAGCTATGATTTAAGATACAGGTGGCATTCTACTCTTTATTAAAAAAGTTGTGCTTTCTTCACCTGAAATAATATTTGCATATTTCCTACTTTGAATGCGGTCTAAGTTCCTTTTTTAACCCATTCTAATTAATTTTGTTATAAATGTTGTCAATCGTACGATTATTGCATGTCACATTCACTATATGCCCTCATGAATTTAAGCTGTATATTTGCAACAATGTAGCATGATGCAGATTAATCAATATATCCCATTAAATACCGTTGTAGAATATTTTTGTGATGCATTTTACTACTAAATGTTTCCCTAAAATTATTTTACATGCTTTGAAACAATTATACTAAAACATTTCTTTCCTCATTTTTATCGATTTGCTTCTTGTTGCACATCTTTCCTGGAATGGGTTAATTTAAATAAATAATAAACATCTACAAGCATTTTAAATACCCTTCTGTAATAATTGAATAATATGTTTCTGAAATAATTATTCTCAGATTTATGTAATAAAAACCAAGCATAATTTGTAAAGGCCATATTTTTAGACACAATATTCTTTTTCTGTGTAAGCAAAACGCGAACTTAATGAACATAATACAATAAATTAATTTACGATCAATTATAAATGAAATGTTTATTCTTAATGCTTATAATTTTTAAGTTTTATGCAATATTCAATGAAGTTTACGTGGAAAAAATGTTTTCTATACTGAAGTATTATATACTGATCCTGTTTTTCTTGTTTAAAAATATATATCCAAAAATATATATATAAAAAATATATATATCAAAAATATATAATAAAATATTTCGAGCGAAAATCAAGTTCCAGAATTTAGCAAAGTGCTCACACTTAAATGACTTGACACCAATTAAATAGTTTCCTTCACTTAAGAATAAGCTTCGAAAACAAATACGCACACACACACACACTCTTTAACTAATACTTACATTTTGACATAGTAATGGGCAGTAATAATGCAAGTCAAAGTCAAACAGTCATCTGTAAAATTAAAAACATACCCATTGAGGTGCATTAAATCGGTAAATATTAATAACAAATGATTTGACTCATAACCCCATTACCCTTTTCTTTTATTTACCACTTATATCATTCCTTTGTATTCTGCGATCTTCTAAATTCTTTATAATTTTAATGTTTATATTTCTGAATAGATTGATGCAAAGAATGTCTCGTATTTGTAAAGATGATTAAAAATGAGTTAACACGTTTTTTTAAACTCCTAAAAGAGAAACATTAGCTTCTCTCAATATCAATTAACTTTTCATATTAAAAACAACTATTTAGGAGACCTGTTTTAATTCTTTATTAAAAGGAATAATTAAGCTGAATTACGAAAAACTATACAATTCTTAAGCTAATGAAATATTAATTCACTTCAAAATAAGCAATCTTTCTGTATAGTGAATATTTTTTTCGACCATGTGTTTGGAATTTTTAATTTTTCAAAAAGAAATACCAAATCATTATTTGAGCAATATAATATTAAGAATTTCATTAGAAAATTACTGGTAATCAAAAGAATAAAGAAATACAATAGCGAAAGTTAACAATTAAAATAAGTACACTTGAAAGTGTTTTTTAATTAGTAATTTAAATTCTCTTCTTTTAATATCTCATGAAATGTTTTGTAAAAATTTGTTAATTTGAATAACTCTACTTACATTTAATTTCTAAAACGGATATAGATTTATAATATTTGAAACATAATTCTTTATAAGTAATAAATTTAAAAGTAATAATACTTTATTTTGCTTGACTTTTATTTTCATTTTATTATAATTAGGTATATAAATCCCTTCATGCAAATTATAGTATTGCAAATTAAGTAGCAAAGTTATTTCTATGCTATAATATTTTCTTATATAATATCAAAATTTAATATTAGTGAGAACTTTCACAGTACATATTTTTACTGAAAAAAAAATGCTAATAGTTAAATAATTTTCTTAAATTTCCAGCTGCTCAATTTATGATTCATAGAAAGTATTTCTATTTTACAATATTTTATTTTTGAAAATTTTCTTTGTATGCATTACGTCTTTGTAAGATATTAATGAAAATGTCAAATAAGAGTACCCGTTATTTTTCTTTAAATATTAATCTATTCAATGGTTTTTCAAAACAAAATTTGGATTTATAAAATTAAAAACTGATATTTTTTTAATTTGAATTTTTTTTACAGATTATATTCCCACTCACAGTTAAATTGATAATAGCTAAATGGGATCATTCAAAAACATTGAGATATATAAGATTTAGCATTTAATTATAATATATATATATATATATATATATATATATATATATATATATATATATATATATATATATATATATATATATATATATATATGTATATATATATATATATGTGTGTGTGTGTGTGTGTGTGTGTGTCCTATTTTAATAATAAATTATATGCCAAATATATTATTTGATCTTTAAGCAAATATGTTTAAACAATAGAAACAGCTGAGTTACCAAACTAAGCGAAAATGATTTGTTGCATAGTTCTTATTACTAAAAAATACCTGAATGTTTATTATTAAGAATAAAATATTGCCTAAGTTTATTTCTTTTGATTTAAAAATATTGTTATGATTTAAATACATTATGATTAACCAATTTAAAAAAAGAAATTTCACCCGAATTCGGATATCCAAAATGGAAAAAACGTACACACTAAAATGTTAATAGAAATTTTTAATTCGTTTGATATATTACTTTATAATCTATCAACTGATAATATAAGAGTGAACAGAAAATATTTTTAAATTAATTTAACGATTATCCTTTATATAATTTACACTTTCTAATAATACTAGCACATTATTCTTTACATTTTTTCAGATTATTAATGAGAGAAAAGCTTAAAATAAACGTATCTTCCATTAACTGAAAAAATATATGAACTTTTTAGAGCATTCAAAAATATGGACAGGTGAACAGCATAATGCCTTGAGAAATCACGAAAAAGTTTTGTAAAACAATATTGTGGTTGATGGCCCTAAGCTCATTACTGTTATTGCAAAGAACGTGAAAATGTAAAAGATATTTAAAGGGAAAAATAAAAATACGTATGAGGTTAATAGCTAGAGGTATTATAAATCCAGTTTAAAATATTACTAGAAAGATAAATTCTGATCATAGAAATTAAAAAATATAATGGACAAATCACAGCTATAACTGAAAAGCATAGTCCTTCTAGAAAATGAAAAAGCTTAAAATGTCCTAAGTAAAGCTTTAAGAGCCAAACATTTCTTAATAAAACAGTTTTCACACTAGAATAACAGCTAAATAACCAGAATAATACAATAGGGAATTATTACAGTAAAAGTCATGTTAATCCAGTAATTATATATAATACCTAATAAACTCGGTAAATGTGATAAATTATTGAATATTTATCGTTTTTACCGATAAAATATATAAATCCCATATGGTAATGGGGAATTTGATTTATTCCAATTATTTTAAAGAAAAATGATAGATTAACCCGAAAACATAAATGATTTCAAGCAATATTAAACACTTCTTTCATAAGAATTTGAAGAATATCATCATGACTTACAATAAATCTTAAAATATAATCTTTCAGTTAAACGATTTAAATAACAGCGGCTCTTTTATATGTTCATTTCAATTGATATTTTAAGAGAGACGTACTAGATAATAGCATAAGCTATATATATGTAGATAGATAGATAGATATAAAGTGAAATAAGGATTGAAAAATAGAAAATGATCATTACTATAATTAAAATGAAGTCTAGATTATTATTTCAGTACACACACATGCTTTATTTTTTTATCCAAACAAAACAGAACTTTAAACTAAATATTAACCAATGCTTATAGATTATCTCTTGTTAATTAAAATCACTAGAAAAAGAAAACAATTTAGATCATTAGAATTTATAAAAATGGCACTCCCATGTCCATGCAAATTAAAACTTCGTTATAAAAACAATATTTTTTTGCAGTATGTCCACTAAAGTCCCTTCGCAACCTCTTAACTTCGGAACGGCTGCTGCTATATTCATAAAAGTGGTGTCTAGTTATAGTAAAGTAGCCATGCGCTAATGAATGAAACCACCTACCGCGCCACCTGGTGGAAAACTGTGGAGTTAGCATTCTTATCTCGAAAACGGAACGAGATAGGTATAAAAAAGTGATTTACAAAGTTGTAGAGCACCCTCGATTTAGTACGAAAAGATACCTTGTAGGCATTAATGTGAACGATACAATGGTTAAAACGCGCATTTGCTGCTTCGTGCTGTGACGTGGCACATCATACGTACGCATATTTAAAAAAAATCGTTTTCGTGATTACATTTTTCACTTTTATTTCGGAATGGGAAGAACGGAAGTATTAAAAATAATTTCAACAATTTGTATGCAGTATGCAAATACGTAAGAAACGTTACGCCTTTTCACCTGAGACAGCTATAAAAGAGACATCTTCTTGGGGCTGTGGTATGTTGATGCTCATGGTCATGGCTGATTATAGTTAGATGGTTTTACTGTACGGTGAATGTCGACGCAAGGCACGATCAGCAGCAAGGTTGTACTGCCAACGTTTCCCTGCAGGCCCGCATCCTCCTCATCAAACCATCCTAACTGTTGTAAAACGTTTAAAGGAGGCAGGTTGCGTTACTAGTCGACCTCGATCTAGCAGACCAGCTAAGGTAGGACGGTAAGTTCAACCGGATGAGGTATTAGCATATGTCCTCGCATATCCGAAATGCAGCGTAAGAGAGATCAGTCAACACTGTGGGGTCTCCAAAAGTGAGGTTTGGAAAATCCTAAGCGAATCAGGTGCTCACCATACCGACCAACGCCTGAACAAGTTTTAGTGGACGGGGATGCCGAGCGACTCTATGCATGGTGCAACTTCGTCATGAATCACATACAGGTCAAGCCAACATTCTTGGCAGATATAATGTAAACGGATGAGGCATGCTTTTCACGGAATGGCATGTACAATAGGCAAAGCACCAAAACACCCATTACTGGGCGCTGGAAAATCCTAAATGTTTCGTTGACGCTCGACATCAAATACGGTATGCTATTAACGTTTGGTGCGCCATTTACAGTAACAAGCTGATAGGCCCAATATTTTACAATGGCACGTTAACGGGTGCAAGATATTTACAATTGCTACAGAAGGTAATGCCCGATTTTGTGGAGAACCTGCCTTTGTTTAATCTTAAGAATCTATGGTTTCAACATGACGGCGTGCCTGTGCACAAGACATCTCCAGTGAAGCAGTACCTCGTCAAGGAATTTGGCAACCAAATACTAGGGTATGGTGGTTTTGAAGAGTGGCCTCCACATTCTCCTGATCTGACTCCACTGGACTTTATCTTGTGGGGATACTTGAAACAGCAGGTGTATGCGACCCCTCCACAAAAATTGCAGGACCTTAAACAACGCATTACGGTCACGTGTTTCAACGTGTGCTACACGATCTTCAAGCGAGGACCCAAATGTGCAGTGCAGCTGACGGTGAGAAGTTTGAACATCTTAAATAAAGTATATTGTTATAACTATTTGTTTTTTTCTTTCTTAGATCATTTTGTCACGTCACAGCACGGAACAACAAATGCGCGTTTTAAACGTTGTATTCTTCACATTAATGCCTACAAGGTATATTTGCGTACTAAATTGAGGATACTCTACAACTTTGTAAATCACTTTTTCTCTCTATCTCGTTCCATTTTCGAGATAGGAATGCCAACTCCGCAGTATTCCACCAAGTGGCGCTGTAGTCTGTTTCATTTAGTAGCGCATGGCTACTTTACTATACTTAGACACCACTTTTATGAATATAGTATCAGCCGTTCCGAAGTTAAGAGGGTGGCAAGGGACTTTAGTGGACATATTTACTTGTAAGCTCACTTAGATTATTATGTCATTTAGATCTACGATTTTCCTGATTTTTTAGATTTGCACTTATCAGAATTACATTCAGTTTTGGAAACATCTTTAATACAACTGATTTTCAGAAAGATTATTTACTAACACAATTTTGAATTGGTATTGTTTGTGATCTGGAAAATTTGCTAGGAAAATTAATTTTCCTTCACAAAATGAGATGTGATTTCTGGTATACGACTACGAAAATTTTCACTGTTTTGACCCCAAAAGATCAATATCTATGTTTTAAGCTTATAATATTATCGTTAATTAATTTCATGAGTTACTTTTTGCTTTGTTTTTATCTTGTACTAGTAGACTTACTGTGTCACCAATAATACAAAAGAAAATTTAAGAATGGATATTCAGTCTTTTTTGCCTACAACTCAAAACCCCTTTGCATTTTTTCTTTGTTTTCTTACTTGTTCTTGTCTTGTTAAAATAATTGTCTGGTTAAAATGGATGATTTAATCACTTTGATTTTAAATCACAAAATTAATTGCAGATGAACAGTCATTTAGATTTTTAGAATGAATCAACAAATAATTAGATTTTTACTATAGATAATAAATTCTATATTTTAATATAAATAGTTTATACTATTGGTTTCTTCGGAAAGTAATTTCGTTTTTTCCCGACAGAGGATTTAATTATATTTCTTTGCACCCAACTTCACACTTAAGACGTATAATTATTGTATGCTTTGAGAGCAAATATAACAAGGTTTGTGTGAAATATTCCAATAAATGCTACGCAGTAGTTTTTGGTTGGTGCCCTTTTAAATATGGAGAGCATTTTCGACATATCTTACTGTTTTACTACAGAAAGGATAAAAATGCTGTTCAAGCCAGAAAGAAAGAAATTGACCGATGTGTATGGAGAAAGTGTGACGACAGAACTGGTTCGCTAAATTTCGATCCGGCAATTTTGATGTCGAAAATGCACCACGTTTGGGAAGGCCGGTTGAAGCTGATAAAGACACGATAAAGGCATTGGTTGACGCGAATTACAACAGTTTATGACCACTTGAAAGGCTTGGGATTATCCTCAAATTTGGATGTATGGGTTCCCCATGTTCTCACAGAGAGAAATCTGTGTCGCCGCATTGACGTCTGTGATTCGCTTCTCAAACGTCACGAAAATGATCCGTTTTCGAAGCGCATCATCATTGGGGATGAAAAATGGGTTGTATACAACACCGTCAAATGCAAGAGGTTATGGGGCAAAAAAGTCGAACTGGCTGAAACCATTTCCATAGCCGATATTCACCAAAAAAGGTGATGCTGTCTGTTTGGTGGGATTTTGAAGGAATCGTTATTTATTTATTTATTTTTTTTTTTGAGATTTTAAGGGACAACGCAACGATTAATTCGGAAGTCTACTGTCATCAGCTGGACAAACTGAATGATGCACTTCAACAGAAAAGGCCAGAACTAATCAACAGGAAAGGTAGTGTTTCACTAAAACAATGTGAGACCTCACACATGTTTGGTTACTCGCCGAAAGCTTTTACAGCTTGAATAGGATACAACGCCACACCCATCATATTCTCCAGACCTAGCACCATCAGATTATTATTTATTCCGGTCATTCCAAAATGTTTTAGACGGTAAAACCTTCACCTCAAATGAGGAGGTCAAAAACCACCTCGATCAGTTTTTTGCCAGCAAAGATCAAAAATTTTATAAGCTTGGAATTATGCTACTACCAGAAAAATGGCAAAAGGTGTTAGACCAGAACGGCCAATAAATAATTTATTAAAGTATTTGTTTATTATACGAAAACTGTCTTTCATTAACACAAAAAAAATACTTTCCGAACAACCCAATAATATATATTGAAAAAATAGATTTTATTCAAATGAAATATGTAATAGTGAATTTATTTAACGTATTTTAATCAATATTTTGTCAACAGAGCATGATTTTGTATGATAGAAAAATTAATTAACCAACTTCTCTAATTAATGTCAATTGCGTTTGTTGAATTTCTCTATCAATTAACAAGATACTTTTTTGCCTTTTGAGTATTACCTTTCATCATTAAAATAGCAAAAAGTATTTTCGATTCAGAAAAACTCGATATGTGTTTTTCAGTTACTCTCATATAATAGTGAAGGAGTATTTTTAAATAAAAAATATTATATTTGTTCTCTAAATCACAAGCATTTTTATAAATATATAGAAGATAAAGTACTTATTTATTTACTTTAAAGTATTATTAGATTTAAATTTAAATTAAAACTGAATTCAATTTCAATTAATAACCACATTTTCTTAATTATGTTGCAATATAAATGTTATGAAGAATATTTAGTAAATATTTCATAACTTAAAACTACAAGTTTCTTGTTGAGTATTTAAAGTGAAGATGTGTCTTCTTACATTTTATGCTTTAAATTAGAGAAGTATTCCAATTATTTTTCCAAAAAATACATTTCGAGCTTAAATCTATTATTTTATAAGAAAGAGAAAAACATAATAAAGAGGGTTATTTTCAGCGAGAATGTATTTGATAATTTAAAATAATAATCAAGCAATACGTTTCACGTGATGCAGTATAATGTAAGAATCTAACAATATATTTGTATTTACTATCTAATAAATTATTTAATTGCATGTGGGAAGCTAAAGCATATTGTGTATATTTCGAAAAATAATTAGATGTAGTTAATATTTATATTTGAACTTTAAAATTACGATTTAGTGTTATGTAAAAAAATGTACTTACTAGATTTATTAAAAAAATGACCAGCTTTGAAAGTTGATTAGTGCTGAAAAATCGAACTTGCTATTTCTCATTTTCATAAATATTTATAATAAATAAATATGAAAATGATGAAAACTTCAAAATTTTAGGAGGAAAATGGTAACACCAGGATCAATCGACAGACATTCAAGAAATTTATTTACTGAATGTTCGACCTATTCAGTCTATTGGAAGAAAAGAGAATATAATAATACCGCAGATTACATTAGCAAGCTACGGTAATTTCAATATTGAAAGTGGGGAATGTGTATGATTATCATTGTGTAGTTGTTCTTGTTATATAAAAGAGTTTGTGATGATTTATAAAGTTTCATAAATAGTTCACACACATAACTACCGCACTACCTTTCGAAAAGGGGGTAGTCGAGGCTGTTTGATCATTTGTTGAAAAAGAATTGAAATATTTGCTAATCTGAGTTTATTTAGAGGCATGTTATAACCATTTGTGTTTGCATCTATCAAGATAGCTAAAATTCTATGGTAAAACAAACATTTTTATTATGTATATGTAAGCTTAACCCATTATTACTGATATATATTTCGATTAAATGAAAGTTAGTTGAATTCAATTATATATGCAATCTAAAATTTAAAATTTACTGTTTAAAATGTGACATCCTTTATGCTTTAAGAAACTGTTATGCATTTCTTAAAATTTGTGTTTTATGCAAATGAAATGATTATTTTTACTGAAATATCTCTTTAAGGTTTCGTTTATATATTACTCTTAGAACTGAATTTAAAAAATCTTTAATATATCACCTAAATGGATGGAAATTGTGTGATGAACATATTTTCACTTTACACATGGTAGTAGAATGATTTTCTTCAAATTACAAGTCAGAAACATTTAACAATGGAATACTTGATGCTTATTCAACACACTAAGCAAAGGACATTATTAACCAAATATTTGTTCAAAATATGTCATAAAGGAATGCGGCAGAAAGTGACCTAAAAATGAGATATCGCTCTTTGAAATTAAAACAAAAGTTACTAGTTCAATTCCACATACAAGTTCGAGATAGATGTTGTGGTTCTGTCATATGAAAGTTTATCTATCGAAGAAAGATTGAGAGTTTTCGGAATATCCTCCCTTGTGACACCTGCATAGGATCCACTATCATTAAAAGTCCCTTCGGATGACAATTTACATGAATACTGCTTACAGCATCATTGGGCTGTCTACTTCGTGATATCAAAATATTAGAAGACATGGAGCAACCATGATCTAATATAAAGAACCAGATTCAATCAAAACAGCTTTTGAAAATGGAAAAATGGATGTGCTTCTGTGTTTTCTGCGTTCTCCTATTTCGGGGTGGGCCCTTGAGGTTTTGTTGAGTTCTATTTGACTCATTATCTTTGTCATCAACTTATCAGTTTATTTAACTCATTGTCTTTGAAATTTCTCCCAAAAGAGGAAAACATAATTTGGATGATTTAAAAGTGAGAATGTTTTAAAAATGCACTTCACAATGACTTTTATCAGTTTGGATATGCACTGTGTGATTTAAAACATAAGGGAGTAGCAGAAAAACTTAGTGAGCCGCCACAAAATTATATTCTTGATTTCTTTGGAATTAGTATAACACTCGTATAATAAAATTAAAATTAAATCTAATACATAAAACATAAAAACATGTATGTAAAGTGTCAAAATCTATGACATTAAATAGCAAACCTAAAATAATGTTCTTTCTAAAATAATCAAAATGATAAAAGCAAAAGTAAAGAACACAAGATAGTTTAATTGATCCTGAAGTTAGCATGTCATTAATGAAAGAATCAGTTTCACGAGAACGAATAAACTATATTTAAATATAATTCTTCGAAGGAGCGAACATTGTTTGGGTTTGTTCTTACTGTAGTATTAGCATTCATCCCCTCTTGGGAAAGTATCGAATTAAAAATAAATGAAGTAAGCGCAGAATTGGAATTATTTATTGTAAGGGATGTTACAATGGAGATTGATCTAATTGTAAGAATGGATTTTCTAGACAACTATCGGATAGCATTCACCCGAACAGGCGCCATCTTATACATCTGATATTCCGATAGTGTACCATTTACTCATTTTCAAGCTGAAACGAAAACACTGCAAATAAAACAAATATCTGCTTTTGTTTTACTTGAAAAAGAATAAAATCTGAATTATATTAGATAGTAAATATCAATATTTCTTCTTATTTAAATACTGAAAAATAATTCCTATAGTATTGATACTGTTTTTAAAATTATTAACTCTCAGAGTATAACTTATAAATTAAATTTAAAATTGAGTGTTAGAGAGAGTAATTAAATATTTTATTAAGTTTTTTGAGGTGAATTCACAATTTTTAAGTAATTCTTGTAATGTTACTTAAATTTTTTTATTTTACTATATTTTTTCTTAGAAAATAATGATTTCTATTTAATGAAATTTAAATTAAATACTATTGTTTATAATTTTGGAGCATCATTTAGCAAAATAATTTGAGTTTCTGGTATGGTTTATACCTGGGAGTTAGATCTCTTATACGTATCAGATACCGTTTAATGATAATTTGTACTAAATATAACAATTAGAATAATGAATATTTACTGAAATAAAATTTTCTTTACACCAGTCGTAATTCTGTTTCCAAGAATATTTAAGATAATTAGATTCTCAGTATGAGATTTGATGTAGGGTTTGAGAGAGTATGACAAATATTTTTATTCAATAGTTTATGAAATCAATCTCCTCCTTAAATGCGGATATTTGACACCTGCCTATACACAGGCAGTTGTGCAGAGAGACCCCGAATTGTAAGTGAGGTTACGTTTGGTTTGATTTGGTTTGTTTGTCGCTCAATGGTCATTTTTTGCACACGAGGGCTAATTAGACCGGGATCTACGGTTTAAAGTGGAGTCCGAACCACTACAAAATTCATGCCCAACGTAGGATTTAAACCACGAACTGTTAAAACGAAGGCAAGAGCTCTAACCATTCGGCTGCCCGCTCGTCGTAATTAAGGTTACGTCTGACACCCTTTGAACATTTATTTTAAGGACAAAATATGTAGAAATTGGATGCATATTGCGCCGATACAGAAATGGACTGTAATTCCAGTAAAATGGACATTAAATATAAACAATTTTAAAGTTCGAAAGTTTTTTTTTTATTTTTTATTTTTTATGCTGATTCTCCATAGATGCTGATGAAATAGCTCACAGTGCAACAGGGCAGTGATAAGTTTTAAAAAGTGTTATCATTACTCAAATCGGAAGTTCTGGACAGATCACTATCAGGTGGAATATTGATATTAATGCTTTCAATGTTCCGCCCATATCTTTTCTATTTTAGTAACAAGCTATTCGTATGGATGACAATAGTTGTACAGTAAATGATAGTTTGCAATATATAGTGTTTTCTATTCTGATTGGTATAAGAGTAAGGGTTTTTTTCATGCATGTTTTGTATCAAATAACAAATTTGTTTATTTTTCAGTGTAATATTTTTTGGTTATATTTTACTAATTACCTGATAATTTTATTAATGTAAGACTTGAACAAAGTATTATTACTTTAAAAGATGGATAATACAAAACGTATGAAGCTAATTTATTCTTCGGATTCACCTCCTAGATTTGATTTCAGTAGAATTCCAAAAACTAACTAGAGACTAATGGTAAACTCCAGTATTATGATATTTTCAACGACGATTATTTGCTTGATTTGAATGTTTCTTAAACACAGATATGTTGAGCAAAGCTTAAGAAACAGTAAACTTTATAGGCATTTCAGGAACAAAAGATGGATACCAACATGGAAAGATAGTTTACAGGTACTTTTTACTTTGAATATTCTGCAAGGTACTGTACAAAACCAGTAGTTAAGAAGTATTATAACAAGAGGCATTCTACATCCAGGCTATTTTTTTCTAAAAATGATTGTCCTATCGTCGATTTCAATTAATGAACAGTTATTTGCATTTTATGATAATGTCAATTTTGAGATAGATTCTCAAGAGTGTCCAAAATAAGTAAAAATATGGTCCTTGCAAAAGAATTTAAAAACTCGTTTCCAATAAATGATCACCGCTGTTCGTCTATTTCTATTGACTTTGGTGAGTTCTTATCCAATGAAACTGGATCTTAAAACTGATTTTGAAAGTATCTGTTGGATATTGAAAATTAGAGGGGACTTTTGAAAGAGGTTTATGAGAGCTAATAATACAGATAGATTTCCTGTCCATATTGTCACATGCAAAAAATATTTTTCCTATAAGATCAATGACTTTAAGGATAGCAATGTCATCAACTTGAAGAACTAAGTTTTTATCCAATATCTTAATCTTGTATTTCAGTAATATGACGTTCTTTTAATAAAGGATGATTGGAGTGCCCGTTTTCCCTTTCTTCTTGGAAACTTCAATAAAATGTTGTACGTAGTCGGTTGATGTGGATGGCATATGTATGCTAAGGAGTGCCGAGTTGGGATATTGAATACTAAAATTCCTTTGAGTCTGATTGCTGGGTGAGTCGTGTTATTGGTCAAAAGGTATGTTAACATACATCAGGTACTTAACTTTCTATAACTTTGTCACAAATTATAGGCCTTATTTACGCATTGCAGATATAATAGATATCCGTGTAGATGGTTGAAATGTACTTTCAAAAGCTTCATTTGTTTGGTCATATATACAGTGCGCGAAATTTTCTAGTCCGTTTGCATGTACCTAGAATGCAAAAATTAACACAGAAAAACAAAGCGAAAAAGCCCGATTATTTAAAACGATAATAACTTATCATTTTAGCTTTAATGCTGATATTGTGAAAATGCATTCTTTTGAAAAGATGCATATTAGTAAGGTTGAGCCATGATCGTGTTACTCAACATCTAAATAGCGTTAATGAGATAACTACAGTATGCCATTAAGCCTCCATAGATGGCTATGCGGTTTACTAAGTCATGAGGTTTCTGTGTGAGTATTAGTGTCAAGAAGTCCATTAATAACTGAATTTCTTCTGTGATATTACTATAAATACAGCAAGGAATTAATTGATCATTTTGTGATTATTTCTCCATCCGATAAGGAATATTATGTCTTATTAAGCGAGAGCTTGTAATTTGCAATGTAATAAAAAGCACACCGTATTTTTATGAAGATCGTTATAAGAATCAAGCTTAATTTATTGGTAAATGCTAGATGAATCAACCGTAATGACTGGTTGAAGATTGTCTTAAAATTTTTTCTAAAATTTAATTTTTTTAAATTGTAAATTAACTTGAATCAAACATTAACGTAAAAAATGAAAGCTGTTTTTATGGCATTGGTATTTGAATGATTGTTATAAAAAATAAAAAGTCATTTAGATGACAGATTTATTAATTATAGAATTTAATGAAATGATCGATTAAATAACAAGATATATTTCAAAACGATTACTTTGTTTTTAAGATTCGTAAAGTATGAAATGAGTTAGCCAAATGCAGATACTTTAAGCCAATTTTTACTGGAAGATTCTAGAAAGAAAAAAAAATGCTGTAATAATAGAAGTTCCGAATAATATATGGACATTAATTTTCAATATTCTGAGCATTATAAATAGAAGAGTTAGTGATAAATTTAGTAATTTTTAAGGTAAAAAAATAATTTATATAAATAAAATAAACTACAAAATTTATTGTGAAATGTAAACATAATCGGAATATTGAAATACATGTCTCACCAAAATATATATGCTTAATTGAATTCTAACCTAATATTAGTTTTTAAGAATTTTTAATCATAAAATATGGAAACTTTAAACATGAAACACTAAGATAAAGAAAGTATCGCTCTATGGACTGAACAAATGTATTCATTATTGTATTGCGATGAATTAAAAACTTGAAATTTCAATAAGAATCACATAGAAAACTATAGTTTTCTTTTATCATCTTCAAAACTATTTGGAATAGAAAGCACTTATATTTATTAATATTTAACGTCAAAGCAAAAATGTTTTGTGAGATACCAATAAAATTATACTTATAGTTGCATGATATATTTTCATAAACTTTTATGAATAAACAGTTTCATTGAATTTACATTTACTGTGAAAAATATGGGCTTTCCTAAAATTCATTTCTCATAAAAAAATACTTGCTTTTTAATATATTATTTATTACATGAAATCGGATGGTAATTTTCTTTATTTTTTATCAATAAATGTAGTTTATTATTAGAAAAATTATAAAAATGTCTTAGTTATACTTATAATAGTATGTATTTCAAACTGGCAGCTTCCTGCTATAGAAAGAGAGTCCTGGATACTAAACAGCGTGCTTTCCGGGACTTTCTTGGCAATGTGACTAACTCAAATGCTTTCAGCAGTCATTTTAAGATCATCCGAGATAAACTCCGCAGACCTCAGATTGCTGACCTCATCAGACTTGACAACAATGAGCTGGCCGAAGATGTCATGGAATCAGTCAATGCCATCCTCGAGTTTCACTTTCCCATGACTCCTCTTAGAGTGAATGATGTTCCAGACTACACTTCTCTTTCCCAACCAGCTTCATGGTCCAGGAAACTGAGGAAGCAATCAAAGACAAAAACTTTAATAAGGCTTCAGGCTATAAAGGCATCTGTTTGGACGTCTACGCGGAGCTGTTCTACACCAACAAGAACTGGTTCCTGGGAATCCTCAACAAATGCCTGACACAAATATCGTTTCCCAAAAGCTGGAAAATTGCAAAAGTTGCGCTAATCCCAAAAGATAGTAAGGATAAATCACTCAGAGATTCTTACAGGCCTATCTGTCTCCTGCCAGTCTGGGGGAAGATTCTCGATAAGGTCATTATGAGGAGGCTTTACTACTTCTTCACTGAAAATGGACTTCTCAATAAAAACCAATTCGGATTCCTAAGGGACAAAAGTACCTGCAATGCCCTCACAGAACTTATCAACCGCATCAAGCAAAATAAGCAGAACAACCTCTTCTCCTGCCTGATTTCACTGGACATCAAGAATGCACTTCAGCAACTAATTTGTACTGGATGGTGAGCTCATTCCTTAAGGACAGGTTTTACTTTGATGTTAACAAGAGACAGGTGCCATTTAACATCGGGGTTCCTCAAGGTTCAAGCCTTGGACCTTTCCTATGGATTATCATAGCCAATGAGTTGCTGACTAAAACTTTTGGTCCTAATGCCCATTGCCAGGCCATCGCTGATGACGTAGCAATACTGTTGGACGCGAAGTCCTATTTCAAGTTCACAAAGTTGGCCATGAGGCCCCTCAAGATAGTAGAAGACTGTACCAAGGAATTCGGACTCAAACTAAGTTTCAGTAAGTGTAAATACTCTATCTTCACTATGAGTAAGAACATTACCCGCAGACCAGCCATCTCGCTTACTGGAAATAGAATTTCTTACTCTCATGAACTGAGATACCTCGGACCTATACTGGATCCCAAACTGAACTGGATGGCGCACCTGAACGATGTCAAGAACAAGATTAACAACCTCCAAAACAAGCAAGTCAGAATCTCACGAGTCACGTGGGTATTAAAGCCAAATATCCTGAAGCTCGTCTACTGCAGCGTCATTGAGAGTATCATCCTCTACGGGTGTCAGGTCTGGTATTCCAGCACTGCCAGGATCAACAACAAGCTCCAGCAAATCCAACGTATTGGACTCCTGAAAGTGACAAAAGCTTATCATACCACCTCCAACGATGCACTCCAAGTCCTGGTAGGTGTCCCACCGAACTTCTCAAAGCGGAAGCCCTCCAAAAGTGGTTCAAGTTGTGGAATCTTTGGTCCACAATCCACATCAACGGAACTGATTGGAGCCCCTGCAATGCCTGGATTAAGGTCCCAAGTCACACCCCACCATGGACGACCAACCCTTGGACTTGGAATATAGAGCAGGTCCACGAAGATTTCTACGCCTACACGGATGGCTCGAAGATTGGCAATAGAGTCGGCTGTGCGTCACTCATCTGCAGAGACAATGAGCTGATTAAGACCATCCAAGCTCGACTTAATGACATGGCTTCAGTGTTTGAGGCAGAAGCCACTGCAATCCTGCTAACCATCAAGTACCCGATCTCCCACGATTACCAGAAATGCCACATCCACACAGACTCTAGGTCAGTACTCATGGCGTTGGCTGGAAGGCAAGACTCAAGCGACACAATACAAGAGATTGTCGAGATCTGTAAAGGACGAGAGAGACAATTCTCCTTGCACTGAGTCAAATCTCATATTAGTATCACCCAAAATGAAGCAGCAGACGTTGAAGCGAAGCAGGCCACCCAATTAGACAGTATTGACATCACTGTCAAACTCAGCAAACAGCAGTTCCTCACACTAACCATCGAGTATGAAACTTCTATGTGGCAGCACACATGGGAGACCTCCAACAAATCCAGGAAACTCTTTGACCTCTTCCCGAAAGTTTCACGGAAAAGACTACAAGGGGACTTCTTCCAAAACCAGCTTCTTACCGGGCACGGAGTCTTCGGCGCCTATATTGCAGCAGATTTCATGGGCAATCAGATGTCTGCCCACATGACGGCGATGTACAAGATCTGGGAATCCTTCTCCTCCACTGTAGCCGCCACTCCAACATTCGGGAAATGACCTTTCCCAATAACTTCCACCAACTACATTTCAAGTAGCTCCTTCCTCTTAAAGGATTCAGGAAAGGTGCTAAGGAAATTCTGCAGGCTGAACTAATCCTTCAGATCACAGACTAATCTCCACCTCCTCCTTCTTTTGTACATATGTAAATACCCATTGTAAACTTGCCTGTATATATATGTTTTGTACTGTATCTTTCTCAATTAAGGCCATCTGGCTTTCTTGCAGCCACAATGAGTCTCAACAGAACGCCCTTTTGTCCCCTCGGGGTCCCGCTTGTAGTTTGAACAGTCCACCACTTAAGGAGTTCTTCTTACGTGCCCTGGCCAAGTGCTGAGCATGGGTTTCCTCCAGGAATACTGTCCGACGACGTTCTCCACCGTATACCTTCGGGTGGGACGTGCTTTTTGGTAATGTTATCCCAAAGTTATAATTATTATAGTATGAAAAGTAACTTTTATATACATTCATAAAATAAATGTTTTTAGTCAATTTGAATTGTCATATGCACCACCTATCAATAAGTATTTCAACATCTATGAAAAAAATATCTCTTGTTTTGATTTATGTTATGCCTTCTGTACTTAAATATCGTGAAACAAATAGCATTGATTGACATTTGTCGCATGCATGATGCCAAGGAATTCAGAGTGGTCAGACTTCGATAAGGTATAGTAGTCAAACATTATAGAAAGGCTAATTTTTAAGGATCATGTTTAGTAAGTTAAACTTTCCAAAATTGGTTTTCCTTGTTTCTACCAAGAAAAGCCACGTAACTAAGTGATAGATACCAAACAGCAGAACCAAAGTCATGGACTACATATTTCAGTAGAATTCGGGAATTTTGGTTCAATAAATGTCATCCTCAAGGAAGCACATTTACTTCGTTTACATGGCCATGCTGGCCTCCATAAGCCTTTTATTATAAGAATGTGACAGTGGTGCCTGTTTGAAGAAGTGTGAGGTAAATTCAACCACAAATGAGTGGAAAAAGTTCATTGTAGTGTTATGAATAAAGGTACAAGCTCTAACTGTTGGATTAACCCTTTAACGTGCGGTGGTCGCCCCATGAAACCACCAATTTTCAATATTTTTTCTTAATTCCTTTTCACGATTTTTCACTTAAATTTTATATCTTTTACTTTTAAATAACACTAACAGATGACAGCAACAAATTAATTTCAGGTCGGACTCCTTCCAATATGGCGTTATTTAATGTTCATTTTTAACAACACAAAATAACGTACTTTTTAATATAAATAATAATAAATATCAGAACTTTTTTCTTCCTATACCGTCATGTCTGTCATAAACAATATAAATGCAGCAGTAGTTTGAACTAGATACGTAAAAAACTTTCCTTTTTTGAGGGAAATTCCTGGTGGTTGCACCACGCAACCACCGCGCAGCTAGAACACATGACTTACGTGAACAGCAGACTACATAAACATAGCCGGCATATTATGATTGGGAATTAGAGTGTTTATTAGTGTGGGGAAGGGGGATTTGAATCATATGGTCATTTTACTTGTAAACAACATGTGGCTTTGAATCATAGGGTCATTTTACTTGTACACAAAATGTGGCATTTATATCCCCAGTGAACATGTGCTTTCGCTATTTCTGTTTCAGAAAGACTTTTCAGTTGCAGATTTTTTTGCGTTGAATGTTGCGTTTGCTCCCAGGCTAGTACGGAAATTTTTATTTAATAGTATTTTGTGTGTTTTAAATTTAATGTAAATATATACATATATATATATACAGGGTGATTATAAAAAAACTTTGCCAACATCTGCACTTCTAGCGTCCATTCTATTTAACCGATCAAGATGATACTTCAAATATAGTTCTTTTGAGATATGCGCTCGAGATTCTGTGAATGGCAACACAGTGGCCCTCGCAGTTACAGTTATAGTGACAGAAACTCGAAATTTTCGAAAGGCAACGCCTACATTTTACCATCGCAAAATGTTCAGCACATGCGAAAACCCTAAATAGCGTTGAAACGGTACCGATATGTCCGAAAACCGAACGTGATATACACATACAAACAGTTCTTCAAGGCGCACGGAGGAATAATGCATACGACAGAGACAAGACACTGCTCAATGATGAGAACACATAGAGAAAAAAATATTTATTAATTTCAAACATTTTCCACATGAGTGCCATCACAGGCAATTACGGATTGCATGCGGGAGACGGTGGACAATGTCGCTGCACGCAACATGGCACGAGGGATGTTTCCAATCTCACGCCGTATAGAATCCTTTAAGTCCGACAATGTTTGAGGATTGCACAGATAAACTCTGGATTTGAGATAGCCCCAAAACCAGAAATCCATAGGCGTCAGATCTGGGGATCGCGCAGGCCACGGAAAAGGATAATAGCGTGAGATGATGCGATCACCAAAATGCTGATCCAGGAGCCTTTTAACTGACCTCGCGATATGTGGAGGTGCGCCATCTTGCATCCAAACAATGTCATTGAGTGCATTCAGCCGACGCAACTCCGGTAAGACATAATTTTTCAGCATGGCTGCATACCGAGGGCCCGTTACAGAACATGTTGCAGGGCCAGTCAGGGTCGTTTCCTCAAAGAAGAACGGGCCCAGAACAAATGTAGCTGTAATGCCGCACCACGCAGTCACTTTGGCGTCAAATAATGGTACTGGCGCCACAGCATATGAGGATTCGTCTCTCCCCAGTGCACACAATTCTTTGTGTTAATGCTGCCATTTAAGGTGAAATGCGCCTCGTCCGTCCATAGTATGCGAAGTGGCCAGTCGTTATCCGCATCATATCGTAACAAAAATGCATTTGCGAAGTCCAGACGTTGTTGTGGGTCACCCGGCTCCAACATCTGGACGCGCTGGAACCGATAGGGAAACATGTGAAGTACCGAGCGCAAGAGCTTGCGGACCGTTGAGTTCGGAATATCCAACACGCGCGCTATGCCTCTTGCGGTTTCTGTGTGTCCTGCAGTCACTGTATGGTGCACTTCCATGACAACGTCCTCAGAAACAGTTGGCCGTCCGGAGCGCTGTTTGTCACAGGTGCAGCCTGTATCTTCGAATTTCCGCACTAAATCACGCAGAGCGTGCAGAGTACATGGGCCGCGTCGTTGTCGATGATTGCGGCGATACACACGCAAGGCTTCCGCAGCGTTCATCCCATTTTGGTAATAGAGTTTGATCAATTCACCGCGAACTTTCCTAGGAAGACTCATATCGTCGGCATGTGCGAGTTCCCGAATGACGACTTCGCATACCCGCTTGGTATTTTATAGGTTTCCTACGCTGAATATCTGGCGACCGGCGTTCTGTGATTGGTTTCTTGACTCTGTCACATGCAAATTTATTGCGTGCGCCCAGATCGTGTTTTATTGGCCGGTTTTCAGAACTCTTTTTTGTGTTTGCAGAACACGTCCGTTTTTAGACATATCGGTACCGTTTCAACGCTATTTAGGGTTTTCGCATGTGCTGAACATTTTGCGATGGTAAAAAGTAGACGTTGCTATTCGAAAATTTCGAGTTTCTGTCACTATAACTGTAACCGCGAGGGCCACTGTGTTGCCATTCACAGAATCTCGAGCGCATATCTCAAAAGAACTATATTTGAAATATCATCTTGATCGGTTAAATAGAATGGACGCTAGAAGTGCAGATGTTGGCAAAGTTTTTTTATAATCACCCTTATATATATATATATATATATATATATATATATATATATATATATATATATATATATATATATATATATATATATATATATATATATATATATATATATATATTATCGAAAATAGTATTTACGTAAAAGTTTTATTTGGATAAAGCATTTTTAGGTCATTAGCCAAACAAATGTTCTTTAAAGTTTAAGGAAAGTAGAATAACGGTCTAGGAATCTTCTGTTGATCCCAATTCATGATAAGCTCAACGTCTACACTTTACCCACTATTCTAGACCAAAATTTGCTTTCTACACTGTGAAAATCTAATGGCTGGGATCATTGTTACTTCCAGAAAGATAACCCCACTTGCCATGCAAAGACCACCACGTATTAAGATGCTGACAGTAGGTTAAACCGATTGGACTGGCCTGCACGAAGTCCATACTTGAATCTTATAGAATAGTTCTGTGATAAGATAAATCGTCAAATTAAGGGGTGCAGAAACCGTCAAAAATTGGTGAAAGTGTTTCTCTCTTTTATCATGGTAAATACTTATTAGTAGATAGACATGTCAACTTTTAAAACAAATTAATTTGTTTCTTTTAAATAATAGGTAATTTAAAAATTTTTAGAAATGGAAATATGTTCTTTTGATTTCATTCAAATATTTTTAAGTAGACTTTTTTTCTGAGTGACAAAATTATTTGTAAAGTAGACAAATAAATATACGATTGTTATTCAAGAAATTTGAATATTATGTCACTCTATTCATAATCAATATATATATATATATATATATATATATATATATATATATATATATATATATATATATATATATATATACTCTCTACATTATTGATATTATTTGAAATTTTAAGATTATTTTCTAGAAAAAAAGTTTTAGATTTAAAATATTAATATTTCAAAATATATAACGGCTTTTTTGAATTAAACATTACTCTTCTTATTTTTAGAAAATTATTATGCAAAAGAATTGTTGTAAAGAAATCTAATTATATTTTTTTCAACCCGTATAAAATAAATTGTCTTAATTCTAAATGTTTATTTTCTAATGTAAATTATATAAATTATGTAAATGTAAATTTTATAACATTTTTGCAATAACGAGTGCTTCAGTTTGAAGAAAATCTCTTATTTGGTAGGTTTCTCAAAATTAATAAAAAAATTTTTTTTGAATATATTTGTACAAAATCTTTTTATGATTACAATTTCTCATGTCGCATTTACGTGGATAAAAGAAATATGTTTTCCCAATTACTGCGTTTTTATATTTGATATGAGACTTGTTATTAGAATATTCTTTGTACGAATTATTGTCATATATTTTTTGATGTTCAACATTTTTCTTCATGAGGAGATACTCAAGAGAGACCAGAAATTATATAAATACAAACTTAACTATGTAGATATAAACATCGACAATTCATCATGTACTTGTCCACTAATCCTATTTGCTTGTGATAGAGTTCATCTAATTAAAATAATAATTAAATTTTTCTCCCATAATTCAAGTAAAATTTCGATAGATAATTTTTCAGAAAAAGTATTTAAACTGCTTAAGCTTTGTTTATTTTAATATTAAAATTCTTTTAAATAAATAATTATAATAATATATTCATAAGTAAATAAATATTTAAAAAACAAAAAACGCCTTCAATAAATAATTTTATATCAAGAAGTTTGAAATAGAATTTAATGAGAAAAATCAATGAAAACTGGAAAATGTTTACTTGTATATTCGATAAAGAAAGTATTGATGATATGTGTGTTTCACTTGTTCAAAATGAACGTTAATAGCTCTGATTATGTTGATATTTGTACATATTCATGTTAAAAAGCTTTAATTCTAAGTTTTTACATCTTGATTGTGTTTATAAAATATTAGTACGATATATCTACAAAAAGAGATATGAGACTATATTACTTCCTTTGTTAGAAACGTAGAAAAATTAGATTTTGTTTTTATTTAATACTATTTATGTTAGATGTCATAAATATTATTCTCATAAGGAAATAATAACTTTTATAAAAAATATGCATTAATAAACATCTTATTAAAAGTCACTTTATATTAGAAAATAAAACTGAAATTTAAAATTTAATTGTTCCGAAATTCAATTTTAACAAAAACCTATAAGCTGATTATAAATTTTATGTATTAAATAAAAGATGTATTTATAATAACAGCTATTAATAAAACATAATTTGCTTATGATATTTTAGTTTACTATTATATCAAATACATTTATAAACTACTTTTTTTAATTTTTTTTCTAGAGCTGAATAATACTGATTAATTTATTATAATTTATTTAACAGTATTAAGCTTTAGAAACCATTCATATTAATCATTTAAATAATTATTATTTCATTTAAATAATCTTAATATCATTATTGAAATGAAATAATATTACCTATCAATATCTTTCTATCGCCATATATATACATTTGTGAGTGTGAATATTAAAGTGTACTAAACATTTTCAAGAAAAATAGTTTTAGATTTCATATTTTCTGGTGCATCCCTCATTTTGGGTGGGAGTTATCAACTTCATACATTTTTCTCTGCTTATACCATATGGTCCTTTATTTTTGAGAATACTGTGAATCAGTATGCAGTAGATGTTAGAAAATGACACACGATACCCTTCAAATGATAGGTAGCTTTAAGTTCAATTTCTTCGATCAACTACAACATTTTTTGTAAATTTTAAGTTTTGGAGTCTTTGTCTACACATAACATTTCTCTCTACTGGTGAGCTCTCATGTGAAATATTCCCCATCCAACAATTGAGTACCGATTTTGTGCTTTAATCTATCTAATTTATATGTGTTATCATGCTTTGCTTCGGATGTTGTCCCATTGTTTCCGATGTACTTATCAGATTAGTTTATAGGTTTAATTTCTATGCATTGCAGTAATAATAATTCGTGTGGTAATTTATCTTGTGATAAAATGTGTATTTATGATTATATTCATTTATTTAAAGGTAATAAATGAAAGATATTTATATACTTTTAGAATTTAATAGAGTTCCAAAAAGGGGAAAATTCTTGTGCATCAGAATACTGTGAACACTGTGCAATCGAACTATCATAATAAAAATATTAAAGTGATGATTATAATGTTTCTGTTTTAAAAATAATTCAATTTTCATGTGACCACTCTCAATGGCATTGTCTTTGTCGCATTCCATAACTTTTAATTCTGAAAGTGCACGTATCACATATAAAATTAATCAAAAAATTCAGTTATACATAAATATGAACAATTAAAGATAATTTACTTTCATTAGTTGTTATCTACTTAATAACTGCTTTCTAAAGTAATTAATATCTCATTATTAGAGAGTTTTAATTAATGTTAGTAATCAATAAATTGATTGAAATATCTTCAATTAATTAAAGTAGACTTATAATTTTTAGATACATTTTGTGATGCCTATTAGTATAATTGTAACAAAACGAGAATTATTTTAATAAATTTTTCATGATTTTCTCTGTTTGCATTTTAAATATTTCACATTAAGTGCTTTACTTCTATGAATAATACAAATGACGAAATAACTTTTCTTAATATTTTCTTAATTGATTTTTTTTCTTTCTAATTCTTGTTTTGTAGATTTTTTTTTCCCTTTTGAGATTTTTCTCATTATTCATGACTTGAGATATAATATTCAAAGTGTTGATTTTTCAATAAATAATTAAAACATAATTAATATTAAAAAGTTATAAAGTGAAAAGTGAAATAGTTAATAAAATTTCTAAAATATTTTTAAGATATTTAAATCTTCTTAAATACATTTACTTCATTATTGTAATTTAATACCATTCATTAAATAGTTTTGATTGTTACATTTATTTTAAATTGGATTGATATTGTGTAATACACTAACTCTTAAGAAATAAAGAACTTTAAAAAGCAGAAATACAATACTTTTCATTTAACTATTTTAAATTTACAGAAGTGTTGGTGGTTTTGAAAAATCAAATTATATAACTACAGAAATAGTAGATGAAGCCATCGATTTGTTATTGCAGGAGTTCAATAAGATACTGGATGAGTGAGGGATATTCACACGCATATTTGACAGCTGCTAAACCTTTTATATTCTACATAGAATCAAAGTTTGTCTGAAAATTTAAAAAGGTCTCTCGATGAATTCTAATTTTGATAAAGTCATATAATTTGAGTGGAATCGTTTTAAGCGTTAAACAGATCTGAACATTTTGTCTCATCTAACTTTGAAACGTGAATGACGAGGTACAATGTCTCATTGAGATATACTGTCTGCTGCGTTATGTCGTAAGCGAACATATAGGATCAGAAGTTACAAAAACGTTTTGTTCCTAAGAGACATTATCTTTATGGCTTTACATTTTCAGATTTCCCTTTACATTGCAATAAAATTACTCCAGGCACAAATATATTTTATATTATACACTACTGGCCATTTAAATTGCTACACCAAGAAGGAATGCAAAAAACAGAACGATATTTATTGGACACATACATTATAGTGAAAAGGACAAGTGATTAGATTTACCGGAAATTAGGATGTATAGATCTTGAGAAATCAGTACCCAGAGCAGCCACCTCTGGCTGCAATAACAGCATTTATCCGCCTAGGCATGGAGTCAAACAGAGATTGTATGGCACGTACGGGGATCTCAGTCCATGCAGCTACAACACTATGCCACAGTTCATCGACAGTAGTAGATGGTGAGTGATGGCGTGCCAATCGCTCGGCTACCATTGACCACACGGCCTCAATTGGTGACAGATCAGGAGAATGTGCTGGCCAGGGTAACAGTCGAACCTGTTCTCTATCAAGGAAGTTCAGAAGAGTACGAGCAACATGCGGTCGTGCATTAGGCAGGCCTCGAAGATAGGGCAGAGCCACGTCCTAAGCACATCGGAAATGTAACGGTTGCTGTTCAAAGTGCCGCTAATGCGAACAAGAGGTGATCGAGACTTGTATCCAATGGCACCCCATACCGTCACTCCAGCAGATGGGACAGTATGGCGATGTCCAATGCAAGCTGGCAATGTGCGTTCTCCACGATGCCTCCAAACACGGATGCGGCCATCATGGTCCTGTATACAGAACCGAGATTCATCTGTAAAGATGACGTGATGCCATTCCCGCGTCCAGATTCGTCGCTGATCACACCATTGAAGGCGCTCCTGTCTGTGACGCAGCGTCAATGGTAGCCGAAGCCATAGTCACCGTGCAGACAATCCATGCTGCTGCAAACGTCGTCGAACTGTTCGAGCAGAAACTTGTTGCCTTGCAAATGACTCCATTTCTCGACTCAGGGTCTCGACCGACGCGAGCAGCAATATTGCGGTACGATAAACCGCAATCCCGGTAGGCTATAATCCTTCCTCGATCAAAGTCAGACACGTGCTGATAGGCATTTCTTCTTCTTACACGAGGCATTACAACAACTTTCTTTGCCGAAAACAACGTTGAAACGGAAATTGAGTATGAGAAAACTGCTGTCAAATCTCTGGTTTTATACATATTGTAGATGTCACTACTGTCGCCTGCTTTGTATGAATGCGCTGAAAATCTAATCATTTGCATATCACAGCAAGTTCTACCTGTCATGCAAATTTCACGTGTGTGGTGTGCCGCTTTCCTGGTGGAGCAATTTTAATGGCCAGTAGTGTATTAAGAATACTCTCGTTAGCTGAAAAGATTCACCACTTTTAATTTCGTAAGTAGTACATTGATTTAACGACCAGCTGATATCAAAGACTTTACAGCTTTTTCCCTATAAGCGAAATTTTAAACACTCATTGTTGATGCTAATGGTTCTGCACTTTTTCAAATAGTCAGTAGAAGAGTTCCTGTAAGTCGATAATTTTAGGCTTTTATTATAAATAAGAATTTATAAAAAGTATTTGTCTATATCTTTTGATGCAGAAGTATACACGTACTGATACATTTTATGTGATAGATTACCTGTATATTATTCCACCTATTAGTACCTATTTCATACATCCAAGTACATTTACTAATGGAAATTGTCCCTAACAAAATTATAATTTTAGTAGAATTAAAATACTTTCAATTTACTTAGACACTGTTGTTTGAAAACCTGAGTTTCTACACTTCTTCAACTGTTAAGCGAATTACATTTACTTTTCCACTATCTCTAAATTACGTACCTCAAACATTACGTGAACAATTCATTTAAACTTTTAATTTGGCTACTATCAGTAATAATTTGATTCGCTTTCTCACCCAATTCACATAGGATAATCAATAATGTTAAATTAATAACTTGTCAAACTGAAGTTTATGGTATTCCATGTCATTTTATGCCCATGTTACAATTCAAGTTTGCGTAACATCTCGATTGTTCATTTTATTATGAATTGTTTTTGCGTATGTTTATAAATAATTTCATCTAAACAATTAGACAGACACACATCAAAAAATATCATTTAAAATAAAATTAATGTCATCATTTATGTCAAAACTATGTGAAACTTTTTTGTTTTTATAAAAATTATGTCTGTTACAAATTTATGACTTCTATTAAAATACACTGATAGTCATACAGGTATTCATTTATTCTTTTTACTGCAACTAAATATTTTTCCACGATACACTTGCGTAGCAGTACAAGATGCTTAAATATCAAAAAAATTACCACATTTTATTTAAAATAGGTTCTTCTAATTAAGCATGAAAATAAAATATTTTTCTGATATCAGTGCTTATGTCAATATTTTTTTCATAATTTCCTTTGAATAACTATGATTTAAAGAATTAAAGTAATCATTTGTACTTTAGTCAACTTTAGATTAAATCAATTGAAGTAGTAAATTTTATGATTGAACATTTCTTTTCAGGATGAACAATCATGCTTCCGATTTAATAAATCTGGTGTATATTATTTTAGATAACAATTTTACAATCCATAAAAATAATAGTAATGGCAACAAATTTAGCATGTGTTAAATCGAGTGCATTTTTTATGAAAATCTTGTGAAAATATTACGTATTTTATTTATAGAATATAATTCGATCTATCGTGATACGTTTATAATTATGACCACTGTAAAAGCTTTGTTAACATATTACAGAAATAAATAAGTTAATCTTGGGAACAATATTTGAATAAAATGCTATAAAATGCAGAATATTTACCCTTAGGTACCATTAAACTATGCCAATATTTCGAAAATCAACGTGTTAGCTTATAACAAAATGAGATTTCATAAAACTATGAATAATTTCCAAAGTTAGCAGATATTACAGTCAAATATAATCATCAGGTCCGGCAAACTGCTACTGTGCAAATATTCGGTATTAACGAAGAGAGATACAATGGATTAATTAAATAATGGTTGCAATAATTTCAGTCGTCCACGTGTGTATCCTTGCTGCTGAATTAGCAATAACTGTTGATTCATGGGGCAGTGTCATTGCTTCATTAATTTCCGTTTTCAGTAATCTGAACAGCATTGACTCTTCAAACAGATTTTGAAAATGAATTATATTTTCTGATTTCATTGATAAACTTATTGGTACTTATTTTTCTTTTCCAGTGTCTGTATCAGTCTTAATTAATGATTATCAGTAAAATTATAATATATATATATATATATATATATATATATATATATATATATATATAATATAATAAGGATAATAAAATATTCAGAATCTCTTAAATCCTGATAGTGACAAACAAATACTAACGTAAGCAATATTTTTGTATCTCCTAAAGCATTTGTCCAATTCAGATTTGTATGTTATTGCTTTGAATTTAAACCATGGTTCTAAGTCTATATATATATATATATATATATATATATATATATATATATATATATATATATATATATATATATATATATATATATATATATATATATATATATATATATATATATATATATATATATATATATATATTATATATATATATATATATAGAATAATACTACTCACATACACAATATGAGTAATAGTAAGAATATGACTTTGCAAAAACTTAAAAATCATTATGGAATTCGAACAGTAGTTTTTGTAAATCTAACTGTCAAATAAAATTTATAATAGTACCCAAAATAAAGATGCTTTACTTCTAAGCTATGAAAAGCAGCAAATATTATAATATTTAATAACATTGAAAATTAATGATTTTATGTAATGAATTTTATACGAATATTTAAAATTTTTACATGATATATTAAAAAATGTACACTAAAATCACGATAATCCTATCATTAGCCATCGTACTATATTACGAGTGCACATATCAAGAGTACATTTTACGTTTCAAAGATTAACCTATCACGTATTAAGTCATGATACACCTGATAATTAGAAATTTTAACTGTAATGAATATAAGAGTGTAAACAATAAGCATTTACTAATAAGGCAATTTTAGAAGATGTGTTAACTATATACTTGTTTTAAAAGAAGTTTCGAACATTTTAGGAATTATATTTAAAATAATGTGTTTAATCACATATTTGGAAAATAATAAACACTGATAATAATATAATATTTTCAATCAGATTTTCGTAAAGTTGTTATTATACAAATATAAATAAATGTTATTGAATTCTAGCAAGTTTTAATAAATTAAATTATTTTCGTAATTTTTTGATAAAATTTCATATCAATGTTAATATCACACAGAAACTATATAATTCTTAGAAAGATTTTTCTCTTATCACTGTATAAGTGTGAATTAAAATTGAGATCTTCCAAATAATAATGGGGCATTTTCCGCAATTTTCTTCTTCCTTTTTCAACAACTATGAAACATATTTTTAACAATTATTTTAAAATCAGTGATATGTAAGGAATTATAAATGCAAAGTAAATTACAGTTGACAAAATGTTTATTTGTACACTTCAATTTTGGAATTTTATAGCAAAATAAAATAAGGTAAATAAGTTAAAATTGCAGAAATATATTCTATTGAGGTAAAATAATGATAAAATATCAACAAAAAAACAATCACATAAACTTTAGTTGATTAATGAATAAAACTTTATAAAAACTACACAAAAAGAGTATTTGTACACTTACTTAGTGACAAATTTTAAACATAATTATAATTATTTTATATAAATTTAATACTTTGTATGCATTCCATTGGCTTTTAAAATTGCTACAAGACTTCTTGGCATTGATTCTATTAACTTTTTGGTGGTTTCTTGATCTATTTCTTCCCAAGCTTCCATGAGGGCTTCTTTCAAACTATTGTTACTTGTAATATTTTTTTCAAACTTAAGCAGCCAATAGCATCCACAAATTTTCAATTGGATTTATATCCGGGGATTGTTGGGGAGTTTCAAGGCATCTTGGCCCACATTACAAAGCAACCATGTTTTAGTAACTATCGCAGTGTGTTTTGTATCGTTATGTTGTTGGAAAAAGGAAGCGTCTCCGATACCCAATTTTCTAGCACTGTCAAATAAGTTATGCCACAACACATCAATGTAACCTAAATCTGTCCTTTTTGCGTCAATAAAGTGTAATTTTCCAAATCCGCCATGAGCTTCACAGCCCAAAACCATCACATTTCCACCACCATGTTTCAGGGTCTGAAGTACATTTTTACTATCAAGAGCTGTTTTATTTTTTTTCCAGAGTTTTGGGATACTATAGGGTTAAAAAATTTCAAACTTACTCTCATCTGAAAAAATAACTTTTTTCCAGAAGTCCATCAGTGTCTTTGTATTTCAGAGCAAATTCTAGACGCTTTTTTCTATTAACTTCAGAGATCATTTGTTTTTTCTCGGAATTATGCCCTTTAAACCAGCACTATGTAACACATTTCTTATTGTTTGAGTGGTCATTCTAATGTTAAAAGATGCCAGAAGGTCATCTGCAATTTTCTGAGCAGAAATTTGTGATTTTCTAATAGCTGCTTTAATAATACTTCGTTTATTTCTTGAAGTTAGTTTACTCGGGCCACCTGGCCTGCGTTCGTTTTCAACGCGTCCAGTATTTTTATATTTTCTTATGATGTAACCAATAGTTGTAAAGGGTAACTTAACCATCTTTTGAATTTCACGATAAGATTTTCCCCTTTTATTAAGGTTAACAATATGAGTTCTCATGTCTTAAGAGATTTATTTTGATTTTATGGCCATTTCTCAAATTTTCTCTACAAATGACCTTCATTGTTAAAAAAGATGATCTCCAATGTGTGTGTGTGTTTAATAAATACAAACTATCCAAAAAATTGACTATCATGTGAAAAATTACATGAAATGATAGTAATACTTACCGGAGATGTAGGTGTACAAATATACATTTTTAAGAAATTTTCTAAGATTTAGATTTTATTTTCAATTATTTCAAAATATTTTTTCGTTTACTTAGAAATAAACAACAAACTCACGTTCACACATCGCAAGGAATAAAATAGCTGCTTATATGATTCTTAACTTTAAAAAACAATTGGTGTACAAATAATCATTTTGCCTACTGTATATTTAAATTGAAAACATAATATTACTAAAAGGCTTGTTTATGGACTTGCATATTAATAATATGTGAATTAAAATAGAAAACTATATTAATTTGCTGAAATTTTTAAATATTTAATTCATTTTCTCTTAAAATTGTTAATGCTCTTGTTTTATTTCAGTTTAAAATATATGAATTGGATTAAATTTTATTTCATGAACGAGTGATGCTGGAATAAATATAATGTTTTGAATTATCTGAAAAATATCATTTCAAAGTTTAAATGCATCTTTTGTATAGATACATTAAAATATTCTGAATTTCGATTTTATTGATCAGTTATAGCATTTTTATATTGCAAAAGAAAATCGAATAAACATTCAACTGATATACAACCAGGCATATTTTGATGTATGAAATTAAGTCTTACTAATATGTATCTGTTTTAAATATTTAGTATTTTATAAAACCTTTAAGCTATTTTAAAAATGATTAGGCCATGAATTCAACTTTGAATACATATAATATTGCAAAAAAAGAAATTTTAATTACTAGTTTTAAGTTGTATCATAACAATTTCTTAATTGAGTAATTATAAATAAAAAGTAATTATGATTTGTTGATTATATATTATGAATATTCCATTCATATATTAAAAATTACATAATATATTTTTTATGAATCAATTAAACTCCTCAATAAACCTTTAATTCATATTTCGTTATGAATGAAATTTATAGTACTTTTTTATTATGATTAAATATCATATACAAAAATTATTAGTTAAAAATAAAAGCATAATAAATTGTGTACTTAATCTATGAGTTCACACCCATCGAAAAATAAAAGTGTTTTAATTTATTTGTAATTAAGTTATTTTTATATTATTATATCTTTTATGTATTTTACTTCTTAACTTGTAGATAAGAAGTAAAATACATAAAAAATATTATAAACATTCTTCATTAATTAATTCGAATATACTATAATATTTTAATGATGTATTTCGTCTTATTGTTGATTTTTTAAGATATAAATAATTCACATTATATGACAGCTATTTTCTGTGAAATTTACATAAACTAATTAACACGGAAAAATATTCTGAAATGCTAGATAATGAGAATATATCAAAATAACATTTAATGTCATTGGCATATGTTGTGTTGAATTATTTCTTCTGTTGTCTTGAAGTGCAGTAACTGTCGAATGCTTAAATATTGATATTACAAACAATCAGTTTCATACAAACAATTTGTTTTTATTGAGATGTCTGTCTTTTATTGGGCTTGATTGGACCACTTATTATCACGGTTTTTCATTGTAAGCAAAATATATATCATCATATTTATTGAGAACAAAACAGACGTTTGAAAATTAAAATTTTACAATTGGTACATAAATTCATTTGATATACACTAAAATAATATACATATTTGGTGCAACATTTTTTGCATAAAGATATTTTTTCCTAATATATCTTGATAAATTTATATTCAATTATTTCAAAATATTTTTTTCGTTTACTTAGAAATAAACAACAAACTCATATACAAAATTATTATAAATGTTTCATTCACATTATATTTTTTAATCAGTGTGTATGACATTTGCTTTTAAAATTACTATATTTCATATATATCTGATAATCTATAACAGACGAAAAATATGGGAAAAAATATAAATTACTTAAGTTTTTGAGAAAGACTAACAAAAGAGTAATTATTCTTCAAATATATACGTGAATATTTAAATACATTTCTACAAAATAATATCAATCTGATTGTTCAATATTTAGTTTGGATGAAAACTTTTATTAGATATTTGTTAAAGAATTTGATTGAAGCTTTTGAATTCCTTACGTTTGTGAAATAAATGACATAAAAATCATTCAAATGGTCATTATTGATGCACCAATTGAAATCATTCAAAGCTCCTTTTCGGTTCTGTGAAGTAACACATAGAAG
Source organism: Latrodectus hesperus (assembly GCA_037975125.1). Classification (NCBI taxonomy): domain Eukaryota; kingdom Metazoa; phylum Arthropoda; class Arachnida; order Araneae; family Theridiidae; genus Latrodectus; species Latrodectus hesperus. Next base: position 70,036,822 of record CM075854.1, read on the forward strand.
ACATTTTCCTTTTGAATTTGTTGAGATTCCTTAATCAATGAATATAAAATGGGATATATGATAAATATTAAATATATAAATTTTAAAGGAAAGCTAAGCAACTTAAAATACTCTACAAAATAACTTCAATGGCAACAGTTAAATATACACTGATTTTTGTAGTTTATTTAGCATTAAAAATGCATTGTGAAAAAAAAACATTTTGATAAAAATATGTAAATTACCATAAAAATGTCTTTAATTTTCCTTTCTTTAAAGTAACATATTTCACTTTGGTTGTTTTGCATATTAAGAATAAGTAGTAAAAGTCTTACTAGGGCGCTATTTTTCTTGATTATAAGCAAACAATTGCTATTAAAAGTAACTTATTACTAAGTTTTAATTCTTTCACTTATCATTAAACTAATCATTAAAACTTCTTATTTTAAAAACAGTGCGGTAGTTTCATGACAAAATTTCTTAAATTGCAAATTACAGCATTCACTGAGATTATGTGCTGTCATGATGATATTAACATTTATAAAATAATAAATTCCTAGTGCATTAGAATTTGAAATTCTTGAGTAAAAAATTACGAGATATTTGCATGTATAATATTTATAAATATTATCTTCAATCACAGATGTCAAAAATAAGGAATCTCTGATTTGCTATTAGATCATTTTCTTTAAGAATTATTTTCCATGATTTGAAAGATAAAATCTGCTTATATTATGAGGCACATTCATAAAAAATGTTTGGTAACTCAAGAGTGTAAAAATAAAAGCACTATTTCTTTTAGTATAAACTTTTTCTTATGATTGCGTAAAGCAGTTTATTTTTTTTTACTAAATTTTAAAACACTTGACTAATAAATCGTATATTAATAATATGTTTTTCTTTCATATTAGTTTAAGTTACTTAAAAATGCTTAAAAGGAGGAGTTTTATCATCGTTAAAAATTCAATACTTGAAATGTACTTTATTAATTAGCAAATTCACTTAAAAGTTAAAATTGTAATTAGTAATGAAATACAATATTATATTATTTTTTTCTGTCTTTAAATAAATAAATCTACAGTTTACAAGAGTTAACACTAAACGTGAAACAAAAAAGTAAGTTTATAAATTTGAAAATACGTTCATTTTCCGTACCTATATAATTTTACTTAAATAGAAAATATTAGACCTTAGAAATAAGAAGCTAATAAAATATTTCCAAAAGGAACAAGACGTTCATCTTAATCAGGTTTAAATTCAACCTTGAGTTTTCACAACATAACTAAAGCTACTAAATATCATCCCCAATGATATAAATCATGCAGATGAAAACTTATTATTCGTTTTGATCTTATTCACAAGGGTGGACATTTAAAATGTTTTTTTCACTAACTGAAATGATCAGTAAAATAAATATCCAATAAATTATTTCTTGATATTATTTTGAATTGCCTTCAAAGAAGCCAAGATTTTGTTCAGATTTTCAAAGTTTCATTCAGTCAAAAATAAAATTATGATTTTCAATGATTAATTAATGTAATATTCAATTCACTTTAAAAATGCGTTATGATTTGTTTTTTATCATTTCTAAATAAATTTTTCTAAACATTTTCCTTTATATGCATGCAGTTTAGAAATGTACATGTTTAATCAGGTAATGAAAACTTTCATTTATCTCTAATAAAGTAATATCTTTTTTATAGGACAATTAGTTATGGCAGTCTTAAAGAAAGCTATGTACCCGATATGTATAATGTATCAACATGATTTGTGCTCAAGTTGTGTTTCGAAATATGGTATATTTAGAAATATAACTCAATATTACACTCTAAATTATTCAACAGCACATCAAGAAGACTTAATGAAAATATTAAAAATGAAATGTTTTTCACGCTATTTTGTTTAGTATGTTTAAATTTGATATATTTGTGTTTTTCAAAATTACTTGACTCAATATTCTAATCATGTAGTGTAAATTCAATTTCTATCCGTAAAAATTTTTTGTATACATTAAAAATACTTTTATTTAAATGTATCCTGTTCCTTAAAGTAATATTTTTCTTATATGTGTGGTCTCATGCACAGAATGTTATGTAGTTTAAAGAAACTCAACATTAAATATATTTACAGAATCATTTTCAAGTAATTTTGTTTCCAAATTTCTTAAGGAAGTGTATTCAGCTTAATTCTGCAATGCGCAAAGTTGCCAGTTAGAGATTTAGGCATTTCTTATAAATAATTTTGCAGATATAGTATTAAAATATCTATTAAAGTAAGTAGTTTTACATTATTTAAAAGTTTAAAGATTTCATTATTTAATAATTGAATCAAAAATATTTACAAAGGACACTGGTTATGTATGAAACTTAAATAATGTTTAACGGAACTCATGATGCTGGGTTGTAGTATATTTTTCCAATGAAAGCAAACTACTATTTATTTTTTAAATCCCATATTCCAGATTTATATTTAGGCCAAATAACTTGATTTTATCACACCTTGGTTTTATCATCAATTGATTTTATCCTACTGTGGTTTTTAAATTTCTTATAATGAATATTAGTTTGAAAACAAAAAAAATGAACTGGATTTGAAAAAAAATGTTTTCTCATTTATCAACAATGTCAAGCCAAGTCAAGTAAAAGTGATAAGAAATCCCCTATATACAATAGAAATCACCATCCTTGCGAAAAAATCCATAAGAAAAATCACATCGGATAAAAAAAGGCAGCTTTGATTTATATACAGAAATATTATCCAAGAACGTCATTGAAGTGGTGAAAGTTTACTAGGAATTACTTCCTAATATTTTTAAACGTGTATGCATTGGTTGATGCGTATACATATAATGTGCGAAGCTTTTCTGTATTCTACATTTTTATAATTTGTATCAAACTTATTCGCTGTTTCATTTTTTAACAACTAGGATAAATTTAAATATAATATATATATATATATATATATATATATATATATATACATATAAGATTAGCTTTTCGACACACAATGGTATTGCAGGGCATTAAAACATTATAATAATAACTATATTAATGTTAACCACAGTCAATGTATTGATCAATTAGTTTTATTAAAAATATTTATAGAGATGCAATAGATTCCGTTCACATATACAACTCTAACTTTTTATTATAGTTCTTATTTTATAATCATTTCAAATTTAAAAAAATAATACTTTATTTTTAATTTTGTGTCAAATGGTCAGGTGTAAAATATTGTTTATAAAATATTATTTAACTCATAAAATCCAAATCTTTATGACATAATAACATCATCATATAAAATCCTTATAATATGAAAAATTAGTAGTAAGTTACTCACACTCGAATTTTTATTTCCGTTCGCATACAAACAACTAAGTGTAATTATAAATGAAATTTAAACTGCTTTATTCTCTACATTTATGTAAAATATTCATACAGTTTAATTAAATAGTTTTTTCTAAAGATTTCATATGAGGTTTAAATTGGGTATTTATTAGTGATGTATCTATTACAATTGGTTTGATCTGGATTGATATATTTCTAAATATTTGAGGTAAATACTTAGTTAATAAAAATTAAAATCTCTGTTGAAAGTGGTAAAAAGAAATAAGTTGGGCAAGGAAAAAAATTGAATATTTCACTATTATATACCTACTAAAGTCAAACGTATTCACATTTATCACCAATTATTTAACATCATTTGCTTATAAAATGTTATTGTTGCATATATCCTGTGTTTTGCGACGTTACATCAGGTCAATGAAATTTATCACTCGAAGAAAATCTACCACTAAAATTGTGATTTCGTAAAAATCAATTCTGTAATGCCTCAAATAATTCAGAACAAAAATCTAGACAGTCTGGAAATAAATTGTGAAAATCTTGATATTGAACTTTGCGTATGTTCATCACAATACTTTTAAAAACAAATTTGAGGACTTTTTTATGAATATATTTGCTATGTAAGTATTGTTTTTAAAATAACAAAGTAGATTTTTATATTTAATTTATTGCATTATATTTTATATTTTATTCTTGTTATTCGAACTAGCATTCATTGTGAAAATCTAGGTAAACATTTGCTTAAATTAAATTTAAAATTTATTCTTTATTGTTTCAAAATAAAAAAATATGCGAGGTTTAGTTTTTGTAATATGTGGTTTTTATTTGTAAATTCAATATTGATTTACGCTTACAAAGTTAAAAACTGCAATGTTAAGAGTTTCCTTGAAATTTCATTATATTATTAGAGTGATTTAATTATTTAATTAATACAACCATTTTAAATTCGTAATATATTTATTAATTGATTGAATTAACTCTTTATAATTACAACTATTAGGAGTATAAATTTGTTAAAAATTAAAAAAAAAAAATTCAATTCACTCAAAAACAAAATTCAGTATGATTTGTTTTCAATATCTTTTATTTTTTAACTATGATTTACTATATATATTTTCATTCAAAATATGTATTATAAACTCTTTTGGGGTAAAACAAACAATCTTTATCTCTAAATTTTTGTCATGAAACCTAAAATAATTGGCATTTATTTTCATATGAATAATTCTTTCATTTAAAATGAATAACTAGTAAAACTTTGAAAATGATTAATTGGTAAAACTGAGATTATTCTGTACAAATATGATTGAAACATTGGAATTACAAGAATTGTTTCAACCATTACAATTCTTAAAATAATAGAAATTAAATAATAAAATTGAATGCATATATTAAATGTCTCTGCTATTGTATTTTATCGATATTATCTATACTCAAATGAAATACCGTTTTTTCTTTTTACAGAGTAATGTAAACATTCCATCATATGTACAATGTTTTTACTTAAATAGATATATTATTTTACTTTGTTTGTATACGATTGTTAAAATAATTTTATATACGAAATGTGAATTTGTAAATGATTCACAGGTTTTCATATTTATTGATTGGTTGATTAATTATTAATATAGATATCATAGAACTTTATGAAAAATAAAAATTAATTCTTAAGTAATTACTAAGGAAACTAAAATGGCAAAAAGAATAAATAAAGCTATTAAATATATATAAATGGAAAACCTTTTTTGAAAAGTGATTGTTTTTGTTAATCAGTATTTCTGTTTATTCTTTAAAAAACTGCATAGTAAAATCAAATATTTTAAAATATTTCATTTACATTTAATTTCTTTGTTTAAATTTCGTTTCCAAGTGCCTATAACACACAATGGCTACATTGTTTTTATATAATAACAGAACATAAAAATTTCTTAATATGTACTTTAAGCAGATAATATTTTGGTAGACATCTTTCTTCTAAAAGCTTTTAGACAGGTGCATATTAAGTGCATTTTATTTCTTTTTATTATTATTTTTTATTTCCTTCTTAAAAAGTTAATACTGTAGCAATGGATGAATGCATGCAATATTACATATATGCGTTCATAAACTTTTATTTAATGGTTCATTTAATAGATTTTATTAATTGTAATAAGACATGTATTAACTTTTTGATATGCTGATAAGAATAAAAAATAAGGATTGCCTTGTTAATACAGTTCACTTTACTGGTACTCCTAAGTTATTAGGAACAAAAAAGTATATCAACGTTTTGAATATACAGCACAGTTTTGAATTGCAATGTACGATAATTGGAATTTATTGCTAAAACGATTGGAATAAAATATCTTCACAAGGTTTTTAAATATAAACTTTTTTGTAACTAACAACTAAGGATGATCTAATTATTTTTTCTGAATATAATTTATGAAAATAAAGCGCATATATTCTCGTCAAGTTTCCACTGTAAAATTAAAATAATAAGCATTGTACAAAAATTTTCATAACTAAATTAATTTATGTTAGAGGTAAACTGATAATGCTGTTAAAAAGTACTTTAAAATTAATTTTTATTACATAAAAAAATTCTAATCTAAACTAAATTTCATTTAGAAAATTTTAAATATTTTTTATTTGCTCGATTCCAATTTTTTGTCTAATGATTATTAAATCTGCTCCGATTTTTCTGTGAAGCACTGATGATAATTTGATTGCTTTTACACGCTGGTGACATAAAATGCCAATCAATACATTCAAACAATATAGACAACAACAATATACGTATTTATTTACAATTTTTCAAAATTTTAAATATAGTTTCCTTTTGCTCCATTTATATTACCAGAATTCTATTAATTTATAAATATGCCAAAAACTGATTTTTCTTTACTTAAAGTATTCAATTTGTGAATGCAATCTTTAATTTTGTAAAGACATTTTGATTTTCGAGAACACAAAAAAATGTATATTATATAAGAATGATTTAAAGCATAGGAAAATAACTCAAAACTTCGTGACAATGCTGATTTTCTTGAACAATCACTATTTAAAATAAGAACCCTTTCATACTGTTAGCAATGATGTCGATAAAGGTACTTCTTATTTGCAAACCATTATGCAAAATCAAATCATGAAACTTGAACAAATGTTGTCGGAAAAAAAATTTAAATATTTTTTCGGTTCCATATAGTACAAAAATATAATATTCAACCACTTATGATGACATTTTTCTTAAATGACCGAATGAAAATTTCACATGACTGACACCAGGGATTTCTTCGTCGATTTCTATTTATCACCATTAACTGGTTGATAATTATAAATTGTTTTGTTTCCATTATCTTCCCATATTTTTGTTTCTTCATTATACTATTAAATCTAATATTCTTCCCGATTTAATAAATGTTACATATACAACACTTAAATATTCGCCTACTTGATCTAAGCATCTACCTCAATATTTTTGGCCTAGTTTACTAATTAATTATGCCAATAAATGCAGAATTCGGTACACTAATTTTAGCTACAGTTCTCCAGAAGTATATTTTTCACCCAAGTAAAATCCGGTATGTACATCATGAGGAATGTCCTTTAGCTTACAAAGTTAAAATCTATTCCCTTAATTCAACATGAAACCATCATTCGTTATGAAGTGTTTTCCATTATTGAATTGTATGCAATGATCATAATGTCAGTTTTAAAGAATTTGAAACTGCATTTGTGAATAGCATATAAAGAAAAACCAATCTCATAGGCGACCTTCATTATTTAATGCATTTGCAAGGTATCAAATTAGAAAATATTCTCTATCTTCGAGTCTTTATCGTTTCTGTACTTAATTATTTACTACAGTTCATGGTTTTCATGACATAAACAACTATTTGTGTTTAATTTGTAATTAATGAAATCTCTCTGATAAAGATAATAAACAATGACAATAAGTAAAGAAAATTAATTAAACTTACAACAGTACTCATATTCTTGTAAGACAGCCATTGTATTTTTAACAATAAAAATTTAAAGAATTGTATAAAATTTAAGATTCTTTTTGGTATAACATTACACCTAAATAAATTCAAACAGTTATACTTCATTAGAATAAAACATTGCAAAGCATTTAAAATGCAATATTTTATGAGTGTTAAATAAAAACCAAATAAACTCATCACTTAATAATTAAATTATTTATGTCATGAAAAAGTGAGAAAGATAAAAATAGTCTGTACATATCCAATGAGTGAATTAAGTTACTGCAATTAATATAATAATTACTGAAGGAAAAGTTTCATCCTTGAATTTAATATATTTATATCAAAAAAGAGTATATTTTTTGTCTACTGTTCCACATGAAAAAATAGGCAAAAGACAATTCTAGGAAGCGATTTCCTTGTATTAGAATAAACATTGTCAAGCTTATGCTTTCAGGAAATTATTGATTTCCATCCCTTTTTGTTTGTCATTCCACATATTTTATTGAACGTGAATATATATATATATATATATATATATATATATATATATATATATATATATATATATATATATATATATATATATATATATATATATATATATATATATATATATATATACTTTAACTTGTCTTAATCTATGCATATCTAAATTCCTTTTACTAAAACACATTTTATTTTCATTACTTTAACAGTAGAAAAAAAAGGAATCTTAATCATGGAATTTTTAGGAGACATATGGTATAGAGTTCTGAGAAATAATATAAATAAACTATTAAGATGGAAAAGGTTTCAAAATATATTCATCTATTACCAACAATAAATCACTTTTTTGTGTAGGCGTATATAAAAAGGTTTTTGGGGAGATAAAAATAATTATGTTCTAAATATATCGCTTATGATATTTGAGAAGATCAAAAGAAGAAAAAAGAATCGTCTCGAAAGTTTGGTTCAAAAAATGATTACATCCTTTATAACTCTTTTCTTTTGCGACAGTTTACTTTATATAAATGATAGACAAAAATATAAATATTTTCCTCATTCAAATAGCGTATATAATAAGAAAACAGTACTTTTGAGTATTTTTAATTAACTAAATGGAAATGTTTTAACTGCGATGTTCAGTTTAAAATTATCAGCATAAAATTTCTCTTAAATTGCACTTATTTACTTAAAAATAGAAAAAACTAAATTTATTGAAAGTTTACCTATTATTATATTTAATTAATATATTTACATATTTAATTAACAAATAATGGGATTGAAATTTAATCAATATCATTATAACTTCACATATCTGAAATAGATTTTAGATTTCTAGTTAAGCTGCACAGCAAAATTAATTAAGTAGGTATATATCTCCTTTAATTAATGAAAGTGGTTGCTTAGTTAATTAAATAGCAGCAAATACTTTGATTTTGGTGTATGATTCATTTAACATCAAGCATTGAATTAATTATCTGTAATGTTATTCTTTTGTGGTGAAATCTCTGTATACGCTTAAGGATTTTTTTAAAAAAATCATATAAAATGTTAAGACAAAAAATTTACTTAGTTTTTAATCACCTCATCTTTTATCTAAAATTATTGAATTATTGTCAGATAAATATCTAATTAATATGAAACATTGTGTAATTATACTATTAATAAAAGTTAAATTACATATAGTTTTATTTATAAATAGTTAAATATTTCAATTATTTACACATAATTCCATTTCAAGCAGTCAAATTTCTCATTAGTATTATAATTTTTACATATTTTTAAAAATTAGAATTTGACTTTTTAAAATTATTCAGCTGTGGTTTTTTAGCTATGTAATTTTAATAATTATCAATAAATAATCAATTACAGCATGTCTTCAAAGATGTAACCTAGATGTTGATTTTTGCTATATTATACTAAATATTGATTTTAAATGGATGAAATTTGACTCGATATTGTTCACATTCTAATTCCATGATTGCTTGAAAGCATTTTAATTCTCGAAATCTGTATGACTACATGTTTCCATGAAAAAATCAAATTATAAAAATGAAATCTTGTGCTGTAAAAGTATTTTACATGTTAAATCATGAAACACAGAAATTTACAAAATTTAATCTTTATATATTTATCATATGTTCATTAATAATTTGAAGTGGGATTAACAGTATGTCTGATTTAATAACAGCAATTTGTTTAAGATACAACATTTTGAAACACAACTTGCATACATTGATCATCAGTGCTAAATTTACGAATTACGTTACTTGTGAGGTTCATTATACAAGTACTTGTGAGGTATATTATAGGTATACGAATTACGTTACTTGTGAGGTTATTTGCAAAATATTTGGCCTCCATGATGTGGTTTTAATCTGTTGTTTTTATAAACATTTACACAAAACTAATTAATAATATTTACCTTATACTCTGTACATGAAACAAGAAATAATGAAGTATGCTTCAGTTTCATCAATTGAAGGATATTAATTCAAATATGTTACTTTTGAATTGTTCATACAGTTTCATAAAATATAAAAGAAAAATATGTGTGGGTGATATAAATTAAGAACAACTTATCGGAATCAGGATAACCTCAAGAGAGAAAAAGAATATTTGTATGTTAATCAAATTAATATCATGTACTTTCCTGCATATATTTAAAAATGTTAATAACGAAAGTAGTAAAAACATTTTCTGTGAAAAGATAAGGGCAATTTAAAAGTACAGTTCACCGTTTCTGTAAAGAGTTGAATAAACGAAGAATCGTGAGTGATATTTTCCACAGTTTTATCAAGTAAATTTAATTCTTCCTTATTAATAAAAGTACAAATAATTTAACCTGAAACTACCGTAAGAGAAACGTAAGAAGCTTGTTAACATGTTTAATTTCTAAATAATTTTAAAAATGTAAATTCTCACTATCTTTCGTCAATTTTATAGATGTTTGTGTAATTTGATATAGTAAATTTACTTAGCAAAATCCATTTACGCATATTTCTTTGACGATCAGAATATCGTTGAAAATTAAAATCAAGCTACTATTATAAATATCACTATTCCATTCAGAATTTACTTCATACCAGTTATGCAATCAGTTAGTATTGTTAGAACAATGGCTTATTTAACAATAAACCAATATTCTAGTAATACAAGTGTTTTTTAGACATCTTAAATTTACTCTTATTATGATAAAAATATAATATAATTCAAAATTAGTGTGAAGTTATTGAATTCTGAACTATTTTTACTGCATAATTGCAGTGCTGATTATAGCTTACATCAAATCAAATTTTATGATGAAGTATACGCATACAGAGGTACTTATACTTACATCAAACATTTTTTATAAGTATCCATTAAGTAAGTGTTTATAATTTTTAACAGTTATGAAAATTGACTTAATAAAATATTTTATCTGTGTTTTCAAAACCTTCATAATGTATTTATTTCAAGTAAAAGTGTGGTTGAGATAAAACTTCGTTAAGTTTCACAAACCATATCAAATACACAAAAATTTCAAAGAAATAAAACGTAACTTAGTTGTAAATAATTTAAGGCAGATCAAAAGAAAAACACGATAAAAAATATTGTTCAGTTAAACGTTCAGTAAAAAGTTTAAATCATTTAGAACGATTTCGGATTAAACTTGAAAGAATACTGAAAAAGAAGTCATTGCAAAAATTCTCAGGTTTGTTTCGGAAAAATACAGAACAGCCCTATAAATCCTAATTGAATCAAGAACTAGATATAGTGACTGTGTGATAAAAAAAAGTCATGTTTTTTATCAAATATCAATACAGTTACTCACTTTAAAATTTCTCGTAGAAGGAAACCATGAAAAAAGTTCTTTCTGAACTAAATAAAAAATTCAGTAGGGAAGAACATCAGATATTTGTATATTTAAGTCTGGAAAGTAAATTTTCATTTGAAGTAAAATAAAGTGAATATTAATTAACTTGAAGAATATAACAATACAGAAGAATCTGAAGAATCCCAAAAAATAATTTATTTACAATAAAAAATATTTACTTGTGTGAATCGCTGCGTACACTTGCAGCATTTGCAGTTAATAACACACTAATGAAAAGAAATTATGAACTGTATACATGTTTATATTTTGAGAAGTTTTCATAGTTTCAAAGTGAAAAAAAAATCTAAACGCAACATTTATTTTTCTTTTTAAAGTAGGAGGAACTGCAGTTTTAAGGCACCCAAGTAATAACTAAAGCCTTCATTAAACCACAATCTACAGACTTCATTGCAATTCATAATTTGAATTCGAAATACCAATCAAAAATCGGTAAATATCGATGTATCTTCATAGTAAAGATGAAATAAAAACCAAAACAGTGTTTCAACTAATCTACTTTGTAATGAAAACTTGAATGAATTCAATTAAGAAGTTATTTGCAAAAAAGCATACTATATTTAGTAATGACTTTTAGATATTGAAAATGTATTAACTGTTACTTATTTGAAGGTTAAAATTATAATTACTATGCAATTTAAGTATGAAAAATTATGAAATATATAATATTTAAAGCATTATCTTTAAAATTAACTTCCTTAAAAATTCAATTTGTATTTGAATAATTGACACACACATAAAATTAGATAGGCAAATTGTTTTTAAAAACGATATTATTCATTAAAATATGAAAAAATTCCAATCAATTATATTATTATGTTGGTGTAACAAAACAATCTTCATAAAATGTTTTTGTTAATTCCTTAAAATTTAATGATAGATTAAATAAAATATTTAATAAATAAAAATTAAAATTGTTAATAAAAAATGGAGTCAGATTTTAATTTTCAAATAATTAATTCACTTATTCTATTGGAAAATATAATCATTACAAATCTAAAAATATACGAATTATTCTTAGTTAAAAAAATAATAGATTTTCAAAGCTTTGTAATTGGTAAATAGTTAATCCAGTTAAAAAAAGTTCTCATAAATTTACCAAAATGTTATTAATTTCTATTTAGAAGTAAATATTTTGATTATAAATTAAATTTGTAATTTATATGTTTTATACATTAATTAATTTTCCCTTTCGACCATATGAAAATTTTTCTTGCAAAAACTTATGACTCCTTTTTTATGCAAAGTTAATCTATTTTCTTTATTACTCTTTTTTATGGAGACCATACAAATTGAACTGGTGATAAATTCTTGCTTATTTTTTTCTCTATGTTTTTGACTTACAATTAGCTTTTACATATCAAAATTATTTTGATATTTGATTTTACTTGATTTGAAATACAATTTGCTTTTTCTACACCTTACTTTTTTCATCATTCTTTTTTAAATGAAATCTATTATCATATTTGAAATTAATTGTATTAAATACACATTAAATTTTTGAGAGCATTGTTTTTTTCTCTTTAAACTAAATTTATTTTAATTTCTCAGATTTTAATTTTATATTCTTAACTGATTATGTTTAGTATTTTAAGCTTATTTCCTTGATATTAAAATTTTCTACTTATTCTGTTGCATGAATTTTAAAATTTTAATATTTTTAAGTGTTAGGTGTAGCAAGTAAATCTTTATTCATATATAACATAAAATAAAATACACAATATATTATTTGCATAAGTATTTCATATACTGTTTGTATAAGGGATTTATAGTTGAGTATATTATTTTTTATTAATTAAATAATACTCTTGACAATATCATAATATCTAACATTACTGGCATTATGAACAATATGAAAATTATCAGTCATTTTATCACTTAAATTAAGATTTAATTATTTTTATTGAAATTCCTTCTTTGAGTTTTAATTTTGTCTTTCATTGAATATTCTCATTTATGATTTATTTCATCGTTTAATAATTTCTATAAATATGATTCTTTATTTGACATTCATCTAGAATTTTAAGAATACGTACCAATTCTATTTAGTTAAAATAAATCTATTATTAATGTTGAAATCTTGTTTCACAAATTAATAATATGCTATAAGGATAAAAAATTTTCAAGTCTTCTAACTAATTAATTCCTATATTTTTACTTATCAACTTATGTTATACAAAAATCTATCAACTGGAATATACTACATGAATAGTTTTACCATATTTTTGAAGGAATATTTAGAAACAATTTCTAAAATTTTATACAGTAAAAGACAAAACTTAATTAAAAAATAATAAAATTCACCATTTTACATTTTTATAAAACTAGGATAATGTTGAATTAAAACATGTATTTATTGATATTTATAATAAATTCACTGACTTTAATTTCAATTTTAATAAGTTATTATGTTTTGGAATATAAATATTTGCATATAAAATATTATACTAAGTGAACTGATTAGAATTTATAATAATAATAATCTTAAATAATAATTTGCAATAATCTTAAGAATGTAAGAAAACAAATTAAACCCTTAAATAACACTAAAATTCCAATATATTTTCTTAATTAATACTTAGTTAGTAGAGCAGGGCTTATAAAAATAAAGAAAGTGTAACAAATTAACAGAGCATATCCATCACCAAGCATTCAAATTTCGTAAAAGATGTCGGAAATTTCATCTTAGATTGTGCTGTTAGTTTGTTATATTACGTAAATTGTCTTTTAAATTATTACCTTTATTATATTCAATTTATTTTTATTAATATATCTGTATTTTCTTCACTCTTTTAAGTTTTAAAGAAATAATAACTAAATTTCTAATTACTTAAATTTTGAAACACCAAATTGAATTCAATTATTAATTACTAAACTTTAGATTTCATATTTTTTGATGAAAAATATGCTATATATAATTTCCCATTTTTATACAACGGTATCTATTTATCTAGTTCTTTTTACTTTTGGAATTTCATTTTACATGTGCATTCTGGTATTTATTTATTTATTTTTTTTTATTTTATAGCACATGTGTATTCTCACCTTATAGTTTTTCCACGTATTGGAATTTGGGATACAATCATCATATAATTGTGGAAAAGCCAATATTTTGTGCAAAAAATTACTGTTGTTTCTTGATGATTCTGTCAGCGTGGAAGTGTTTTCAAATATTTAATTTTTTTTTTGCACCCTGTTTGTTTTACTTGACACACACTCATATGTATGCACACTGCAATAGTTTTATTTGGCGTTCGTCACTAACGGTGAATCTGATTCCTAAGTGATAAACTAGGAAACTAAAAAAAATTATTGAGCACCAATTTCGACAAATTTCTACGAAGTAATTAGAAATTTAATTCCTTTCTATTATCAAAAATTATCCTCAGAAATGATAAAACTTTCCCTTTTCTCTTCAAAAAAGTGGTTCTGCCAAAAGCAGCATATAAATAAATAGATATATCAAGGTGAATATGGTCAAATTTTTTTAATAAAGGTGATGCCGCCTCAGATTATAATTGAATTAGAAAGCGAAAAGGTTTCAGAGGGAATAGCGGAAAATTTGAGTATACAAGTAATCTTAATTTATATCCAAACTTCCAAACTATTTGAGATTGCAAGTTCCTTTACAATCTAAAGATTAATGCAAATTTAGAAATGGGATTACACGTGTTGAATCAACCGTTTAATTCACCTAGGGTAATTAGTCAGCTGTCTTGGCGTAACACAAAGTTGACATTAATTCTTCCAGCAATAATACTAATTTTCATGGTAAAATTAAACTCTTAAAAGAGGAATAGTAATTGCATTATCCTGTGCAGATTATACATTGCATTAACGTAATTAATTTTTCAGGTAATCTAAAAATGATTTCTTAAGAGCAATATTTGCTTCTTTCAACAAGCGATAGAAAACTTAGAGACGTTAAAACGCAATTAAAAATATCAAGGCTTAATAATTTTTACACTTCTAAATTTAACAAGATCTCGTTTTGTAAACTGATATTTAATTTAAATGACCTGCTCTTTGTCAATAAAAATGTGCAAAATATTGCTACGAACTACAATGCATTAAATTTATAAACGGTCAAATATACTTCTTTTGTAAACAAATGTGTTACTTATTGCCTTTTACAAAACTTATATTAATACGTGAATTTTGTATTTATAAAAATGTAAATTTTTTTATAAATGAATATTCTTTAGAAAGCAAAGCTAGAAAGGAATGAATGCAAAACGTATAATATTATTTTCTTTTGATTTGCCTCACCAAAAGATACTTCAAAATTTTATTCTAACAACGAATATAATATTTCAAACATGCAACTATGTGGGAATTTTTCTAACAGTGTTTCAGTTTATTAATAGATGAAATTTTCACAGTTTTCTTTTCAAATATTATCAGTTGACTTAAGAATTATACTTGTTTAACGCAGAAAAGTTACTCTTTGCAAGATCTCGTTTTGCACACGAGAGCCACAATTTAAAATGGATATCAAACTTCTAAAAAAAAAAAAAAAAAACGCTTGAGGCTAGATTTGGAATGATGGACAATTGAACCAAAGTCAAAGAACAGAGTATTCGACTGGAATCTCAGCTACGAATTATTTTCAGAATAAAAAATGCCTAGTTTATTCATTTTTTTAATTTTTCCTTTTTTTATGGTAGTATCAATAAATTTAATTGTATTATAAATCCTTTAAGGTACTTAAAAAAAACTTAAACACACATAAGGCTTAGTTAAATCTGATAGTTCATTCATTAAATCCCTGAAGCATTAATATAAAAGGCATATGCTGGTAACATGCGACAATACCAGGCATGATTCACATATAAAAAACAGAGTAAATCTGGCAGGTGCTTCTGAGAGTATGCATAAAATACTTCATGGAAGAGAGAAATCTATCCAAAGAGTATTAAAGAAAATATATCCGTATAGTTTTGGAAAGTAAACTATTTAATGGACATATTCATCATTTTTATACATTATGAACTTCGCTGGTTAAAAATATTGTTGACACTTTTAAAAGTAATGCACTCAACGTATTCATAAGCAAACACTATGCTACTAATTGATTAATAAAATACTCAATTTATCATACAGAAAGTAATTTTTATATACTTCTTGAATTCTTACTGGAAATTATATAAAAATATTATATATATAAATATATATATATATATATATATATATATATATATATATATATATATATATATATATATATATATATATATATATATATATATATATATATATATATATATATATATATATATATATATATATATATATATATGTGTGTGTGTGTGTGTGTGTATGTCCAGATCAATATAATTATAAATCATATTGTTTCCACAAAATCAAAAATAATCATATTGAATTTAAAATATATTAAATTCATTTTAAGGTAAGATTTAAATATTATAAAAGGATTATATTGGCCAATTTTTAGAATGAGATATTTTGTATGATCCTATTACTTTACACATTTTGAATTATACAAAATTTTTTTACTGGTGACTTTTGACATAGAAAGTGGATAGAGCCTCCTGTTCTAAGAGTTATATACTAAGGTATTGCGCTTGCTAATAACAAAGAAAAAAAGAACGAAAATATTACATTAAATGTTCTACTTGTTTACAAAAAATATATATATATATATATATATATATATATATATATATATATATATATATACATTCTGTTGTTTTGTTTTACTCTAATTTAGTATGTATCCTTAATTAACATAAAAAATATTAATACTAGTATCAATTTTACATGCTTAATTTTTTCAGAATTTCTGATTATTTGCAAAAATATCCAATATTTTATAACAATTTTTTTAATGATTTCTTATTTTATTATAAGCAATATAACAGGATGCTTTTAATACAAAAAAATATGATGCACTAATTTTAACTAATCGTAATTATCATTTGCATTATGTGTGAAATGTATTTCTTTGATAAAAAGAATAAGCTTCCCAAAATGTAGAAATATTGAATTTTATACAATTGTTTATATGAAAATCATCGATATGCCTAAAAATATTTTTAGCTTAAATATGATTCACTGTTATCTTAAACGAATATTAATTTCCAGTAAAAGGTTTCCTTTTATATGATTTTTTAAACTTAGTTACGTAGAAAATCTAAAATTGATAAACTCAAGTTTGTTTGGATTTATTAAATTTCTTCTACTTTAGTTCCCTATTAATAAGAAATATTATGAAAAACCTTTATTTTTCTTGAAATAATGTTTCAGAAATAATGTACCAGTTTAGTAAGCGTAAAACATTTTCTGAGAGATTCGTGTGTGTTTAATATAATTTATAGTTTTCTTATATTAAGTTAAAGCAAAAATTTAGAATGTACATTTTAAAGTGTCATGTACCTTTATGTGTAAAAAGAAATTCTGTCAACTTAATATTTGATTTACTTTTATCTTGCTTAATTTAATTTTATAATTAAAACCATATTATATTAATATAACTGATTGCAATTTCTGAATTTCCACGGAAGAAGAGAGATAACCGTCACAAATTGAAATCAAACCAAGAATTCACACTCAAAAGACATGAGATATGTAGACACTTTTATAAAATTCTATTTAATATTTAAACGATTGAATCATAGAAATAACTTTGATTACATACGTTATGGTATTAAACAAACTTTATGGTATTAAACTAGAATATATTGCATACATTTTTTTCTACAGATAAATTTTAAACGCTTCAAAAATGTTTGAGACCCTAATATTTAAAGTCTACTATATAAAACTTTTAAAGAAATTCAAATAACTTATTTTAAAATTAGACGCCTAATTCCTAAAATTTTTCTTTGAATTAAATTACTTCAAATTAAGATACTTTAACTTTAAATAAAATTATTCTCAAAATAAGGTACAAGATATAATTTTATAAAATAGTGAGGATCTGTTTTATATAAATACTCTTAAGTGAAATGAAGAATGTTTTACTGTTTCAGGACTATATTGTATGCGTGATACATTAAATAACATTTTTTCTCACCATTACTTACTTATTGAAAATAAATTAATCAAAACTTCTTCTCAGAAATACTAGAATTAAAATTACAAATAAAAATACAAGCATATTCATTAATTAACATTCAATATATCTTTTTTCTTTTCAATAAAATGATTTTTCAGTTTATACTCGACGAAGCACATTGTTTCTTTCCTGCATTTCTACTTATTGAAGAGTGTGTGGAGACGAAAACAAAAAGTAGCCCTTTCAGGAAATGGAAGGTTTCTCAACCCAGTGGTTAAGAAATTCTTACTTGCGAGCTCCTGCATTCAATTGTCATTCAGCTTCTACATTAGATTTTTAAATAATATTGGAGCGCATGCTTGTTCTTTGTGACCTGTATTAGTTGATGCATCAAAGCAAATTCTACCAAATTTATATTTTACATAAAATTTTATTTGTAGCTTTTTCACATCATAGATTAAAGGTATATTTTTAATTTTCTCGAGAAAATATTTTCAAAAGTAAATTTTAAGAAGAATGGAAAGGACAAATTTATACGAGATTAGAATTTTTATGGAGAAGTTTTGCATAGCTCTTGTTTAGGTTATTGCTCAACATTCGCATTTTTGGATAATTTTAAAAGCCTTTTTCAATAATTCATTCAAAACTTAATTGATGATTGGAACTGAGTGTTTTATGTATTAGTATATTATATCTTTTCTCTGAAAAATTTTATTTCATATTTCACATTATTTGTCTAAATGTTATATCCACTGTGTTCTCGTTAAATGAATTTAGACCATACCCTTATATATTTAAAATTTCCCGTTATTTTTTCTGAATATTATAAAAGATAAAGAAAGTTTACAAAAATATTTTCAATTCACTCTTCCACGAGTGGGAAACTTAAGCTCACGCAGATTGGATAGCTATTACTTAATTAAAAATAATCTCATGGTAACTACAAGAAATGCGTTACTATATAAGTAAGCAATACAAAGTCTAATAAAATTTGAACTTTACAAAAAGTTTCATTCAACTAAAACTGATTTGGAGTATTCAAAGAATTGATGGAGACATGATTAGATATTCAATGAAATATGGAGCATGTTGAATATCCGATTTTCCCTTTGATACAATATATCATAAATTAAGCAGATATATTTCAAGATAGAGCTGATTCAATATTTCCCACTGACGTCTAAACACATGAAAAAGTTGCTTAATGATCTCGTAAGTAGTTCCAAGACATTCTATATTTTTATACATTTTTGTTAATCGTTAAACAAATTTTTTCGTAACAATGTGTTGAAATAAGATAATTTTGTAGCCAAGTATAATCTAACTTCAATATATCGTATTAACATCTGACCAGTGATACTATCTCTTAAAATGATTAAAACTGAATAATATTTCCGAGAAAATCTTCTTTAGGGTGTCACACCATTTGTATATCAGTAATTGCAATGTGCTACTCCATAATGAAAATTGGTCTTCACATCTGAATATTTTATCTTAAGTTATTATCTTTTCTTAATCTTGTTTTATCTTATTTTATCTTAATCTTGTTTTATTGCAAGTTCAATTTTTGTGTGATTCTGAATTAATTCCTTAATTTATGGACATGAGTCTACATTAGTATTTTACGCTCACCCTTTTGTTGATAAAAATATTTTGGTGATTACCGATTTTCCCAAATTTTTAGAAATTAAGCAACAATGTTAGAAATAAAACAATACAAAGCTTTTATAAATATTTTCTTTATTTGAAAAAATGCAAGAGTACATCTATGAAATGAGATAGAATTTTATGAAGAAAAATATAACTTACTAACTATAAGCTTTATGCGGATAAAATAACTTAATTTACGAAAAAATAATTTTCTCCCTAAAAAGTACTTACTTTTTTAAACTAAATAATGATTTCCCAAAATTACCATGCATTTTTATATTCATTACTAAACTTTAAATAAATAAGAATTTCTGGATACCTATATTTTCAAAGGTTTAATGTAACACTTATGAAAATTACTGGTTATTTTTCTGCTTGTTTTTTTTTTCGACTCTTTTAAGTCCAAGGCAGAGTACAAATGTAAAATAAACTGCAATTCTAAACCTATAAATCTAAACACCAGAATATATCCTAATGTATTTAAATAAGTAAACTTACAAGTAAATATAATTAAATACTGTTTTAAAAATATATGTTTAGTTTGATATGGAACTGTTTTTATAAGTTCTAATATAATCTAAATTGTTTTCTTTATCCAGGTCTTTTATAATAAAATCACAAAAATATATTTTCTAAAAGTGCCAGTTATATATTATTTAATTTAAAATTCTGTTTTTTTTTTAGCTATAAAAATTAAGTACTTACTGCAATAACAAGCTGGGCTTTATTTTACTTTGAATAATTTGGATCATTTTTGTATTTTTACTACCTTTTATGGTAGATATTACATAATTTATGCAATTATCTGATTTAGCTAAAATATCTACTGAAATGAATGTACAAAAGTGCCGATGTTATTTAAATTTTTAAAGTGAAATATAATTGTAAGTTTTATTCGAATCATATAATGCTATTCCTTTTATTCTTAAGAAGGAAATCTTTCATTTTGCTTGAAAACATATTTTTTTAACTAAAAAGATATTTCTCTACAAAAAATAATCAGAATTTATTACCTTCTCTATTTTGAGTTATTGAGTTAGAGATTTTATAAACTTACCGCGGTAAAAGTGATAAATGTTCAATATTTTATCATATTTATCATATTTAGTGGTGATTATGAATATAGTCAACGTTATTATACCTAATCATCTAAATAATCATTTTCACCGCAACATATGTATATAAATTTTTAATCATGAAATTTTTGGTTAGTATTTTTTTTCAATAAATACCCTATTTTTGCAAAATTCTCGGTGTTTCATTAACTATCAAACTGGTTGTTACTATTTTGATAGTGACACATCATTTTTTCGAATTAGAATCGGAATTTATAATTCTCAGTTTCTTGACTGGTATTCAAAGGGATTGGATCATAATTAAAAATTCTTAAGTGCACATAAATTTACCTTGTTGTACCCTCAGTAGTATGAGTTAGCTGTATTTAATATTTTTACTGTAAAATATAAATCACTTATGTTGTCTTACAATTTATTAAAAGGTTTCGAACAATTTTACATTTTAAACTAGAGTTGAATTAAATAACAATATCTAATTCCTTAAGCTCCAAGACAAGGCACAAAAAAATAAGAAATGTTGAAAATGCAATCAACCCATAAAAATATAAACTTCTACAAATAGAAATTGTTTTTTATTACTTGCGTTTTTAATTTATAACTGTTTTTTATTTGGTATGAAGAAATATTTACAAAAATCCTTCTAAGTTCTAAAATGAAATATGATTAATTTCCTACGAGAAAAATCAGAAACGTGATGTGTCATTTCTTTTCATTTTTCCTTATCCTTGTTAGTGATTCCAAAGAGAACAAATCAGTTCATTCCTCTTGAATCATCAATCACTTTTCTACTAAAGTATCATGTGATAATTCTTGTCACTCTTCATCGAATAGCTGTCTAGAATTTTTAATTCCACAAAACAAATACCTTCGCTGAGCAAATCTGCCTCTAAAATACTTGGGATAAGATTAGCTTTTCAATAGTGTTTAGTCCTGGGACCTAATCACGCATTTAGAACAATGAATTAATCGTTAAATTTCTCATATAACGTGTTTATTATTGAAGAAGAAAATTTATACTTATGATCAGAAATGTTTCAGAACATCAGTGAATCCTACCTATTGACTTTTTTTACTATGAGTCAGAACACTCACATTAATATTAGAGAAGTAAAAATGCATGCTCCAGATCCATCTTTCTGATCTCAAAGCTTTCATTATTGTAATATTCATTTCATATAAGTTTGAAAATTTCTTAGATTAATGTTATCAATACAAATGTTTTTTCTGGTAAATTTCAGTACTACTTGTTAATCCAGAAATATTTTCTTCAATCTTGTGCAAAATCCATGATGATAAATGCATTTCCTTTTATAATACCGTACTATATTAGTTATATAATACTGTATAATTAAAAAAGCAAGCATACTTAAAAAAATTAGAACATTTCCTCATGAAAATATACACAATTTTATACAAGTGTAGAGGATTCATGATGTTTTTCACAGACGTTCAGTTATTCAGTTTTTGAATACACTTATGCTGGCAAATTTCAGTTTTCTGTTGAAGTGCAGAAGTTTTTAGCTCTCTCAATGCAAAATTAGATTATAAGTTCATTCGTACAGAAGAATTAAAAATATGAAATTATTCCTTCAGTGGAACAGATGGGTTATTTGATAATTATTTTCATATTTTTTAATCGAGGTATGAATCATTTGATAAAAAGTTGAAAATGATTTTTTTTACCTCAGTAAAATAAATATAAAAGCTGAGATATCTGTAATTATCTCCCGGGAATTCAATGCGTTATAAGAAACTGCACAACACTTTTTTGATATAATCTGAAGTATTTGAGTTGCACACAAATTTAGTTTCCTGAGGAATTTTACAACAGCTTTTTATCAAAATTTAACTAAAAATGTATATTCCTATACATTCTGTTCATTTGATATCTTAATTCAAATGCTTTTATATTGCACCTAAATGTACTGGTAAGGATAAGTCATTTTTAGCTTGATAGAGAGTATCTATTATTTAATTAAACATGTGCATTTTTTTAAATTTTCTTCGAAAATAATTTTTTATTAAGTGAATTTCTTTAATCTATAATGTAAAATCTTGGTATAATATCAATGTATGAAACTGAAAATAGATGTATAAGTGTAATTGTTATTAATAAGTGCGGATAAATCAACTATATGAACAAATTAAGTTGAACAAGAAAATTTTTTAAAATATGTATTTTTGAAAGAAATTTATATATATAATTACTTATAATATTCTCTCTTTTTTATTAAACTGGTCTGCAAAACTTAAGAAACAATGTAATTTTAAAGTAGATAGCCATGAAACTGCAGAAAAAGGATTTATTTTTAATCAATGCGATAAACACAGTGTTTGGTAGAAGGAACAAGCGTATACAAATGTTAGGAACTTAGTGTTGCAGACAATTTGAGTGTAAGCAAAACACTTATGAACGTTTCGCGCAGTTCAAGACTACAGTAAAAGGAAAGATGGAAACGTAATTAGACATTCATGTGAGAGTTTTTTTATGAATATACTATATATATATATATAGACTATATATATATACCCAGCAAACACAAAGATGCCGGGCATCCATCGGGCCGCTGCTGTCAGCCGCCTTGGCCAGCAGCGGCCCGCCGCTATTTGGCCTCGTCGGCTCCGTCAATAAAGTGGTCGTCGTCATTGCTGCTGGGCCGGCAGTACGGTCCGCTGTTGGCCCAACGCTGGGTGGCCAGCAATGCCGTATTGGCCGTGTGTGGTCCGTATAATTGCCAGCACATGCCCGTATACGGTTATCCGTCGGGCCTTTGCAGTTTGGCCGGCAGTGGCCGCTTTAACCGACGTGGAGCCAATTATAACTTTGATTTTATTTCTACAGATTAAAATGAAATATTTACCCATTTTTTAATTGCTAAGAATTTATATATTGTAAAGTTAATATTGAAATATATTGGAAATGCATTAAATTGAATCTGCTTTGGTTATTTAGAGATGCCGCTCTCTTTCCATAATCGTCCCATTTTATTTCTTAAGAAATAATTATATATAAATTAAAACAATTTCAAAAATTTTAATTTTCAACTTTTATTATAATGAGCTTATGAATATTACAGTTTATTTTTGTTAAAATAAATTTTAATATATATATATTAATAGTATAACATTAAATATGTTTTTATTTCTTAAGAAATAATTATATATAAATTAAAACAATTTAAAAAGTTTGAATTTTCAGCTTTTACTGTAATGAACTAGTAAATATTAGTTTATTTTTGTTTAAATAAATATTTATATTAGATTTGATTATTTTCTAAAATATTTTTTCTAATTGAATTCATTTATATGTTGATTATAATCATGTTTTACCAATTTGTTAAGATTACTTTTGAATTAGCAGTTATTATTTATTTTTATTCAATAAATATTTTAATATATCTATAAGAAATTTTCACTTCATTGTTAACAGTTCTGTTGTTAAATTCAGCGCATGAACATATACATAAAATTCTAACTCAATTATTTTAAGATATTTGTTTTATTGTATTTTTGTAAAGCATGCAACACACTTAACTAAACACACATAAACTGAACTTTTTATATTAGATAATTTATATTATATCAATGATATTTTTATTAATGATGGCTCAGAACGAGACAGATCCAGTATAATTTTTTTATTTACAATCATAAATCCATTCACATTATTTATTTACAGTTTTTTTAATTAAAAAGTTTTCTTCTTTTGTTCTTTCCTCCTTCCCGATCTGGAGCATTTCGAAGCCAATTTCTTACATACTCTTCTATTTTGTGTTGCGAAATGCTAGAATATTCTCTTTGCTGTCGAACACTTACTGAAAATAAAAATAAAATTAAATTAATACAGGTAACATCAATTCAGATTACTTTTTGTAACCTGTAATAAAATAAATTCAGAATTATTTAAAAAAATAATTACAGAAAAGAAAAATCTTTAACAAAGATAATTTTTGTAGTAAATTACTTTTTTTCTGTTTGCTTTATATTTAAATATATTGATAAAATTTTTAAAAACAATACAATTTTCACTAAGAAATAAATCAAGAATTTCTTGTTTAAATAAATGCTGGAAGTTATCCTTTTATATTGAATTGGTGCATAAGTTTTCACTTTAAATTTCAGTGATCAATATTAATTTTGTATTTTCTCTTAGAAATGAAAGAAATATTTTAATATTTGAGCTCCTCATTATTCGCTTATATTTTGGCACTATTTTCTTCTATTATAACAAGTCTAGGCTCTAAGTATTGTATAAATAGTTCGTTTACCAATAGCAAAATATTTATGAATATCGGACTAGTTGTTGTTACAATTCCATTCTTTTTAATAATTTTACAAGAACTATGAATTCTAGGAAAAATGTCAATCTACATAGACAGTTTTAAAGAACTGAATTTTTGATATTAAAAAAGGTCTTAACATTTAACAAAGTAAAGTCTTTTAAGAAAAATAAAATATAATAAATTACCTTTTTATAGAAAACTCATAAATCAGAAGAAAAAAGATAACATTTCTAATATTTGTTTTTGCATATTAAAACACAACTTCAGAAAATGAATTTCCAGTTCTTACTGCAATAAGCTTATAATGAAGTCATCGAAGTGTTACAGTTCGTTTTTATTAAAAAAATTGAAATAAAAATATATTATATTTATTTGTGTATATTATATATAAATGCATGTAATTTTTCATCTTTTACAAATTTGTTGTTCAGCAGATTATTTTTTTCACTAGTTATTTTTATTTATTTTTTTAGTTAATAATGTTTCTATAAGAAATTTTCGATTCTTTGCTAAATTTTTAGTAGGAAAGTATACATTAAAAACCAAGTTAATGATTATTTCAAAGTGCCATACTTTCGAAGAATAACCTAAAAAAATATTTTCCCATTTAAAAAACATTTATATTTTAATTTATAACCAACACACAAGCCAATCATTGCAATAGTTAAAGTAACACAGTCATCAATTCAACAGTAAGGGGTTTGATTCTCATCTTAATTGTGAAATTAGTGATGGAGTACACAATTTTTACTGTAGATATTAGCCCTTGCATGCAAAATATACCAAAAAGTGACAATCTATCAACCAGTTAAAATAAATCAAAGAGAATATTGCAATAAAATTGCCAAATAAAGTTGCAAGACTTTAACCTAAAGAAAAATATTTTATTCTTTTTTAAATCAATGACATTTATAATCCCTTACAAAAACAGAAACATCAGAAAATCCATGGATAGTATTCACATTTAAATAGGTATAAGTTTAACCACCAAAATATTTCGTTTTTAGCTACTAAATTTAATTATTTTAATTGATTAAGTTTTTGGAAAATTTAAATACAGATACATTTAAGTACACAAATTATTTAATTTAAAATATAAATTTGAGTTGAAAATATTTTTGGCTTCAATGCACATTTATAAATTACAATTTGGAGAAACTTCATGCATAACACTTATTTTCTAGTATTTAGGTATTATTTCTCAGTATTAATTATTTGAATAAGGAGAATCCAACACAGCTATTTTTAAACTTACAATATTTTACAATTAAATTTACAGTCAAAGCAAAACAAGCCAAGCACTTGAATAGGTTGTGAATGCCTATAATAATGTAAATTTTCATTCAGAATAATTAACTCATTAAAAAAATTACTAATACAATCTTTTATGATGGACTCTTTTACTTAATTTTAGTTTTATCTCTTTAAAAAAGGGGGAATGGTTATTAGTAAATTATGTCCACAATAACCATGCTTGGGAACTAAACACTGGTGTTTTGCGTTATGCTGAGCACCTAATCAGGACATGTGCTTTGCAGCCCAGGAGCTCTTGGTCAGGAAAATAGGCACTGTAGGCCTTGGCCCATGTGGTCTGTCCTGCCAGAGTTTAGTTTTATAGTTTATATTCATATTGATATTTCAATATACATACACATTATAATAAATAACATTAAGTAACAAATGAAAAATCAACATTCATCAATTCTGACAATTCTTTGATTAAAAATAGAGACAAATAATTAGGTTATATGAAAACAATTTCAGTTCAATGACTTAATAAAAATTCTAAACATCTGACTTCAAAAATGCAATGTAATGTTTTAAGCAGAATTTTACATTTTCAAGGTTATAATAGAATGTAATTAATTTATAACATACACTTTGTATTTCATGCTTTTAAAAAATCATTTTGAACTAATAAAAAATGGTTAATAAAATATTCATCAATGATTACCAAATTATTTTTTACACACAACTACAATTACAGATAAGTAAAGTTTATAAAATCATAGTAATTAAAATTAATATTGATGAATTTTAAAACATAAATATAATTTTGAATTATTTATGCAATATTCTATGCAAAATCTTATTAACATGGAAATCTTATTAACATGAAATATTAGCAAAATAGCCATCAATAATAAATATAAGCAATAATTTGTTACTTTACTTTAAAAATATTGTTGTTGTTGTTGCATGCCCCCAAAGGCCAGCAGCGCTAGACCAGGTCCATGACGTTGTACACTCTACAATAATCCAAAACCAGAAGAGGGTCGTCAAACCAAAATCCAAAACCAGAAGAGGGTCGTCAACCAAGTACTGCCTGACAAAAAAATATTACCTATATTTACTAGCTAATAGTATTTATAATTACAATTATTTGTTAATATTATTTACCATTATAATTTTTTGCAAGAATTATATTATTTACAATTATTTGTTAATACAAATAATTAAAAAAATTGTAACACAAAGAAATAAATTATCTGGCTTGTAATTACCAATGATATTGAAAAATATTAAGGAAAAATTATTTGTATTTATGGTTAGATGTGGTCATTGATGGAGACTACATATAACCATAAAATACCTATTAAAGGTCACTTTCCAGTATAATATATTTATACCAAATGTTATTGATAAAAAAAATTTCTATAACAAATTAAAGTTTTGCAAGCAGCCAGAAAAAGGATAAAACATATAAATAAAGAAGACCTAACTATTTCCTTTATGTAATTGGGCAATACTATTTTCTTTTCTAAGTTTTGATCTCATAATCATTTGCAATTCATGTAGCTGGTCCATCATGTAGAACAGTTGTAAAACACATCCAACATGTTAATGAATGATATATTAATTTTAAAATATTAAATGCTTAACTGATAAATAAGATTAAACTTAAATTATATTCTTTCTCTAATAAAATGATTAAATTATTCTCAAGATGGATATCACAAAACTTTACCTCTTTGATAACAAGTGGTGTTTTGAATAATTTCGACCTATATCTGGGCTTTAAGTTTAATCGTTTTATGTTATAAATTACAATAAGAAAAACAACATACAAAATAATGTCAACTATCAAAAATGACTTTAACCTCTGTATTTTCTGTAAAATACACAAATAAAACTCACAACAAAAGAGATATCGAGAAATTAAAAACAGTTAATAAATTTAGAAATTATATATATACATATATGTAAATGTTTGGAGGATTAACCTAATTATGCTTACTATATTAAAACGATAAAATAAAATAAACATGGAGTTTACTAATGCAATATTTTAATTATTTGTTATTATTTAGAAATTGTATAATGAATTTGAAAATTAGAGGTATTTATGAAATCAAAAATAATAAACTTTTTTTTTAACTATTTCTCATATCATACTCATTTTACTTGTATACTTTACTAATTTACTGTTTAAAATTATGTTTAAGTTCTTTATTTAACTTCAATTCCTTGAAGAGAAAAATCAAAAGTAAATAAAAATAATTCAATCTGACAATATTATATATAGGACAATATTATCATAATCAGACTTTGTAAATCGGTAAAGGAAAAAAATTATGTTTTAATTGTATGTTTATGTGTGTATATATATAAGATTAGATATATCATTTACCCATTATCCGGTCGATTATTTACTATAACAGTAAAACCATTTACATTACTACAAAAGAATCAAGAGATCAAAATGTCAAAAGTATCATCAAATGCTTGAAATGTTAATCACTTTCTCCAAAATATAAAGGAACAAATATTCTAGTTAACTTATATTTTCATTAAAACAAATTGAAATTACTGTTAATTCATACTTCAATTTTTCCATCATAAATAAAAACATAAAATATGGTTTAAATATAATAATGTAAACACAAGAGTAACTACTAAGCTGTTACATCTGACAGCATTCTTTACATGGAAATAGTTAACATGCTACACAACTAATTTATATAATAAAAGTTGTTCCATTTGAACAATTTTCATATGTGTTAATATTAATTTTCCAACCACATAATTCTAGATATTTTTTTTATTAATTTGTGGCAATTAATCTGTCAGATTCCTATAGAAATTTTAAAATTTACTATTTTCAAGTTTATACAATTTTTCGAGTTTTAGATGCAATAATATTTCGCTAAGAAATCCACAATGATTTTAATGGTTGACAGGATTATACATAAAAACCAGGTAATATATGCAATAAAATATTTTGTAATATTATGTATTGTACAATTTTTCATTCCTTAAAACAGATCTTTGAGGAGTATACAAAATTTAAAACTACGAATCCTTATAAGACAAAATATTTCGGTCAGTAAAAATTGACTTAAAAATAATAGTAAATAAGAAAGCCTTTTAAAAATAAAATAATTAAAGTTTATATGGAATTCGCACATAATTTTTTGATCAGAAATGCTACAATATCATATATTAATTTATTGAAAGTAAACATCTAAGCGCTTTCAAATAGAATATTTTTAGACTCCATAAACTTGCTTCGTAAAAAACAAAAAATGTAATAAATACGTTTAAGCTTTGTAGCAATCGAATTCGATTAAAAAAATTGAGCATTGAAAAATTTATTATACTAATTGATTAAATATAACTAATATATGGAATGAAAAAATGCTTCTGTGCATGATATATTTTTCTATTCCTCACACGGTAATGAAATTATTCTAAAACATACAATGACAAACATTTTCCAATGTTTTTCTTTTGTTGTCACGTTATCAACAGCTTATGAAATTTTCTTAACAAGTAATTAAATAATATTTCAACATAAAACAAATATATTATTCTTGCATCTCATTCATAACAATTCTATCCTGATATAAACAACAATAATAAATGCTTACTTACCTTATATTTCTCTTAGCTCACAGACACAACATACCGCCATTTCACATTAATGGCTGACGCTGACTCAAGCATTTCGCAGTATCTGACGTCATACTGTCACGCGGAATACACAATAAATGTGAAAATTAGATTTCTTTCTGAAAAGTTGTTTTTAAAGAGTTTAAAAAGTAAGAAGTTAAATGAAAATTAATTAACATCACAAAAAATAGTTATTTGGAAAAAATAGTCTTTGCCGATAAAATAAAAAATAGCGCTACAACTAATTGTCTTAATTTTGCTGGCCAACAGCTTCAGGGCCAACAATGGCCAAAATCTGTTGGCCCACTACTTATCATCCAGCACCGGCCCGGTTCATTTTGGCCAGCACTCATCCGTGGCCGTAATGGCCGGAGCTGGGCCATCAAACAACCATGAGCGGCTGGCCGTGGCCAACAGAAAACCGGCTTGGCCAGCAGCGGCCCGGATTTTTGCCGGCAGTTTGTGTTTGCTGGGTATATACTATATATATATACTATATATATATAGACTATATATATATATATATATAGACTATATATATATATATATATATATATATATATATATATATATATATATATATATATATATATATATATATATATATATATATATATATATATATTAGAGGTTTATAAAAACAAGCGTCTACTGTATAATAAAATCAGTTTTTGCAGTCATAAAAATTACTGAAAATTTCATAATAATCCAAAAAAAAAGTTCTAACCCAAAGATATTATCTAAATGTAATAAAATTCCAATGATGATTTTTGACTAAAATTCATTTTTTGTCTGAATAGAAATTTTATCTTTGTAAGCAAAACAATTCATTTTCCAAATTGAAAAAAATGCAATAAAAGAAAATTTATTTAGCGATAAAATCATCTTACGTACCATATAAAGAATAAATCCTTTTACCATTCTACCAAGACAAATGAGTTCTTAAACGGGAATAACCTGTAACTCAAGAAAATGCGTGTTAGTATTATAGAAAATGACTTTAAAATCCCATTATGTGTTCAGGTTAATATTATATTTCCCGCTAAGTTTAAGGAAACATTTGCTGAAATAAAGCTGAAATTCCCAACTAAAAGAATTTAACTAAATCCAATAAAACCACACAGAGAAATAATATACACGAGAGATGTGATGCCAAAAGACGTTTATCACTCTTTCTGTTAATACAACAGCATATGTGTGAGAGAAGACAAATAAATCCTTCCCAAAGAGACTACTAATATCCTGAAATGTTCATAGTTTACTAATTACTTTTTACATATGAGGTCAACATAATCTAATTAATGCAACTACTCAGGAATTTAAAAGTAAGTGAACTAAAAAATAATACAGCATGATAATAGTTTCATTTTCACAAGAGTTCAGTTAGACTAATATTTTCATTCAAGAGCAATGCATACGGTATAATATTTTATTAATACATATTAAATAAAATATTTAACTCTGTAGGAAGGAAATTTAAAAGCAAATGTATCGATTAAAATAATTAAAATGATTTGACCTTTTCTATAGAGGTTTCAATAATATTCCTTAACTTTAATTTAACTTACAATAGCGTTTGATGGAAACATTAAAATTTTATCATGCAAAAGCCATTTTCACATTATTTCCAAGAAGAACTTAAAATTTCTAATGAATTTATTTTGGATTAAAAACAGGACATTAATTTATATCAAATATTTATAAGAATAAGATTTTCTAGAAAACAAGGACTATATTTGACAAAAAATTTATAAAAATTTATCTCGCATTAATAATTATTCCATATTATTAAAAGTGAGATTCTGATCATTTTGGGAGATCAATAGAGTCAATGTGTAAACGATTTTATCGAAATTCACTTTTTTAAATGCGAATTGAAAAAATAAACAAAGCCAATATGATATTCTAAAAAGCTTCGCTACATAAAGTACCACCGTATTCTAAAATTAAAGAGAAATAAAAAATCAAGAAAAGAATTTATTTACTATAGTTAAGAATTATATTCCGTATTTTAGTTTAAATATTGTAAAAACACTTCTTTAAACACTTTCTTTGATTTATAGGTAAAAACTTGCAAAAAATGTTAAAGCGAATTTTACACAATTTTACTACTAAATCAATTGTATATGAAGATGTATAGTGGGAACGAACAGAAGCTCACTTAGCACAATTATAGAAAAACTAATAATATTTAAAAATAACAGAACTAGAAGAAGAAACTTTTAATTGTCTTAAAATTTGTGGAATGCAAAATATCAAATTTTTACTAGATGGAAAGCTTTGAGTTTAGAATATGTCCAACATAAACTTAAGACTTTTTTAATCATGTAAATGAAATTTACTCTAAGCGTTAATAATCAGCTCAATAATATGATATTCTTCTTTAATTTAACAAAAATGCAAATATTTCAAAAATCTAGAGTGATATACTATACGGTTGTTTAAATGTAAAAAAAAATTCTTCTTTTTGCAGCTTCAAGAATATAATGCACTGAAATTTTATATGAAGAAAATGTACAGCTTTGAATGATTTGTTAAACAGTAAAATTCCTTTCTACTCCAAAAAAAACATTAAAAAATTTAGAATTGTTCATTAATTCATTAACTGCTATAGTGAATAAGAATATTCTGTGTCCTAAAATAAACATTATTAACTTAAACTCTCATCAGCATTATTATCAAAATGAGAGTAAATTACACAATTTTGGAATCAGTATTCGAGTAGCAAATTTCATTTTTATATTTAAAAACACTCAGTGAGCTACTTTGTAGAGATTAAATGATATATTATCGTTCAATAATGATACCTGACAAGTTGAAGATAAATCAACTGCCAATGCATTTTCCCCAAAAAATGATGAAATGCATCAGGTTAATTTTTCTTTTAGATACAGAGAATTTATACTCTAAGCTTTATAATGAATCTTTTGTGAAGGAAATGTACTTAAACAATGATTGATTTAAGACCATTGAATCTCTCTGGAATTAGGTTGTTCACTAAGTGATAAAGTAGTGACACATTTCTGGAAATGAGGTGTAAAAGCGAAACTACAGGAATCTGGCGTATATCAAGGTGTATGATATATTTATAGTAGTGCTGAGTATTTTATAGATTCTTACATAAATTGAAAATCATTATGGAATAAATTTCAAACCTTCAAATGTTATCCTATTAATTACACAGTGCCTTCTGTTAACTTGTGAAAAATTATTTCAAACAACAAATAATTTTAGAAAATTAGAATAGTTAAAGTAAGAGCATATTATTTTATAGAATATTATAATGTTGAAACAATTGTAAGCAATTTTTCCTCTACATTATATTGGGACTTACTTTACAGTTTGAACTTAACGATTAAAGATTTTTAATTTTGAATGTTTATTATGTTTATAATAATAAATGTTATTAAGTAATATTTTATTATTTGAGTTCCCCTCAATATTTGTCCCGAGAACTTTGACTATATTTCCTTACCATTATACAAAATTGGCAGTTGAACTATTGAAAAAATGTTGTTTTCTGTTATTTAACACTTAGAAGAATAAAACTATTAAGAGATTTCATTTAGATTTGAGAAAATATAATAGAAAAATATAAACCGATTCAATTAAATTAGAAAAATAGAACCACCAGAATGCTCATCAATAACAGCAAAGGTTGACATTTAGAAAAAATATGGCAAAAATTGAAATGATAAGGCTATATAAAAGATATATAAATCAGAAAATACGTCATGTATAACACTTCTACATATGTAGGTATTATTTCACAATATTATCTATCCAGTCAAAAAAGGAGAATCCAACACAACTGTATTTGACACACAATATCTTAAAATTAAACATGTAGTCAAAACAAAACAAGACAGGCAATTGAATAATTATATTAACTTAACAGTCATCAAGAGTTAAATTTCGTATCTTGGGTGTGAATGCCTAATAGTGTCAATTTCATACAAAAGTAATAACTCTTAACAAATTGAATAATTTTGATATTTTGAAATTTTGTAATATAGATTCTTTTTATTTAATTTCAATTTTATCCCTTTATAAAAGGGGGAATAATATTTATTTTTAACATTTTATTTTTATTTTGAAATAACACTAAGAAGCATAAAAAATGTGCATGAGTTTGAAAGCTAATGCATGAAACAAAATGTGAGCGAGTAGGCATTAATAGATAAAGTCGTTGTTTGTTACTTTTTTAAAAATATTAACTATATTTATTAACAAATAATTAAAAAAGAGTAACATGAGGCAATACATTATCTGATTTTAATTCCCTATGTTATGGAAAAATCAAAGAAAAAATTATATTTATGCTTAGATTCGGACATTGATTGAGACTACATTTAAACATAAATATATAGTTGTATCACTTAACAGATATGAACTTTTAAATATGAAAATGAAATGAATAAAATTAATTCCATTATTTTTCACTTTTAAATATTTTATAACTGCATTAATTAATTAAAAGTTTAATTTTATTTTTAAAAAGGTTAAATGAATCTTACAAGTAAATTTGATTTTACATTTAGTAATAGGGCTTACAGTAAATCTGCATCAAAAACTAAACGAAACATTACAAAGTTTGTTTTACTTATCAAATGTTTGGTAGATAACTTCAGGGTATATTATCCATTAAAAAATTATTTTAAGTGAATTAAAATAAAACTATATTTGCCAACACTGCATTATTATAACAATGTTTTTTTCAATTTTTACAACCAACCAACTTACATATTCAGAATCCACATAATTTCTGAATTAAATTTTAAATTTCCCAAGATACAAAAAATTCTTACGGAAAAATAAATTTATTTCACTTTGATTAAATAAAATATACACTTTAAACATTTCATGATATAGTACTCAATACCCAATTTAATGATTAATATAATTCCATAGATATTTCAAACCTTCATTAATTTATAGTGTTTGTTAAAAATATTATTAGATACGTATAATTAACATTGTGGAATATTACTCAATGGCAATGAGGAAACTGATTCACTTAGAGATGCTCTGGTTCTGCTACACTTTTGCATTGCTAGCGAAGTTATGAAATTATTGATCGAAACCACATCTAAAAACGGGAAACTCCAATATAATCCAGAACAAAATATCTAGGAAGGCAGACCAGTTTTAGCATGATTGTAGCAGCCTCTTATTAGAACTGGTTTTGCAGTTTCTGCTGCATGACATTTGTATGTGAATAGTTCTATTAATAGAAAATATCTATTTGTTTCATAGAAAAGAGTGTTTGATACTTATTATTTTTTTTGCATTTATATACAGACACGATAATATTTACTCAATTGGTATATTCTTTGTATAGGGTAAAATAAATATGTGTTTTAAAATTTAAAATTGATTAATTGTATAGGAAAATATAAAGATCAGTTTCCAGTAGAACATATTTATATTAAATTACATTGATAAAAGAAATAACTTTTTAACAAATGCGTTTTTTGAAAACAGCCTCAAAAAAGGAAAAATGTATAAATAAAGATACATGATTAAGCTATTTGTTTTGTATATTTTTTGTTGTTGTTGTTGTTGCTTATCCTCCATGTCTGACGGAGTCAGACTAGATCCACGAGTTCGTTGACTGTAAGGAAGTCGAAGACTAAAAGAGGATTGCTAAAGAGATCCTCCCTAGAGAGACCCATGCAATCCAAAAGATGCTCAGGAGAAGCCTGATGATTTTGGCACTTGGTGCAGGTGACGAAAGTTTTCCTACCCTCGTTGAAAGTGAGGCACTTAATATGACCGCTAGCAAGTCTTGAGAGAACAGTCCGGGTACGTCTGTCACATGGGAGGTCAAGGGACAAACCCGGTTTTGATCCCTTGTACCAATTATGGGTGGGGGGTGTTTTCCACTCCTCCGAGATTTTTGATTTTTCCCGGGAGTATAACTCCAGAAAAGTAAGTGTGGAAGAGGGAGTATTTGAAATCCTGCAACCCTCCTTAGCAAGATTATCGGCCATTTCATTCCCGTGGAGATTCACATGTGAAGGTATCCATTGCAAGTGAACATCATGATTAAGTGAAATGAGTTTTAATTTAAGCAGGATAGAGTTGTTGATCTTGTCGCCTACAAGAAGCCAATTACTAAGATGGTGGAGAGAACTACGGCTGTCAGACAAGATCCATAGGTCACCATAATCCTCTTCAGAAAGAATAGCTTCTAGTCCCAGGTCTATTGCAATCAATTCACTTCTGAAGACAGAGCAGTAATTGGGATTACGATGAGAAAGAGTCAAATTGGTGTGAGGGGTTTCAATATATATGCCACTACCTGCTAGAATATCAATTTTACTACCGTCAGTGAAGATTTTGATGGCATTGTTAGGAATGTGGCTTAGGTTTTCCAAGGACAGTTGTCTAAGATGTTCTGGGATATAGTTTTTCTTATTAACGTGAGTACTTAAGTTAAAGTGAAAGTAAACCCTGGGAAGTCCTTCTGCAGGATTCAAGCACCACTGTATTGAGTTGGGTTCAACATTACTATTAGGTAGTTGAAGAGAGACGGCCAGAGTGAAAGGGCTGTCCTTCTTTAATCTTTGATGATTACTCCAGCTGTTAAGATACATGGAGGTCTTGTTGCAGAGGCCATAACTAGAGAGTTTATTATAGTATTTAACAAGACCAGCTTGTCTTCTAGTATGGAGCGGCTGCAAGTCGGCCTCAAAAAGAACAATATCAGAAGGGCAGCTATGTCTTAAACCAGTGATAATCCGGGCAGCAGCACTTAATTGAACTTGTTCTAACTTCTTAAGGTTAGTTTTGGATGCGTAACAATAAATTAGGAAACCATATTCAAGTATAGGCCGAATGAAAGTCATATATGTTGTTCTAAGGGTTGTTGCATCGGCTCCCCAGTCGCTACCAGCAATATATTTAAGAATGGTAAGACGTTTTCTACTTTTCAAAACAATGTGTTCTATATGCTTGTTAGTAGTATACTCTTGATCCAGAATAAATCCCAGATATTTGGGGTGCTTCTCATAAGTGAGATTCTGTCCCTCCAACTTCAGTTGTGGTTGATAATTATATATACGCTTATTGGTTGTGAAGAAAGTAGCAATTGATTTGCGAGGATTAAAACTGATTTTATGTTCCTTGGCAAAGTTGGACACAGCTACAAGAGAATTATTGATTCTCGATTCAATATCATTAATATTGTTTCCTGAGCTCCAGAGTACAATGTATTCTGCAAACAGTCCCACCCTAACTCTGGTAGAATTCAGTTTTTCAATGTCAGATAAAAACATCGTGAAAAGAGTAGGGCTAAGCACTGACCCCTGAGGAACACCTTGGCTGAGCTTAAATGGTCCTGAAAGAGACTTGTTAACCTTCACCTTGATAGATCTGTGTTGTAGAAAGTCTGCGATCCATGTTAAAGCATTGCCACAGATTTTGAAATAATCGTGAAGTTTCATAATAAGTTTATCTTTCCAAACTCTATCGAAGGCCTTTGTGAGGTCCAGAAAAGCGGCCACGGAGTGGTGAGTGGGTTTGATATTCTGGGCATCTCTAATGGATTGACAGAAATATAAAATTTGGTCTGTAGTGCTGCGACCTTTTCTAAAGCCATATTGCTCACTGGGCAGTAGATTGTTTTTATCCAGATAACACTGTACTCTTATTAAAATCATTTTCTCCATGATTTTGCAAGGCATGTTCGTCAGTGCGATTGGTCTAAAATCTTCAGGAGAACAAGACTTCTTGCCAGGATTTTTGATTGGGATGATGGTGGCTCTTTTCCATTCGGTGGGCAGTCGACCCTTAATCCAAAATTGATTGAATATGTCAAGAATTCTGTTTTTCCCATTCTGACCAAGATTTTCAAGCATTTGTCCATGCAGGCCATCAGGACCAGGAGTTCGTTGATATTTTTTGTAATCTCACCTAACATATTGGGAAAAAAGAAATTAGACATTGACATTTAAAAACAGACATTTTAAAAGTAAAAAGCAATTGAAGAATGTTTAATAAGGCATATAATAATTAAATCCTTTTAAAAAATTTTTATCATAGGAGTTATACGGTTAATCTTCCACAATCGGGTGAGTTAGTGCCAAATTTTTTACATTTGGAGATTGGAACATTCACGGATCAAAGAGAAAGTAGTGTAATTCAAAACAAAAATAAAACAAAAAATATTACATATCTACAATTCACTGAATCATTTAAAAAGTCAAAGAAATATTTTAAATTTTGATCTCATAATAAATCTTGTGAAATAGCACATCCAGCATTTTAATGCAAATATCAATTTTAATAATACTGAATTAATTATTGATAAGATTATAAATTTAAATCATATTCCTTTTTTTCCATAAAAATGATTAAGAGTTTCTTCAGATGGATATCAAAAAGCATTACTAGTTAGAAAATAAATTGTATTTTGAATAATTTGATCGAATATCTGTGGACTTCAAATTTAAGTATGTGATAAATTTTGATAATAAATTATTGAACACAAAATAATTTCATCAAAAGAAATGTCTACCATCAAAACTGTTGAATTCAATTTCTACGTTTTCTATGAAATACTTAAACAAATTCCAAAATTAAAGGGACATAGCACAATTTAAAATAGTTGCCAAGCCTGGAGATAATCCTGATATTAACAGATTAACCTAATTATGATTAATGTATTAAGGCAAAATAAAATACTCATGCGGTTTACATATGCACCATTTATTATTATTTTGAAATTAAAGGAATTTATAGGAATTTAAGTTGTCTCTGTTTTGATGCTATAGTGAATTAAAAATTTAATTTAAGCTAGAATCAAAACAGAAAACTTCTCTTTAACTTTTTCTAATATCATAACATTTTTAGTTCTATAATTTATTTATTTACTTTATTTAAAATCATGTTTGTTCCCTTATACAGCTCAATAATTATTAAAATTTAAGTTGATGAAAGAAACTTAAACTCTTTATTAAACTTCAAATCATTAAAAAGGAAATCAAAAATACGTAAACATCAATTACGACAAAAATATATAGGACATTATCAACGTATAATCCTTATATTATAAATCTTTATACAAATCTATGAAGTAGAAAAGAATTTGTTTTAAATGTGTATATATATTCAGGATTAAATACATTATTTACCCATTATCCTGTTAACCATCTACTGTAACTATAAAATCAATAATATTACTTTAAAGTATTTGTCCCCAAATGTGTTTGAAATTTCGATCAATTTCTAATATGTGAACAAAAAACGCTACAGTTTATTCATATTTTCATTGAAACAAATTGATTAAAACTATTGTTAATTCATATTCAAACTTTTATAACACAAACTTAAATATTTCATCACTTTAAATGTAAATTAACAAGAAATATAACTTCAAATATAGTAAAATATGTAACATGAGAGCAGACACTAATGGCAACAATCGACGATGTAAGCATTTTATGGAAATAGTCAAACTATTACATTAATGCTTTAAATAATAATGCAGTGTTTTTCCATGTGAAATTTTTTCGCATACTGAAAAATTATTTTTTTCTTCATAGAATTTTAAAGGATTTTAACATAGTGCCAATTAATGCCACCTATTTCTACATAAATTGTAAAATATATATAATACTAAAATAATCATTTTTAATACTATCTTTTCAAGTTTTTACATTTTTTTAATTTTAATACGAAAATATTCTTTAAGGAATCGACAATGATTTTAACGGTTTACATGTTAATATATAAACAGCAAGTTATGAGTACTTTAAATACTTTTTTAAATTTAATTCCTCATAATAGAAACAAATTTTTAATGACTATGCAAAGCATATATGCAAGATATAAAAACGATATACTTGTATAAGACAAAATATGCATAATCTACTCGTTTTGGTCACAGAAATTACAATTGATTAAAAAAATTTAAATAAAAATATTTTAAAATTAAAAGTATTGAAGCTCATATAGAATTTACACATTATTTTATAATCATAAATGAATATTACAAGGTCTAATATTAATAAAATAATCACATATCATAATCGAGTAAGAAAATAATAATTTAAGCTGTTTCAAGTAGAATATTTTTACACCGTCGTTTACTGCATACATTTACCTCGTAACAAAAAAAATATAATAGATTTAAGACTACTAACGACCGAATTGAATTTTCTTATCATATTTATTGATTAAATTTTAAATATATCACATAAATGAAAGAAAAAAGATGTTTCGTGCTAAGTACAAATTTTAATATCTAACACTGTAATGAAGCGATATTCTAAAACATATAAAATGAAAAAGAACATTTGAATTTAGTTTATCTTGGCGAAAAATCAATAGTTTACAAAGTTTTGATAGCAACAAATTAAATTATCTTTTAGTATAAATAACAATAAATAACAAATGCATACTTATCTTTCGTTCACTGACACAACATTGAATTCTACGCAATTTCACGCTAAAAATGGGGCTCTTTCCCTCTGACACACTTAACAGTTTTTTAATGTCATAATGTCACGCGTTTCATAAAATAAACAGTGAAAATCAATTTTCGCTGAAAAATAGTTTTTATTTTTAAAAAGAACGAAATCATCAGTAAAATTCATTAAAACCACCGTAAAAAATGATTTTATGAGAAAAGATTTTGCCAGTAAGGTTTAAAATAGCAATAAAAATTAATTGTCTTAACTTTGCTGGCTAACAACTTCAGGGCCTTCAATGGCCAGAAACTGTTGGCTTTTTACTTATCACGCAGCTACGTCCAGGTTTATTTTGGCCAAAACTCACTTGTGGTGGTAATGGCAGGAGCCGTGCTTTCAAACAAACAAGAACGGCTTGACGTGGCCAATAAAAACCGGCTTGGACAGGAGCAGCCAGCGAATTTTACCGGCTTGCTTGGTTAGAACTATAATTTTATGAAGTTTTCTCTAACATACATAAAATTATTACTCTTAAATTAGACTTTAAAATCTCATTTCACATGAAATGTAATTGTAGCATGAAGCAATATAAACGGCATTAAAATAGGACAGTTAAAAATATTCAAATTAAACAGAAAAAATGAAGTTTTGTGAATTAAATATGGAATACTTTCTTCTCTAAGATGTATACACACATATCACAACGTGTACTTTTATGCTTACAATAATTTAGTTCACCACAATTTTTAAAATTAGGCACAACTTACCAACTACTTACTATATTCGAAAAATACTATCTTTAACTATTTACATCTCTAAGAAGATTACATCTACATGCTCTGGTTCTGCCAAAGTAATCCCATACTTTCCTTATCCTGTTATGGCAGGAAACTTTGTAAGTGGCAGATTTTGCTAATCATGGAACTTTGCTAGTTTTTATTTTATAAAAATTCGTAAATGATGCTCATTGTGTGGATAAGTATTAACATTCATAATAAGAACTCATATTACGAGAAGTAATTGTCCCATTACAACAAATGGTTATCGCCAGAAATAGATCTCCAGAAGCAGTCTTCATTTCTATTGGCAACCTTTATTGAGCCTATTTACAAACCAATAACAGTCTTAGTGATAGGACAGCGCTTTTCAATACATAAAATTCCCAAGTTTGATCCCAACTACTATTGAACAATGGGATAGGGGTGTAGTCTTTTTGTCTTCCTTATATATGTCTCATGGGGTGGGTGTTTGAGAGTTTTCTGGATTTATTAATTTGTGATATGTGACAACGACTCACAATCTACAAAACTTCCTCCCTGAAGGTAATTGTGCAGGGAACATTAAAATGGTATACAACAGACTTAGGCTGTTAAGCCATTCAAAAGCATTCATTCAACAATTCCATCATTTTGTAATTGTTATTATTTAAAGAATGTCAGTCTGGAAATATCCAGACATCTGACTGCTTCTATTATTAGCTGTACTGCTTCGAAGCTTCACAAATTTATTCAAATGTCATTTTGAAGTCATGTCAAATGTATTTGAGTCGTTACATACTGAAACCAAACACTGTGTTGCAGAAATTCTCAGTTTGCGCAAGGCGAGTGATTCAGTATCAGATGATATAAATTTCTTTCTGTTTGATTGTATAGTACAAATTATGCTAGTTTTTTATAATTTACTATCATTTATCAGATTGATTAAACATTTCATTGAATATTATTCCGGTTTGTGTATTGATAAATTTGAACGTAAATGTATAGTTATGCAGCAACTTCATCTGAATTGCAATACTCTTTAATTAAAATCAATAAAAAATGTGTCTCAATTTTTCAGTGATTGATAAACTTGAATATCTAACGTCAGCTCTGATATAATTTTTTGTAGTTGATTTTTTTATTCCTTAACATATTCGAATAAAACGTAATTTAGTGTTCTGTTTGAACATCAGTAAGCTACTTATAGCAAACTTACTGTACATCATTATGTTCTATATTCTAAAAACATTCATGAGATTTACTATATATGATGACCACTATATAAAGGACAACCATCCAATTCAAAAGCTTCTGAGCATGTGAAGTGAATCAAATTGGCATATTTCTTAGAAAGTTAAGAATTGCTACATATCACAGGAATATCAGACTCAAGCATTTGATCATGATTTTGTTGAAGAAAATAGTGATGTAATTTAAAGGGACACATACTAACATTTCCAATATTATTAAAATGTTTTTTTAAGATATTGCATATGTATGCAACTTTTCTTAAATTGTTTTTTAATTTCTTATAAATTCCATAAATTTAAGCATCACAACACAAATAATCTAAATCTATTTTGCTGATATTAAAAATTATTAAATTGAAATTTTTTGAAGTTTAGTAAGAATATTACTTATATTTTAGGAGAGCTAATAAATATGTTTTTCAGGAAATGAATTTGCAATGTGTGATTTATTTAAAAATATTTTGCGCAGTTTAATTGAAAAAAAAGTAATATAAAATTTGATATTCAGAAATATCAATATTAATTATTTTGTGGTTGGTATTCTATGAAAAAATAAACAAAATAAAGAACTTAGAAATTTGAAATTAAATTAAAATTTGATGCATTCTCTGATATGAAAAATTTATTACGAAACTAAACTTTGCGAATGTCTACTTTTTAATTAAATTTATAAGATATACATTTAATGCTCAATTTGAAATAGAAATTTATATTTAAACTCGTAATATATTAAAAAACCGTAGTAAAAAAGTTTTTCTCCAAAGGAAAGTACAATGTGCTCTGTTAAAATTAAAATATGCTCAAATTTTTTTAATCTAAAACTTAATTAACTGCTTTAACTTCAAATTTCTTTTCAAAGCTTTTGAAATTTAAATTAAAACATTCATTATTCTTATAATTATAGCAATATTATTTTTAACAATAATTTCTTTCCTTTATAATGTTTCATTATTTTGTCCCCCAGCTTATGTATTTAGTATATGCTATATATTTTTTGGTGT
Organism: Latrodectus hesperus; assembly: GCA_037975125.1. NCBI lineage: Eukaryota > Metazoa > Arthropoda > Arachnida > Araneae > Theridiidae > Latrodectus > Latrodectus hesperus. The sequence continues at coordinate 70,080,313 of CM075854.1, forward strand.
TTTTTGATAAGCTTATAATCGAATTTAAATTCTTATTGAACAATATCACATGAAAGGAAGAATATGCAAATTGTTAGCATTTCTACTCAATTTCACAACTCGAGAGGGATAAATGACATCTTAAGTACAGCGTAAAAGCAGTTTGACAGTGGATTTCTTAAAAGGAATTCACTATCTGAAATCATATTTTTCTCTTAATATTGTGTGTTGCCTCAAATAGGAAGATGAAATGCTTACCAGAAAATGTCGTAATTAGATAGAGCCCGGGTCATTTCTCACCAAGAGAATGGATTATCAGATATCGCTTCTTGCACTTTTTTTTAAAATCGAAGCAGCAGCAGGTGAATATGGAATCAATGGATTGCTGAGAAGGTTATACTAAATGGTATGTAGGAACTCAAATTCCCCCCCCCCTCCCATGACTAAGACCTGAGAGGACAGACATGGTGGGAAGTTGGTTTATCAAAATTGAACTACAACATTGATGACATTAGTTAGAAAATACTTTCTTGCAGCCCAGTGAGTCTGGTTTTTACGATTTATGAGTACGAGTTTCACTCGTACTGAGTTGCAATGCTCGGAGCAGCATGGACTGTCAATACAGAAGGCGAATCTGGAGTGCCTAACGACAATGTTGGATACAATAGTAGCAGAAGGTTCTTTTCCAGATGAGTTCCAGTTTTGTAGGCAACTTTCTGATAACTGTATACATGTCTAGAGGCTTGCTGAGATACTGGCCTGTCATGTCTCTTAAGTTATTAGAGTTATTTGAAGTGTGACGTATACTTGGAACAACGTAGATTGAGCTGATAATTCTGATATCACACACCAGATTCCATTTCATTAAAACCGGGTGAGTGCAGTTTTACCTATCAAAAGCGATAACTTTTTTGATTAATTTTAAAACCTTTTACTGTGTGTTTGCAGATTTAGTCATTTAATTTTCAGTTCTTATTGCATATATATAATAAATATATTTTCTTATATTTGTTTTTTTCCGTGGGATTATAGTTTCAATGACCAGCTGTGTATATTTCTTTCTTATTCAAGCAATTTCTTTCTTAATGTCTACACTTTTAATAGAATTTGAAAACAACTTTCACTTATTTTTATATACTTGTAATTTACATTAATTCCAAGCAAAGCTAATTTATTTAGAACTAAATTAATAGCTTGGAATTAATATTGTGTGTGATTTGATCGATAAGCACGAATTACATCCAAATTACAAAGATAATGCTAGTATTATCAGCAATATCAGTCATTGTTAATTGATTACGTCACAACACCAATCATTTTTAATTTATTTTAATACAACTAAACGATTTATAGGTTTTTTTATAGGTAGAAAATCCGCTATTTCTATTTTACAGTTGAGAATTCTATTAAGACTTTAAACTCAAAATAATGTTCTGTAGATAATTATAAAAATGTAAATAAAAATAAAGTATTTACATAAGAGAGAGAAATCATATGACATAATTCTGATTAAACTTGTTAATCTGTTTACGTGCCATTTTTTGCGCATTAGGTGATTATCAACTGTACAACATTCAAGTTCTGAGCAACTACTAACTTCCACACCCGAGGTAGGAATCAAATTCACGAGCAGTGGATGTGTGGCATATCTTCTAGAAATATTTGATTTTCATTTTAGTGATGGATCAAAATATACTTGATATCGACAGTTTTAATTTCAGTTATTTAGTATCTAGGATTGTCACAAATAACCACTATGTTTACAGTGATATTTCAACCATTTGTTAAATTTAATCGTTTCCTGAAAATAAATTAGCATATACATACGTATACCAGTCTGTGTAAGTATGTTATTGGATAAAATGTAAAAGCTTAGAAGTACTTGTGTGTGTGTGTGTGACAAAGGTTAATTATAACAGACACAGAGTGTAATTCTTATGGAAAATTTGATCTCTGCTAAAAGCAAAGAAGATAAAGCTATCAAAATCACCAATTATGCAAAAAATATTATCAAGTAGATGCTGATCATTTATACAATTACTACGTATAATATATCCTAGTTTATTTTATATGATTAACTGGAGAATAAAATATGACAGTATAAAAATATATAAATAGGTATGTTTCTACTTTCTGCGAGTAAATTTTTGGGTGTACTCTCTCTCATTTCCAAGTTTTTCAGATTATTCCTAGATATATATGAATACAATCTATTTTCTAGTCTCACAGAGAGGTTTATAGTATTAATGAGACTTTAGCAGTTTAAAAAAGTAACAAAATTTAATTATTAATAGTATTGAATTTTTATCCCTTACAAATATCGATGATTTAAACATCAAAGAAGTTAATATTTCTTTATATGCTTTACTTTTGCAATGTTAAAATGAATATATTTGTTATTTAATTTCCTATACAATGTATATCTATTTGATACATAGAAAAATAATTTTTATTACAAAATTGATATAGCCTTCAATGTGGAACTTTGACGTTAAAGAAACACGTAGAAAGAATAAACAAAGTTATGAAGAAAATAAGTTGAATTTGATAGAATAAAATGTCATTTTGAAAATAAGGTAGCTTGCTCCGGAAACACATTTTGCATTGCATTCTCAAAATCCACTTTCTTTACAATAAAATTCTGGAAGACATCAAATAAAGTGGACCAAAACTATAATATACTCTTGCAATATTTTCAGCATAATGCGATGCTTTTAATATTTAGACAGAGAATTCCAATATAATGAAATAAAGAATAGTATAACCGTCCAGTGATTGACATTTGATAATGTTTAATTTTCTGATACTTGTGAAGTACAGTCAGTAACATACGGAAAAGAATGTGAGTGAAAAATACTTATTATTATTTTCCATTTAGAGAAAGAAGAATTTTTTTCATTGAAAAGTTTTGAGATACAACTAAGTAAACATCTCCATGGTGACAGCATACAGTTTTTGATAAAAATGTAATAAACTTGCTATTTATTATTTTGTGTTTCTCTTTGCTTTTTATGATTTTATATTCATAAAAGCAAAGAAACACAAAATAATAAATAAGAAGTTGATTATATTTTTATCAAAACCTGTATGCTGTCACCAGAGAGTTTACTTAGTTGTATCTCAAAACTTTACAATGAAAAAAAATTCAGATATGAATTTCTCTAAATCGAAAATAATATTAATTTTTTTTTTCGCTGACCGATGGCTAAGTGGTTAGCGCTCCTGAATCCTGAGCTGTGGGTCCTGGGTTCGAACCCCGGTTCGGGCATGGATGTTACTTTCTTTCTCTGTGTTTCTCTATCCTTTCTCCCATGATGATGTATGAATGTGGCCCACCCTATAAACGGGTTTTGGGGTTGTATGACGCGGGTAACGCTACTCGCCTCCGTGACTTGGTTCACTGGTGCCCGCTGGGTAACGACAAATGAGTAGCAGTTTCTAGCCTTGTTGTGGTATAGGGTTCAACCCTCAAGTGCCCGCCGTTGGAAAAAAATGTTTTTTTTCCTAACTCGTATTTACAAGAATGACAGAAATCAGTTCATGAAAAAATACAAATATCAGTTTAAAAAAATTGTTTTTTTTCTTTTTTTTAATTATGATGCACTAAATAAAGTAAGAGAAGTATTTTACAATAATTTAATTTATCATTAATACATTAAATATTAAGGATTTATATTTGTACACATATTAAAACAATCTTATGTGCCATTTTTGTGTAAAACGAATATTATATAGCTAGTTGCTCACAGATAATATTTTACATCTAGTTTCAGGTTTTCAATTTATTTTTCGAGCATTTCACTAAATTAACATGGTAAATATGAAAATAAAATATACAATCGAAATGATGTTTGCTTTGATTTGAATCTTGATTTTCTCATGCAATTTTCTGGGTAACATCTGGTTTTTAGAAAAATTATTTCGATTGAATATTCCCGTAGATTTAAATGAAATAACACAAACAAAGCCTTCCGTCACATCTCGTTCAATAGTTGACTGATATGGTTGCTTTACTGGAGCTTCAAAAATGATAAAAATAATTTTAAAATTTAAAAAAAAAATAAAATTCATTTTTTAGTTCAATGAAAACATTTTTAACTGATGTGGTTGCTTATTTTGATGATCTAATGTTCAATTCAATCACTACTAAAAAAGTGACATAATAACAGTTTAATTTTGATTACTGTTGATAAATATATCGAAATAGATTGCTAGAAAAAATAATTATATACTTTTAATGTGTTATATCTTCTTTTGTGATATATGAATATAATTTGATAAAAATAAAAAGTACAATAAAAAATACTTCAAAAATAATTTTTAAAATATTCAGCTATGCATTTAGCAAAAATTAATAAGAAAAATTTGGAAGCAGTTTTAGAACACTTTTTTATAATTCAAACAAATTTAATTACTGATTATATATTTCAGGAAATCTTTCGAAATTCTCTCTGAAATTCCTAATGTTAAAGAATTAAAAAGCAGTTGAATGTTTATTTTTTTATTAAAATAACCTCGGAAGAGAGAATGAATATATATTAATGGTACGCTTTTAGATGCAAATATAAGTTAGTCTCAGTTTCCAAGCTACAAATATGATACACACTGTAAATTTAAAAAAAAAATAAGCTGTTTTTATACAATGCTTAAATATTTTATTTGCTTCCGCGTACTACACTGCTGGAACCACGTTCGTGTGGCAATCAACATGTGTCTCAGTTTAATCAGAGCTATAATACAGCCTACGAGGTTTTATTTTATTCCGTTTTATTAACAACATTCATGTATTCTCTGCATTTAATTTTCTCAGCAAAGTATAGAATCAAACAAGGCACTGTACATTTTTCAACAGCTTCATAAGGCAAACAATAATAAGTCAAGCATATTATCGGTAAAACCTTCAAAATTTGTGAGTCACATCTCTAACCATGAATCAAGAAATGAGATCATTTGAAGAAAACAAGTTGAACAAATCTACATTGTTTTTCCGCAGCATGGGCTATCGGCATGGATAGCAGATCATTAAATGGCTATATTAAATGGAACACCACTACCATGAACACATCCAATGATACAATCAACGATGAACCTGTCAGCAGAAATGACATCAGGTAATCATTTTCAGACCAATCTTGGTATATCATCATGTATTCAAGATGCAGGTATCAAGGTATTGTGAGAATGCATATTATCACTACGCTTTTAACATCTTCATGCTAACTTAATACCTCAGAATTATGTTATATGATGCTATTATGCTATTGGATATACGATTCAATGACGCATTTTTGTATTGTCAACATTAAGAACATTTACCAATATTTTACTAATTTGTGAATTTCTGTACCTCTGTTCTATGTTTGAGAATTTTCAACATGTAAATGCAGGAAATCTGAGATGATTAGACGCCATTTCACTGGGAAAAGGTATGATAGCATTTTGCTCGTTTTGTGCTAATATAAATTGGTTTGGAATAAATTTTCAAACGGCTATTTTATCAAAATGAGATTTTCTCACTCCCTCACCAGTAAAATCATTTGGGCTATAATAACCAACAAATTTCACAAAACCATTTGGCAGTGATTGTCATTTAATAAACTATGGCATAGTATTAGAGCTTCATGGGCAAATGTACCCATATATGGTACTCTGTAATTACAATTTTACAGCAACTTGAATGACATTTCCCTTTTATTAATATAAATATATTCAAAAAGTAATATTCTTTTATTTGCTTTTTTTCATTCTATGACAACTTCAATGAACATTACTACTCATGTATACAAAATGGGCCGCAAATAAGAAACCTTATAAATTTTTATTTAAATGCTTGAGATGAAAAAATGAAAATTTTTTGTGACATGGGTTAACATCATTAGAATGCTGGCATAATAATGAGTAAGTGTACTTTTCATATCAATGATGTAAAATGGGAAAAAAGACAGATATTATAACATTTGAAATTGAGCCTTTTGATTGTGGCTGTTTAACAACAGTCTAAATTTAGGAAACAGGAAATTTCATTCAAAATCTCTTTGGTTCTCAAAATCTAAAAAGTTTTCAAAAGTTGGAATCAGTAACTACAGTCCATTGCTAAAAGTCGTAAATATGTTTAGCGCGTTTTGCCATGAGAATAATCGGTGTCGTGTCAGACGAATTATATGGCAGAAAATATTAGTTGGTTGATTTTTAATGGCGACAAGTCCAAATAAGGGCAAGTTGCTCCATATATGGCAGAAAAGAATCTCTATGCTTTAAATGTGAAAAATCCTCACTCATAATCATCTTAACATATTTCAAACTAAGAGATAAGAATGCATAGTCGGGTTATTGTGAGAAAACAATTAGTTTCTGGCCAGTATGCCAATATTTCGTTGCAGCGATGGCAGGAAATGATACATTGGGCATCTGAGGACAGGAAACAGGTTATATGGTGGCATGGATTACGCTACACATTATTTTACACTGAGAAGATACGTTGCATTTGGCGAGTACCAATGTAGCCATGACTTCACCTGGTCCTTCTCGCATTTTGGGAGTATCATGATATGGGGCATGTTCCTCTGTTATAGATCCTGGTTTCCTAGTATTCTTTCAGAGTGAAGAAACAGCTATGAGATATCTGTGAATATTGGCAGATAGAGTGCATCCTGAAATATTGTAAATGCAATTAATTTTTTTATCTTATAGTCATTTATACTTTATAAATGATAAAGTAGCTATACAGTATGTTTAAAATATTTAAAGTTGGTTTACTGAATATCAGACTGAAAAATAACAACATTCCTAGCCACCACAAATTCGGATATAAATCCTATAGGTATGGCGGAAATAGTGGAAAGACGCATCCTACGACATTTTAATCTTCCATCTAATTTACTCTTTCTAAAAAGCTTCACAGGCTATGCATAACGCTCTTTAGCTAGTTTCTGCAACAACTTTTGAAACTAAACTAAGATGCTATAGAAAAGAATACATAAGTGTTATTAAATGCATTTTAATAGATTGAAATATGAGCAACACATTTAGAATTAATCACATAAAGTACCATTAGAATATATATTCTATGATTTAAGTAGCATTTTGTAAAAATATTCTAAGAAAAGTTAAGTGAATGTTTTTCAGTATATACTAACAATACATTGATTTATTAATCGTTAATGTAGAATTGATACATTTACTCAAACTTACAATAATCTTATAAATAGCATAGATAACTGTGTAGTATAAATATACTTTTGAGCTTCATTCTCAACTTTTAAAGATTATGATAGGTATGTGTCAAATTTGCTATTATTTTCAAGATAAATACCTAGTACTTGTTCAACTGTTCATAAATACAGAAGAACAAAATGAAGTTTTCTTATGAATAGTTTCATTTTACTTTTATGACAATTGACTATAAGTATGAGGATTCCAATTTTGCTCATTTTTTATTAATTATTTTGTAAATAGTACATATCTAAGCCTGTTCTTTTCGAGAAATTATCTCATTCAAATAAAATTTCCAGCTAAGACGCATTAAATCATAATGTACAAATGCGAGTAATAAGACATGAATAAATTTTCAATCAGTAATTTATTTCATAAAATTTATGCTGACAAAATCTTTATGAATTTAAATAAGTAGTTTTTTATTTCAATTTGGCAATGAAAAGGAAGTCTTACTTTAAAGGCACCGAAAATTTCGCATAGCAAAGTGAAAATAGTTTATTAAATATTCCACGAAATATTTTCCAAAAAAGAATCCTTTTAATTCTAAAAAAGTATTTTTAAAGAACCTTTTTTATTTTTCCAGCGAATTGTAAGGACACTGTTCTTTTAGTTTTCAGGCAAAAAGCACTCTTCATAAGTTCAACTTAATTCATTTTATATCGAGAAAAATAGAACATATTTTTATTCCATTATGTTTTCAATTTTGGATTTAAGCATGCATTTAGTTTGGCAAAAAATATATAATAGAAAGTTTTAAATGGATACTGCTGTTCTACATACTAATTAAGCAATTTTTACAGAAATGACATTAGTTTATACTTAATAAAAAATAAGACTTGAAATGTTCCTTTTAAATGAAATTGAACTTAAATAAGTGAATTACTTATATTCTCATACACAGATTTAAATATATATATATATATATATATATATATATATATATATATATATATATATATATATATATATATATATATATATATATATATATATATATATATATATATATATATATATATATATATATATATATATATATGATATTTATATATGAGTTAAATTACATCATTTGATAAAGCTAAAATTCGATCGATTATTTGGTAAATATATATATTTACATTGCATGATGCATATGATTACATAGCTAAATGACGTGTCTGTACTTCTAACATTTTCAGAAGATCGAGATTTAGCAGAATGAAGCTATCAGTTTATCCAATAGAGTGATGAAAGCAATTTAATTCCATGTCTAGACACTTAAATCTGAATGAGAACAATAACAGGTTCTGGACAATACACTCCAGCTATTCCAAATTTGTTGCGATTTTAATTGTGTGTATAAAGTCTAGAAATGATTAGTAAAAGTTCATAAATTGATTATATATTTAAAAGCAAGGAAAAAGGTGTACGCAAATGTGTGCATGTAAATATTTGCTATCATAAATTCGTATGTATTTATTATAGATTTATATACATGCGTGCATGATTAATATATATTAATGTTTATGTTCTTTTGTTTTTAACATGTCTTTATTCTTATTTAGTAAGCCTTTGTTTCTTTAAAATAATTTTGATTTATTTTAATTGGTATTTGCATTCTATGAATAACACATATTACACTGATTTACTTTTCTGAAATAAAGCTATTTTGAAAGTGATTTTCATTTCATTTTTTTGTTCAAATCTGTTTTTTTTTTTGCACATGTATTTGTGCAACTAACTCTTAACTTCAGGAGATGAAGAGTATGTGATTCAAGAATTTATAATCGAGGTAACAAATGAAGAGTATTGAAACATTGATAAAAAGGAACGGTCCAACAAACATATTGAGAATGTAAACATTTCCATTGGAGTATTAATTGTTTTGTTCAATTGAAATTTACTGATTAAAGTGAATTCCAGATCTTAACAAAAATTCCTGTTTGCAGTTGAAATTGAATATCAGAATTTCTGTTATGGGAATTATACTTCAGGATTATGTTCTTTACATGGATACATTTATATTGTACTTTTAATGCAAAAGTTGTTATTGACAGTCATTTTTGCACTCTGAGGTCCATTTTCACTGTTCGAAATATAAATGTATTGTCGATGAAAATTCAAACAATGTACAGTTTATATTGAAATAACTTTGGATACAAATGTCACTTTAATAATCAAAGTATATTCCGAAAAGTGATAAGTAAAATTAAATATATTTACATAAGAAAAATAATTTTATAAATTGTTGTTTCCCAACCTGTTTAATACTTTTGTTCCCAACAAGTTTTTTTCCCTGATCTGTATTTCAAATAAAACATTTACGATGAGATTTTTTTTTTCTCGCGATGAGATAATTTTGCTTTGCAAGTTACATATTTCTACTGATTTAAAGACACTAAATAAACTGGCAACAGAACTACTTTTAACTAACAACTTTGACTTTTACCCATCTATATTGCTCTATCGCAATCTACTTCCCATCTATCTCATCGCACCAGTGATTGAATTTTAAAACCTATGGAATTTTTAAGAACTATTTACGATGATTTATGTTGCTCGTAATTAGATGATAAGATACACTAAACACAAATTACAATAAGCTAGTAAATAATTGGGAAGAAATTCTACGATTTGACTAATTAAGTTTTTCAGAAGCAAGCACTTTGGACAGAATTATTTTAATATTCCTATTCCAAAAAATATATTTGCTACGGCTGTCTAAAGGACAACTTTAGATTCCAATTCAGAAAATGACCAACATCCTTCCCAAATTTTAATGACCCAAATCCTTGAAATAAACCATTATCTTGCTCAGAAATTATATTCATATTTTTTTTACTTACTTTAATATATCCTGCGCAACATTTATCTATGCTAATTAACATAACTTATGATATTTTTCTTGTCAGAGTTCGCGTAAAAGCATTAGATAATAATTCATGTTTCCTTGATTGTTGTCTGGTTAATTTTGTAGTCTTATATCAATTATTAATTTTAAGTATTAAAATTGGAATTCTCTTTATTTTTTATTATTGATAAAATAAATGTACTTTGCTTTTTTATACAAAAAATTGAAATAACCTACATAGAAATTAGTGAAATAAAATTGTCAAGAAAAAAAATCTTTAAATAAAAAGGAAAATTAAAATTTTATATAAACAGATAAAAATTCAAAAAATATGAAGAAATACTTGATTTCTGTTTAAATTTTAATTTTCAATCTTAAAATTACATAGATGATATTCTTTTGTGTCTTCAGATGTGAAGATTGAAATCTGTAACAAATTGTTTATTATATTCATTATATTGTAGAATAACATGTAACATGTATCATTGTAGAATAACATGTAATTAAATAAAGGATATATCTTAGTTTGTGTAAAGATCGTTTCAACCCATTATTTTTATTAAAAAAAATAATTTCAGCTTTTTCTAACTATTTGCAGCTGATGCAAAACTTTCTTGGAAAAAGAATAATTCACTTTATGTTATTTTCAATCGATTTGAATTTAAAGTAAATTTTGCAATATAACACACCTTTAACTCCATAGAAAATAATTAAATGTTAATAATATTTCTGTTTTCTTTACCATTTACACACATTTCTTAAAGCTTCTGGAAATGCATGTTTCTCACGAATAATCAAAACAAATACTTTAAAATTTGAAACATACGAAACTCACATTTCAACATGAAACATATAAAACTTAACAATACATTAAAAATATTAATTAAAATCATATTTTATAAAAAAATTTAAAAGATTTCAATGTTACAGTTTTTGTATTCTTAGATTTCTTGTGACTATTAGAAAATCATTTGATGTTAATGCATGAAAAATAAAGACCTGTTAAGTTATTAAAGTATCAATAAAATATCAAATATGTTTTGACAGGAAGTTAAGATAATTCCTAAAATATTTTACTTTATTTTTTTAAACTTTTAATGTGGAAATATATTTACGTATTTTTTCGCTCCATCCCCTTTCCATTTTTAATCTAACAATCTCGATAAGGTAAGTTATTTTTGATAAACGTGTGAACGAAACATTTTAGAAAAACTATAAAGATTAGTTTTTGATTTAGTATCAACAAAAGTAAGGGTTATGCGTATTAATTTTTAAGGTTGAAAGCAATAAAATTAGGTTTTTAATGTCGTAAGTTCTGAGATAACTAGAGATAAATATTCTATCCAAAAATCAGGACAAAATTTAAAATCTAAGCGAAATATTTCTTTAAAATGAAATCAAATGAACGTTTGCCGCCTTTTAATGTAAATTTACAGATAAGATGTTGTTAATAGTTGTAATACTAAATAATGAAACTTAAATGTTTTATCGCATAAATATGAAATAATACTTTTCATAAGAACATGGAGCACGATATATAATACGAATTATCAAATATTTTCAAATGTAAGCAAGGAAATATTTATACTAAGTGTTTGAATGAATATCAAATCAAATATGATGTATTAATGATTAAAATACATACAGTAAGGATTAATATTAATACTTATATGAAGAAAAGGCAGAAATTCAAGAAAGTTAAAAAAAATCATTGAAAAATAACCACTTATCTACATTTATCTTAGTTACTTTTTTGTTTGAATATGATTAGAGAAAACTTTTGGAATTGCTTCCCCTTAATAAAATAATATAATTTAAAATTGTTAAACAGATGGCTCTTAAGCATCATCCCTGGATAACTTATAGATGTTAAGCTAGGAATACGATAGCATGCTAGAAATGGATTAAACATTCTATACTGGCAACTTAATCTTGTATCGGATCGTGTATTTTTTTCACCAGTACGATGTCTCCTTGATATTTTTTTTACAAAAAACTTAATCCAGACTATTGCATTGTTCCACGAAATTTTTTTAATAGTTTTATCTCTCAACGGTTCTTTTTTGCACAAGATGCGTAATTATACAGGAATCTACAGTCTATAGAGGATTCCAAACCGCTAAAAACAAGCCTGAGATGGAACCGAAAATAATGAACTTTTTAAACTAAGTCCAAAAAGCTAATCAATTGGTAGCAATCTCAATAAAACTCCATACCATAAAAAATCAAAGTAAATGAAATATTGATTTTATTGTATACAATTTTAGAATAATTTTAAGGTTATGAGGAAATGAGAAGTCTGGAAAACTTTCTTTGAAAAAGCCGACTATATGTATCAGCACAGATAGAATCTCTCTTGTACAATGTACCATGGTAAATATGAAATCTGACACATTAATGAGAGAAAGTAATATCGTGAAAGTGGAAGATACACGAAGATTCTACCAGCTTTATAATCCGATGATGCTTGGAATCTTAAAAATACATTTGTATAACATGCATTAATTTCAGATTTTAGAAGAACAATGATTTGCAACATAGATGGTTGAATAAAGGGAACCCAATTAAAAATAGTTACCTGACTTTAGTGTAAAAATAGTTGTATTTGGGGGAAAACAAACTGGTAAGTACACGCCCATATCTTTAAGTTCTTTTTATGTGGCAGTTTGGTGTGATTTCATCAGGACCATCTTTCTAAGTCATTTGTTTTGAAGACTGCAATTCCATAATCTGGTTGAAAAATCTGTTCTATCAAGGTAACATAACCTGTTTTGTCATGGTATCTTAAGCATTTGCTAGGTACCCCGTTCTAGATGAATTACTACATTTAAATGCATGCAATATATGTGGGGACCTGTTTTACATTATAGATACTGTCAAGATGTTCTTCCTTGAAACTTTCATTAAAGATCGAAAGATCAGATGAATATGTAAGCTTATGCGAAACTCATGCCCACTAGATCTGACATTGGGAATCTTTGGTTGTAAGTATATATAAAGTCTTAGATTAACGTTGCTTTCCAACGAATTTATTGGAACTAAGGTCCTCCGATGGACAATGTCATTACCATTCGAAGGGCAAATTTCAGTTACATAAAACCATTACCATTGATGATATGATGCTGTAATCAGCTATCATAGTCATAGTTATGCGTCGTACTTGTTAAATATCATATTCTAATGATCACTTGAATATTTTTTGTTTTAAAATGAAATGCACTGTGTTAAGTCATAATACTTTAGTTCATCAAATGTTTGTGTATTCTTAATTTACATATTACAAATCAGTATGATGTATGAGAACTATCTATCAGATATTTTCAATCATTTTTTCTTGATGGAAAAAAAATTCAAAGGCTTCCGAAAGTAAAGAAAGCATGCATAGAAATTCCTGTATTTTTTAGCATTACTTGTTTCATAATAACTTTTTTTTTAAATTTGCACTAATTTATGGACATTCAAGTATTTTAGAATAAACTTCGAAATATAATCCAATAACTTAAAATTTTCTTGAAAAAATAAGTACACATTCTCAATTTTAGAAAGCATTATACTTAATTAAATAAATATCATTTATGTCAATTAACTTAAATTCAAAAGTTTAAAGATTTGAATCCCCCAGTAAGACTTATAGTTTTTTATGTGTGTGTGGGAAATCAACTTTTAACTTTTTAGTATAGTTATCTTTCTTTAGGAAAACCTGACCATTTAGTAAAATATAAATGAATGAAACCAAACTTACATGAAATAACTGAAAAATAGCTATATCTTCCTCTGAAGATATAGCTATTTTTTTTAATTTTTTTATAATATTTGTATTACCTTATTTTTTGTCCATAAATCAAAATTATTCAGTCCTGCTTTTTATTCGAAGTGAAAAATATTTTTGATCTTTTATGAAAGTATTAAATTAACCCTCTAAATGGAGTATTAGTTCTTTCTAAACTGCTTAAATTGTCTTATGTTTCACATTCTCCAAATAGGTAACTAATTAATAAGTAAGTTGAGAAACTATTAAATTGAAATTATTTATGCTTCGCCTGAGCATTTCATTCTTTATACACTATCATGCGGCCTAAAAACTGAGTTTGAAGTTTGGCCGAGATGGATTACATAAATTATTGATTGTGCTAAAAGCAAAACTTTATTTTTAGTTTATCAAACTTTAAAAAACAAAACTTTATTTCAAAACTTATTGATCAGCTAAAAACAAAACTTATTTTAAAATGTTAATTTGAAATATTTTTGACATATTTTGCTGATTCCAATCATATTCCATGGAAATAGGTATTTGGTTAAGTAAATTGTGACAGAATGTCGTTATTTACTACTACCAAATATTGTGGATTTGAATTTTACTCAAGCAATTTACATATTTAATTTTTCACCCTCTTTCATAAGTTCAATATAAAGGGAATTTGAATTTATTCTTAAATGTATCTCACATTTAATTAGGAATTATAACTATTCATCTCAGTAAATCCGAAAACTATAGATTAAAAAAAAACATTAAGTCTAGATAATTTGTTTATATACAAGTTGCCGTCTCCTATACTAGTTGATATCGAATTATCACCTAAATTCCCTCTTAAACATCACTCTTTACTCTGTTTATCCGGAAAATAATTCAATACTATTTAAAAATATACCTCAGTGACTGCGGACATTTTATTGTAATTAATAAAATGAATAAAAAATGTCCTCAATTGATGACAAAATTTTAGATGAATAATGGACTATTTTTCAATCCTTTGAGTAATCTCCAAATTCAGTGAACATCAGGGATAAAAGAAATAACAATTTTCTTTTCAGTGATCCCAGAAATTATGATTTATACAGTCATTCAGTCACTTTGTATATTTTTACTTCGCATTGTTCGCATTGTTTACTTCGCAGTAGTTTTACATGAACTTAAACAGAATCATAAGTGTCATTAATTTTCTCAGAGAGGCCGGAAAGTATGTACATGACAATTAGATTAGTTCTTTTTATATTTCTTTTAACCTAATCTATCCTCCAAAATTCATCCGTGACCTTTATTTTGTTTTTATAATATCCTACTTTATCGTGACAATAAATATTATTTGGTTAACTGCTATTTATACATAACAACAATTTGATATAATTAATAAGTCAATCAATTAACGATAATTTTAAACAATGAATTCTAAATTTATGATTTCTAACATAGAATTCATAAAATGTTAATTATTGGAAACATGTTTTAAGATTAAAATGCACAAATTTTTGGTCTATCTAACGTTAAGAATTTTTTCAGATGCAAGAGTGATATTTCTTTTAGACACCAAACATAAAACTTGAAGTATATTAAAAGGTACTGGATATAACAAAATTCATAATATATTTTGTTAGAAATTACTTTCATCGTGAAAAGGAGATGTTATCAAAGTATTAAGCTAAAAATATTAGTTATTTATAAAAAACTTAAAAATAACTGTTTTAATCATTTTAAGAAAGGAATAAAATGGTCCTTTTCTGAGTTCGTATTTTCTGTAAACTTTCAATAATTATACTTTCTTCCAAGAGAGGAACATAAAAGTAGCTTATGAACGAAAATAAAAGAGTTTTTGAGTTTCCTATACTTTTAAAACAGCTTAAATCAAGTACAAATAACCCGACACTTCATTACAATGGACTGAGCCCTTATACTGATTATTAACTATCCACTATAAATTTTTATAATATAAAATACGTAATTTAAATAAAATATTTAAAATTGATTTCAAAATAATTATTCAGGTTACTTTTTTGTATTCTGAGAATAAAAATCCATGGTAACAATTTTATTGAAATCATGTACACGTTATTTAATTTCATCAGTAATATAAAAATACTTAACGAAATAAAAAAAAATGTGTAACGAAATGTACTTATATTTCCAATTATAAAATTTTATAATTGGAAATATAAGTACATTTCGTTACACATTTTTGCTTCACAAAATAAATAACAGCATATTGTAATGAAAGTATAAGCACTTGAGGTAAAAAATTTAAATTTTAATTTTCTGTGTGATATAAACGTTAAATTTTTTGTGTGAATACAGTTTATAATATTAGAAATAGTTATGTGTGGCAGACATAATAAGAAGATTATTGTGTATAAGTTAAACTGAGCATCATATGTTAACACATGAAGGATTAAACATTAGTGCTATACTTTGAAACATTTCTTCTTAAAGATAGAAAACTGGAATGGTTTAAAAATCAACTCATTTACTGAATGGCATATAGTTTTTAATAAAAATTTTTTTATTAAACAGTTTATTAACTATACCAACAATTAAAATAAAAATAATCTTATGTAATTATAATTATAGTATTTATTTTTATCTCACACAAGAGGATAACTTAGAAATAAATTTAAGTTAATCACTACTCTCATTTAATCAAAGCCCAAAAATTGATCAGACAAAAATATCATCAAAGATTTATTAAATTTTTCAACTTGAGTCAATGCTAAAACTAGGCTTTCATATTTTCAAAAATAGCTGTCTATCAATTTTTTAATAGATTTTGCTATAAAATTCTTGAAGTACGATTTTTATAATTACAATTAAATTATGCATTATTCAAAGTTAAATTGAATAGATTTAACAGTTTTTATTTCAAAACACCGTAAATTTCTCTGTGAATAAACATAATGTAGGCAGTTCCTAATTTTGATATGTATTGGGAAAAATGATTAAAATTAGTTTTTTTAAGTCATACTAGATGAAAAATAACATTTTTACTAATTGCAATACAATTCAAGAATTATTTTTTAATCATTGTCACAACTTTTTATGCAAGCATGAAATAAAATTATGTCAGAATTTAAGGTATTCTTTTTGAGAAATTTCGCAAAAATAAATAAATAAATAAAAATAAAAAGTAAGTAAAAGGACACAAAATTTAGTTTTAAGAATTTTTACATGCATATTTTTCTGATTTATTTGCTGTCAATATTATTGCATAAATGTAAGATTTACAAATTGGTTGTTTAGAAAATTTAATGAAAGTAAAACCTCTAACTTTCCTGAAAACAAATAACTATTATGATGATAATTGAAAATATTAATTCATATATCTTAAAAGATTCTTACATATTTGCGAGAGTCCTCACAGGTAGATTTAATGTGTATGTTTAAGATCTAGTTTAGCTAGTAATTAATACTTACACTAATAAACATATATGCCATTTGTAATTCAAGTTTCATTTTGATTTAAATATCCGAAATCAAGTTTTAAGTAAATGATAGTTTCCACTATTTGGATAACTGGTATGGTTGTGTTAGCTATAGGTTTTCTTATGTGTGTTTTAATAAATATTTATGAAAGTTTTTTTTTATTTTTAATTTGCTGAAATTTTAGTTCCGGGTATATGTTGCTGTTCACCAAAGAATCAAAATTATATATACAGGAAATACGTCCGTCGGAATTTTGTATTTTCATCTATTTTATAATAAAATCTATTTTTATAAAAAAGATGCAAAATATTTACTTCTTTTCTTACGCAAAAATTGATTTGATTTTATGATGAATATTTTCTGATTTTCTACAACTTCGTTCCTTGAACAAAATGTATTTCAATTGATTAAATTGGAAACTTTGAGCTACACTTCCATTATAAATAAACAAATCTTATTCTTAGAATCATAATGAAACTCAGAACATTCATTATGTAGATAAACATCAGGTAAAATAAAGGTCTTTAATTGAAAAAAAGCTTAGATTGCAGTTTAAATTAAACTTTCAAATTATCTACATTATGTGAATTTCACTTACAAAATCAGACAAGCAATCTCCTTACATTTACAAAATTTTCTTCATGATTTACAGGAAAGTAATTGAATTTTGTTGATTAAGAGTTTATTAGAAATCAACTAGATACTGAGAATTATAGCAATTATTCCCAGTATCTTTAATTTCATGTATTCTCAATTGATATCTTTATCTATATCTATCTATCTATCTATCTATCTATCTATCTATCTATCAATCTATATATATATATATATATATATATATATATATATATATATATATATATATATATATATATATATATATATATATATATATATATATATATATATATATATATATATATATATATATATATATAATCAGTAACATTGCAAAAACGTTTCAAATTGAAAATTACAAAAATATGTCCATGACTTATTTGAATTTTTTTAAAACAGAATAAAATTTTACAATCAAAAAATGCAAATGACAGTTACAAAAACAATTTGTCTATCTCTGTTTTAAGAAATTTGTTTATTATTTTTTATTTTTTAAATTTGAAAATTCGGAAGAAAAATTAAAATCTTACTTTGTAGTTTTAATAGGATTAAAAAAAGGCAAAATAATATTTTTTGTCTGAAAGATTTATTGTAATGGTGATTTAGATACGATTTTACTTTTCAAAATAATGTACAATGAAAGCCTAAATTTAATTTTGAAGTCATCTGAATGTGGCTGAATAACGATAAAATTTGAGGATCATCAAGTTAAGACAATCTAAATGAAAGTTTGACAATATTTTAATTGCTCATAAGTATTTTTTGTTTTTACTATACTTTTTATTATGATAAAAATTAATAAAATCGTTCATTTGGATAGAAATGTAAAATGTAATTTTATAACGATCATTAAAATGAAAATCAAAGAAGAAAACAATAAAATATTATTTTCTAACTCACATGCTTATAAATTATAATTTAAATTTTGTCATTTATGTAGCAAAAATGTCTTTTCTGATAATTTAATTCTAAATTAACAATTCTATATAGCGAATCAATTTTATTTCAGATAATGTATTCTATTAGCATTATTATAAAATATTCATAATTGACTTTACAGAATATTCACACTTTAAAAATATATTGTTTGTGGGGTTCTCAACAGATATGAAAGCAATTATAATGTCTATTGCATATATTATTATTTCAAAGTATTTTAAAAGGTATAAAAATTATAAAATAACAAAAAATATTTAAAAATGTTATAATGTATTTAAATTAATACAATTTGAAATGAACCAGGTATTTTAATCTGTAAAAATGAAAATATTAAATATCATATTAGTAATATCATTTGATATTTTTAATAAGTAAATGTTAAATGTTTTTTAAGAAATTAAAAATTCTTAATATGTATTGCTTTTTTTTAAATAATATAAATTACATTGTAATATTAAGTAAATACTTTATATCATTGAAACTAATAAAAAACTATCTTTCAAATGTAAATCGAAATTTATATCTTAAAAAATAAATTTATATGTATATATATATATATATATATTTATAAACATAATATTTTCCTTACATTGTATTATTAAAACAGTTTTGATAATTTAATGCTATAAATCCAGTAAGCAATCCAGACGTACAATTTTAAAAATGTAATTAACTTGAGAAATATAAAAAAGCTGTTACAGCAAAGGTTAAGCAAATAAACTCTTACCTAAACATTAACTTTTAATTAAAACTAATCTTTAAATTATATCAGGCTATTCTCAAACAAAAAGTTTTATAACTTTCAAATTTAAATATATAAAAAATAATGATATGTTTTTAAGAGTGATTAATCATCTTTTTTTTACCAGGAAAGCAATGCTAAGCCCTTTCACAAAATTTATAAAAGTTATTTGACATGTACATTCTTAATCTGTCTAAAATTGAATTTAAAATAAGCATAGAACAATGTTAGTATTCATAATATAAAAAGATCATGTTAAAATTTAAATATTTAAAAAAAAGTGTTAAAATTTGTCAAGTAAAAACATTCTCAGGCTAAATTTCATAAAATAAAATTAAAATTAGGGAGTTTAAAATTATAAAATTATAGTAATAGGGCATCTCTATAATTCTAATTTTAATACAGTTCTCTGTTAAAAATACATCTTTAAAATTTTAATGATTTTAAATAACATACAAGAAATGATATGTGTGAACTCTGATTTAGCCGAAAGTTCAGTTGAGTGTACTTCAACTCATTCAACTTGATAAATCCGTGACGATTGGTAATGGGAAATATAATTAAATATTGATCAAAATCACATATTGGGTATAACAGCAGTAAATTTAGTAAATACGCAGATTTTTGCTGATGACAAAGTTAATAACAGAATCAATGAAGACGAAAGTTTAACCCAGCATTATGCATTCAAATATTTATCAATGATTCCCATAAAGATAGATGGTTTTAGTTTGCTATCTTAAAGACAAATAATTTCTTAAACTTTTTTTTCAAAATAATGTTATAACAAATTAAAAATTAAATTAGGATTTTAAATTTGAAAATCAAATAGAAAAATAGCTACACTGATATTTGTGAAACACAATAGCATTTCCTTGAGATTCCTTGTATTGAAAAAGTTAAAATCTTAACACCAAGTACCTAAAATTTTTATTTATGTAAGATGAACGTATTAGAAATTTAGAGTTGACAATACATTAAAAACGATGAAATATAAATAGCAATCCTCTCTCTTCTATCAAAAAAACTTGCTTATAAGCATCGTATCAAAAGGGAAAAAATTGAAAACGCATCTACTTAAACAAAACTTTTCCTGAATATACACTAGTAGAAAATTTCTTTATGTTTTGAAATCTTATTTTACTTACTTTTTAAATCTATATTTATTATATTTTTCTTTTATTTATTTGAGAAGTTTAAAACTCATATTAAGATTTAATAAGCATAAGAGTATAAGATTTAAAAAGCATACACTTATATCCAGTGTTGACCAAATGTCAATGTTTTACTTTAACATTTGGTCAATACTTAATATATTATAGACATCACTTTATTTCATTATATGGAGAAAGGTCAAGTAAATGCCTATTTTGTTTGAATTGCATAGCTAAATACTACACAAAAAGAGTTATCAGAAAAAAGATTCTTGGTGAGTTTTTGAATTAAAGAAGCACTTCGTTTGTATTAATAATGAAGTTGATAATTTATGAAGCTCATTAATGGTAACTCTTCGCCGGATTGAATTTGGGAAACATTCATAGATATCTGGGAGTCAGTTGTCTAAAATTGTAATTATGTAATTAGATTTATTGAACTTCACATAATTCCTCGCCATACTATTTCAATAGAAGGTATTATTTTAACATTACAATTACAAAACAAAAAACGAAAGATTACAATTAAGATATTTAGTAAAACGCTCATGACACATGCTTTTAAAAATAAAATACATTATAAATAGATTTTAAAATATTATGTTTCAAATAATTTCCTCTTACTCAGGAAAAAACTTTAAACTATGAGGTTCAAAATAAAATGCTTAAATCATGTATTTTATAAAATTTAGTACCTGTAAAATTAACATTTAAAGGCCGCAAGTGGTCTCAAAAACACAGCTCCCCTTCTTGAATACTGAAGTGTATCTAAGTGTTTCAAAAATATGTATTGGTAAGATCTTAACCGTAATTAAGATAATTTACAATAAAGATCTAAGGAAGGTAAATGACTACCAACAATTTTTTAAACACTAAGTAATATGGAAGTGATTAGTTTTAAATATTTTATTAATTTATAAAATTGGAAACTAATTACAGTTGATATAATTTCAAATATCTAGAAGATCGTTTGAATACAGCAATGTTTATCAAAAAAAATGTACAACATTTATTTAACCGCATCAATTTCTCAACATCAACATTGAAAATTGCTTATTATACTAAATAGCAGATTTCAAAATAATTTGATTGATTGACTGATGGATATTTATGATAAAAATATTTATAATGATATCTGTGTGTATGAGTTTTTTCTTTGCTTATCCATTTTTAATAAAGATTGCAGAACTATCATTTTAAATTTAATATCGTAATTCTAGACTGTGAAATAAGTATTTAAAATAGAGTTTTTATTTTGATGATAGCCTATCATGAAGATAAAGTGGGTCTAAGAACATTGAGTGACAATTGTATTTATGTATTTTATCTATGAAATATATAATAAAAGCAATTAAAACATGAAATTATAGAAAAAATTAATTCTTTATCATTATAAAAAACAAATCAGATAGTGGAGGACATTGATTGAATTAGTTGGAAAGGATGATGTTGAAAACGTCCATGTATCAAATTTTTCCTTGATCTCCTTGAAACTTTGATTTTTATTCATATTTGGTGTCTTTTATAGTCACTACGTTAGTTTAGCTACCATGAATATTGATAGTGACCCCTAAAAATAAAAATGAGATCACTGTATACACAAAAAATATGGGGTTTTCCCTTCATCATGTGAAACTAATTGGTCGTTCTAAACTTTGTACGGGATGAAGAGAGACACAAAAATAATTCACATGTAACCAAGTTTTTAGCAAATTATTGTAAATGTTAAATTTTGAAACTGATCTAATTTAATGTAAGAGTGATGAATACTTTAATACAACTAATGTTCCTTCTTACGAATGTAAGATATAGCTTTAATATGCTGCATATTTTAACATTTTTTATTGTAAAACACGTTATATGAATTACCTTCCAGGAGAATTTTTCTTAAGGAGGGGTAGAGTAAGAGATGATAGCCAAGAACTAAAACTGAAGCGCTCGTAAAAATAGAATTCTGATATCCATTTCCAAGTTTTTCAATAATGATAGGCTTTGAACCAGACATATTCATTTCTCAAGAGCATGCTTATAATTACTAATTGCTTATATTACAATAGTGAGTACTTCGACTTTCTTAAAGGGACTGACTAAAAACTGAAATAATTCAAAATTATTTCATTTGTTTATTCTGATACAAGGAAAAATTAAAATTATTGGTAAATTCATTAATACTGTTAGCTTTCTTTGACTGTGACATAGCTTTATTTTGAAGTGAATCAAATTATGTACCTACATTGTGTTTTAAAAGTTTATGATATGACCTTAATGGACAAAGAAATAAATGTTTCCAACTTTTGGTAGCTTGCGTACATAATTGTACTTAATTAAAAAATATTAGTCTTTTAATAAATTATATTTAATATCAGAATGCTGTTTCTTGAAGGATAAAACATAATTCCAATTCATTTAGATTGCATGAATGCAAAGAACTGTGTAAGTGAAAAGCTGATAGGAAATTATAATTCTTAAAGCTGATAAATTGGAAATCAAGATTTCTCTGCATTGTGTGTCATTATTTCTGTACTTTAAAAAAATTTCAATACCAGGTATCACCATAAGAGAACTGTAAACAGTATTGCAAGAATTGCTAAAAATAATGGTTATCTTGTGAAATTAAGTTTACTTTGTAAAGTGGTGTCAACCAGTCAACTTGCTCAGAAACACACTGCTGAGTTTAGAACAATGGTGCAGAAGTAAATCATATAATGGCCTCAATAAAATCCAAGAAATCATCCTCTTTTTACAAGTGTTATTCTTGCATAACTGGGAATAGAAGATATTTATTTAATATATGTTTAAAATTTCAAATGTTTTTCTGAGTATTACTTTAAATGAAAAATATGTTTAATAAGTATCTTGTTTGTAGTTTGATTAAAAATTCCCCACATATTTTTAATAAAAACATAATATGTTATTTAACAAAAAGCACTAGACATTTTTAAATTTGAAATAAATATATTAACCGATTTAAAATTTATTTGATGAAGATAAACCATTGTGTTTAATCATTTAAAATGTATTTAAAAATTAGCTGAAAATTGACAATAGTTGTGGGAAAAAAGTGTGAGGGAAAATAAAATGCAAGAAAAAGTTAAATTAATGCAACAAAGACACAAAAATATAGTGTGAGAAATTCATTACTCCTACAAAAGTTGGTGTCGTATTACAAGTAAACTGAATCAATATAATTTATTAATTATTTGATAGATTTCACTCGTTATCCTTCAGTTGGATTATGTTCTTTGAAATGGAGAGTCAGTTTTAATTCCAACTACTGCTTCACAGTGGGACATGAATGTTCTTGCATATATGCTAGGTATGCAAGCATTCCTATCTGGATGAAGGGCTAGAGATTTCTTAGGGTGATACTGGAATATGGCTTGCTATGATAATTTGTTATTATCTGTATAAAATATCGACCAAAATTAAATAAAATTTGCATTTTCTCTAGAAGCAACTATTGAGTTATGGATGATAAAATTTACTAGCAAGTGTTGCGCGTTCAAATAAGATTTGATAATTCAAGTAATAATTTCCACATTGTGACTTCATGCGTTTCAGTCAAAACAAGCAAGATTTTATTAACTAAAACATTACCACACTAATTTTTTTACTATGTGTAGTTGATCACTCTTAAGGTTTACACAACTCATAAATCGAGCAAGAACTATATATAATGAATTCTATGTTTTTTTAACAACACCCATCACTTCCCTAGAGTGAATTGAGTGAAATATGGAACAGAGTGCAGAATGTTAAATATTCAGCTACCAAATTAACTTTTTCTCCCCTGAATAGATAATTCAACGAATGTTGCCACTAAGTATAATTACCTTCAAAAACTGAATACATTTTAGGATTCATTTGCATAAATTAGCTTAAAAATTTTATCAAAATATACTTAACTAAGCAGTTTTTACAAGGATTCGGTTAACTCTGTATTGAAAAATCCTTTTAATTGTGATTTTTGTTTAAAAAAGTGATTTCACATTTTTAACATTTTATCTGTTTTATCAGTAGATAGCAAATATCCTTATTACTAATACAAAGCTTTTATTCTAAGTGTTGAAAGAGCACATAAGAAACCACATTGTTGGTTTCTTATGTGAAGGGTTGAAGAGGTTGAAGAAACACTTATGCCAAATATGTGCTTACATGACTTTAAATTAAAATAAAAATGTATAAAGATAAACAAGAAAGACTGTCACATTAAAAACCTTTATTAATGCTATATTCTTTTTTTTATTTTTTAAAACCTTTATTAAACCTATATTCTTTTATTAATGTTGTATTTGAAAAATTTAAAAAAAAAACAATTTAATATATAAAAATGTCCTTGATCTTGATGACTGATATGTAAAATACAATCTCATTTGATTACGATCATTATTAAAAAATTTCAAGCCAAGTAAGAAACAATTAATGTATGAGTAAATATTAGACTTTAAGAACTAATTTTAGTTATCATATATTTTTCAGTTTCACATACTATTTGCATACACATAAACAAAACTGTGAAATAATTTTAGGATTTTAATACTAATTACAATTAAGAAATACTTACAAGAATTCTTTGAAAAGATGTGTTTTTCAAATGTGTTGATAAAGATATATGTAGCTCAATATTTAATGATATATTAATTTTAGACTGCAGCAAGTTTTCCATGATTAACATTATAAAACTACTTTCTGAACTAAAATGGTTGTATTAACTCAACTGCTACTACTTTAATTCCACGCTACTACTAAATTGCTACTACTAAATTTTTTCCACGTTCATTATATTATATTATCTTCCTTCATAATTAACTTTTTTCTAAGTAACATGAATAAAATTAACTATATCATTTAATTGTTCTAAGGAATTTTTCTACTTATAATGCCAAATGCATATCAAAATCAAAAACGTGTCCTTTTAATTTCAAAATAGAAATTTCAATTTCTATTCATACATCTTTATATATATATATATATATATATATATATATATATATATATATATATATATATATATATATATATATATATATATATATATATATATATATATATATATATCCATGGTGATTCGATTAATGATTCTTGCAAATTTCTCTGTCTATGCCGGTGAAGCATCAAAGACAACAAAAATCATTATCCAGCATAGTAGACAACAAGCAAGTCAAAATTTATTAAACTATTTCAGCATATTCGAGACTACGTACTACTATAAAAACCATTGACTTTATCCAAATTTTCTCAAAACCACCATTTTGTGTTATTTGTTAGGCACATTGTTAGAAATGTTACAGAATCAATGTTCCATTTTGAATGAAGTTAAAACAAGAAACATAAAATGTTAGAAAATACAAAATTTCCTTTACTATCGAATCTTGTTTTTAATTTCAAGATGGAATCTATTATGCGTAAATATTACAAACAGGCAGTAAAAAGCTCCGTTTAAAATTGACTGTGTCTGTAAGGAAGACATAAATTGACTGTAAGCAACTGCAGCATTGAAATTGACTGCAGCATTGACTGTAAGCAAGACATAAATACAGGTACATCATGATAGAGCTCTGATTGCATTCGAAAATTGCTCACTGCTAGGCATCATCAAGCATATTTGTAAAGTACTGTTTGTTTCAGGTGTGGTAAATTATTTTCTTAACTTCCATCAGGGGTGTACAATAAAATTTGTCTGCTAAGTAATGCACTATCTAATACATCATGTGCTTCAACTAGCAAACATTTTAAATAATTTGAATTCACTTTGGAGAGGTTGAACTTCTAATAAGTGATGTCCCACTTTATTCTTTATTACTACAATGATAAGTACTCAACTGAAATTTCTATCTCTCCTTCTAGAATAGAATTTCTATTGTCAATGAGTGAGTAATTGGAAGTGTTTTATGGCAAATGTGTCCAATTACTATCTGGATGCATTGTCATCTGTGAGGACTCTTCATACATATATACATATCTACAGCTTATATTTTGTGGGTACCATCGAATTTATGCAGAACTATTTTACTTTATTTAACTATTTTAGTTAAAATAAGTAAAATGTTCAAAACCATCTTAAATGTTCGTGTGTTTGTTATTATTATTTTTTTACAACGGCGTGCACTTGGGAAACTAACCCTTCGCCACAACAAGGCCGGAATCTGCTATTCATTTGTCGTTACCCAGCGTGCACCTGTGACCGAAATCACGGAGACGTTCGCGAGTAGCATTACCCGCGCCATACCACCACAAACCCGTTTATAGGGCGGGCCACATTCTTTCATCATCACACAAGAAAGAACAGAGAAACACAGAGAAATAGTAACATCCATGCCCGAACCAGGATTCGAACCCGGGACCCATAGCTCAAGAGTCAGGAACGCTAACCACTCAGTCATTGGTCGGCGTGTTTGTTTTTATAATTTTGATTATTTTTTCCATATATTTTAATTAAAATGTTTTAAATATTTGTGTAAGTTTATAAAAAGCAGTTAATGAAGAATTTAATTTATATTACATTTCTGTATAATAATTTATTATTAGAATTTAATTAAGTACTATAATTTTTTATTATTTATTATTAGAATTTAATTTATTTTCTATGCGATCTAATTAAAAATGTGTTGCATCATAATATTTTTCTAATTTTAATATGTTTTTATAAGTAGAAAAAATAATGAAATATTTTTCTACGAATGATTCACTTCATTATGCCTACAGGCTCTTAATATTTTTCTGGCTAACGTAGAATGTTATTTTTAAATGTTCTAAATAAATTTTCTCTCTTTAGAAGATTTTTTGATTCATTGTAGACGAATTTTATTCATTCCCTCAAAAGATTCTAGGCTGTTTGTAAATATTTGACTTATTTGACATCAATTTCATTCACCAGTCAGACATCCATATGCCCTATAAATAAATGTGCCATGATTCAAAGTCTTAACTCTTATCGATCCTTTATTTGGAAGATTTCTTATGTTTTCATTCCTATTTAGCTCTTTTACTCTATGAAGATAATAGAAATACTTTCTGGTAGACAAATGATTGAAGAAAAGATTTTTAGTTTTACATTTTAGCGTAAAATAATAACAACAATGCAATTTAAAATAAACTATAATAGTATTTTGTTATATTAAATTTTTCAAATGATTGCCCAAAAAATAAAATTTAAATCATTTGGGAAACTTCATGCCTGAATGGAAAGTTGAACACAAATATTTTAAAATGAAGAATATTCACATCACGTTAAGTGTTCAGATAAAATTTCAGTTACGGTGAAATTGAAGGAATTTGTTGTTGATAATATATGTATAAATATCAAATATTAATATTTTATAATATTAAGAATCTTAAATTAAGTGTTATCTTTGAATACAATCTGTACACAAATCTTAACAATTTACACAAATCTTACACAAAATCTGTACACAAATCTTAACAATTTAAAAAGAGAAATATATGGGCAGTACTTTTTATATTCCGGATAAAATTCATAATCATGTATTAATTTTTTAAAACAATTCTATTGAAGAGATAACATATTAGCTATTTAGAATAATATATCTACTCGTATCTAAGGGAATTTAATTTTATCCTAAAATTTATTAAGGTTATTGGAAAATTTAATGTCATCTTCACATGAGTCCACACAAGACATGTGAATAATTAAATTATGCGGACTATATCGTTCCTTCAACACATATAATCTCATTCTGCGTATTTATGTTAGAATTTACATTGCTTAGAAAAGCATAAATTAGTCGTGCTATACTTATTAAAGTAGCTTATTAAGTCTTGTTTCGTTTTTTCATTTCTTTTTAATATTCTATTTTATCTCAGTATTAATTTAGAAATTTTATATATTAACACAGCGCATCGCGAGTTTTAATATATTTAATTTATTAACTTTTATCAGTAAAATCAAGTACTTTCTTTTCATTATTATGTGAAATCAATGGAATTTTGAATATTTTCTCTAAAAATGAAATAATTCAATCTACATTTTATAAATTCAAATTATACATTTATGAATTTGGTTTCATATTTTATATGTAAATTTTTATTCAGTTAAGTACTTATGTGACTTTGATGTGTCTTCTTAAAAAAGTTTTTATTTTTTATTTATTTACTTAAATAAATAAAGAAGAAATTTATACTGAAAAATGTACATAAAAGCTTTCAAGGTATTCTGTTAAAAACCTAAAATTTACAAGTCAGTCTTTAGATTATATAAACATATTATATTAAAATTATTTGTGTTTTGGGCTTCAGTAACTGTTAAAAGAAATATGTCAAGTGAGTAATTGGTACATTCCAAAATTTCCATCACACATTAAGCGTTTTTGTTGAATTTCACAAATAATTCTAACTTAAAATGAGACATTACCTAAAAATGCATGACCTGTAGTAGTATTCTTCCTGTCATCCACTATGTTTCGAATGGAGATCCATGGATTCGGTAAAGGGTGCAGCAATTATCCCTCCACCACGTCAGACACATATTTTGGCGGTATAACTAAAACATTTATTAAAGGGATTCTATTGAAAATTGTAAAACATTCTTATTCTAACTTAATTTAAATATAAATAAGCGAAAATAGATTTTAGAAAAAAATATTTTTCAATTTTCTGCTTCAAATACATTGCTTTATTAATAACTTACATTTTGCAACTGAATTTAACAATATTTTTCGTAATTTCCGAAATTAATACCTCAGTTGTATAGTAACTGAAACGTCTCACAATTATAACGAAATAATTGTACCCAGATTTTAGACCAAGATTCAAAGTTTTCAATGCGATTTTTCAATATTTGAACTATATAAATATATATATATATATATATATATATATATATATATATATATATATATATATATATATATATATATATATATATATCACCTAAATTATTTGGTTTTCTTGAAAAATATAAAAGTACAACTGCTAGAAATAAATTCTTAAAATATTTTTGTTTTAGTCAAAGAACAATAATTTTTCAAAAATGTTCAAACTTTTTAAAATATCCTTATAATAATCTGATATAAATTCAATATTCAACAAGGAAAAATTTACATAAATATACTATAAACTTTTGTATGCCTGTACTAGCACTTCACGAAAACTGTTGACCATATTTTTTTTACTGCACCAATAGAAGGTGTACAGTATTTATGTTACATGAAAATATCTGAGTGCATAAGGATTTAATTTTGCAGATAATAAAAATTAGACATGCATAAGGGTAATTCTAGAACTATTTTAATATATGATGAAAATTAGTTAAATTATAAAATCAGTTTGTATGAGTATCACGTTGAAAAAACCAGTTTATAATGAATTGAAAAAAAAATATATATAACCGAAAAGTAATATCATCTTAATATAAAATTTAATGAAACCCAAATATTAGCCATTTATTTTTTACGATTATTTTCCCAAATTTCTGAAATTAATAATTAATAATAATTCTCTCTTCTATCTAGTTCTTAAAATCATTTCATTACTTAACATTATACAGATGTATAAAAATTACAAATTTTGATGGATTTAGGTTTGCTAGACCAGAAGCTTAATCTTGACCATAAATCAATAATTTATTTGCAACATTTAAAAATTATAGTATTATACAATTAAAAAAATGCTTTATATTATCTTTGCTTAATTCACGTTTTTTTGTTTTAACATTTGGTTTATTTTTAAATAATATTCAAATTAATGTTTTTATAAATATGAATTATATGAAAAATTTTAATGCCTTAATCTTAAATTTATTTTAGAAATGGATCAGCAATAAAAGCCCCATCAATCAAGGCATTTGTGGAGTATATTTTAGATTGCTTATATTTCTATTGGGAGATATCTTCAGCAACATAAGTCAATGATCTTTTGAATTTTGTATGACTTCATCAGACAATGCATACAAGTGAGAACAATATGATTAATAATCATTGTGTCCATATTAATTAAATTCAGGTTATGCTTAACATTTTCAATTTTAGAGTAAAATTATTAATTTGTATGTAGTTATAAGTTATACAAATATTTGATAAATTTATATTTTAAATAAAACTAAATAAAGTACTTTATAGACACATAACATAACCACCAATCGTCCCATATATAATATGATCCCGTCACATAACATATCACTGATTACTTACCATGTTTGTATGTTTTTCCACTGAGTTTGAAACTAACATAAGTCAAATTGTGCAGCCATCTTTAAAAATAATTCTTGCACAAGTTTCATATCTAAAAAATGTTCCTTAGAATGCCAACTTATACAAGATTATTATAATAAATAAGTTTTGACAGGTTTTAAAATTGTATTTCTTATGATATAATTATATTCATCGAAACCAATTCCCTTAAGGAAGTATATTGCTAATTTTTGCTATTTTTAAGTTTTATTATTATTTTTATTATTTTTTATTATTTTTTTATTTTAATTTTGTAGGTGCCTGTAGATCTAACCAACGGCTAAAGCGTGATAGCCACACTGAGTAAAGCGCAGAGAGAAGGTTGTTTGCTGGAGAACATGGATCCCGTTTCCTTGGCCTGCCTCGCCTGCAAAGTCGACCTTTCATGATGGAGTCTTTTTTTGGACCGAACTATGCTCTCACTCTAACAAGAGAACTTAGCACCCAGAATACCTCAGACAGCTATCTTTAGAAGTAATCCACCAGATTCCCCTTAATGCACTGCAGATTTACAAGGATGGCAGTAGGGGTGAGGGTGCTGAGTGTGGTAGTAGCGTGTTTGTTCAATAGGGAGATGGCAAAATGATATGTAGAAGATTTTGCTCTGTTTTCCAAATTATTGCTCTGTTTTTCGAGCTGAGCTTTTGGCAATTGATGAGGCTTTAAATTTCTGTGTTATTGAGGGTATAGTCTCTGATATTTGGATCCTCAGTGATAGCCGAAGCTCCATACAACATCTGGCCCAGTGGTGGCGGCATGGTGACATAACAACAACTAAAATAGTACAACAGCTTACTAATTTGAAAGACAGTACCATAGTCTTTCAGTGGGTGCCATCTCATGTAAATGTGTATGGGAACGAAGTTGCGGATCAGTTAGCCAAAGATGGAAGCTTACAGAATATCCTCATTGGAGACAGCTTGTCGTCCTCAGAGCTGACCTCTAGCGTTAGGATGGCTATCAATGCTACTTTTAAGAATACAATTCCTACCCACGAATGGTACACATGCAAACATGCTGGTTCCGCACTAGTGGGTAAACACAAAAGATGCAGCCAAATGGCTTTGACAAGACTGCGAAGTGGCCACCTGCTTGCTCAGAGACACGTCTCTGGTACCAAGGTCTACCCTCTCTGTCCCAAATGTCGAGTGGTTCAGGCTTCCCCATTTCATATCTTTCAGTGCATTGGGTGTGAGAAAGGGGACATGGATTTGAGACCGGAGGTGGTGCTTGAGAGACTGACTATTTTTGGATTCATGGGGCTGGTGTGATGGTACTGTCACGCCAGTCGGGGATAAGCAACAACAACAACAGCAACTATTTTAAGCCCATATATCATAGAACAATACACGCATGAATTAAAAATATTTTTAAATCTTCAATATTTACTTTAATAAAATTTTAAATAAAATTTAAAACTTTAAAATTTATTTAAATAAATGTTTTGATATGATTCCTTTTTTTAAAATTTATTAACATTAACCGTCTTTAATGGATATGATGCAAATTTTAAGATTTGGTCAAATATCATTTTATTTTTGGAAGTTCCAGTATATCATTTGGGCATCGAATAAACAAAGCCTTATAAGGAGAATGTAATTATATTTTCACCTATTTTCCTTTTGAATATTGAAAGAATTCTAATTTTGAAAAAATTCGTTATTGCTCATATTTTTCATCCAATATATTTCAAAACGTATTCAATTGGATTGAAATAAATTGATAGACTCGGTCTGCCCAAATTTTTAAATTTTCTTAGCGAAAAGGAGATTTCTCATTATTTTGGAAATGTGATTTGGATCATTATTCAATTGAAACTTTCCTTCAAACGACACCATTTCATGAGAATAAGGCAGCATGTTACATTCTAAAGTATTTTAATAAGTCAATTGAAACTTTCCTTCAAACGACACCATTTCATGAGCATAAGGCAGCATGTTACATTCTAAAGTATTATATAAGCATTTTGATTCGCAATCCTAATGATGTCTATAAAGGGAAAACCTAAGCTTTCCGGCATTTTACCTTTTCTCTGATTACGTGATAGACGTTGGTATCTGGGATATATTCAATAGCTTTCAAAATAATTGAGTTTGAATTTATCACTCCAAATGACCTATTTCTAATATTTGCTATCTATGTTTCATTTTCGTTATTGAATACTAATCGGAGCTTTCTGTTTGTTGCACGGACAAGTTGTTGCTTGCAGAGACCCTTGTACACATTCCAGTGTTATTCAAACATACCAAGATGACTTTATTCAATGTGAATTCATGTTCAGTAGTCATTTCCTTGCATATATTAACAGAGATTTTATTTGAGTAACAGACCGGAAAAAATCTGTTTTTTTCGGATTTACAAGTATTGAAATATAATCATTTTCCGGAGTCTTCTGATCTTCTAATACATGGCAGAATACAAATTTACAGTTCTTCCAGTTCTTCACTATGTTGTCCATAGTTGATTTAGGATTTTCAGACTAATTTGAGGTAGATGAATATGGAATTTTTACCTGCTCCTTGTATTATAAATTAAGGAGTATTCTCAAAATCATATTTTTAAGAAACTGTCAATAGTTTTTGTTTTTATGATAATATCTCTCATATTTTAGTCAAATATGAATATACTGAACTTTATAAGATTGTCCGAAAATTTTGCTTTCAAATTCCCACTTAATATTTTTTAAAGTATCAACTTTCACCTGTTATTTGTACATGATGTGAGATGATTAAGGAATCAAATTATAAGGATTCACAGCATTAAAAAATTTAGCTTACAAAAAATTTAGGACGTATCAACATTTTTTCCAGTTGCAGTTTATACACAAAAGTATTTTTGATTATTATGTTAATGAAAAAAAATTATCAATGCATAAATTAATATATTATATACCAATTACTATTAATTCTAGAATATATCACTAATTTCATTTAAGTTACGAATGAGTTGGGCCAGATTAAACACTTTATTCACTAGCTATTTACATGAAATATTAAATTTAACGCTAACAATTCTACTACATACGGTATGCATGAAATTTGTCACCTCAAACTTTGAATATCAAAGATTTACTTTAAATTACGATTGTAGTTATGAAAATTAATTTTATTTTGAAAAGATAAAAATGATTAAGTTCATTGAGGTGGCTTACTCTGTTTTAAAGGGTATGAAAATATTTATGAATAATCTTCCTTTTCACATTCAATTAAAAACTATGTTGCTAATGTTGTTCAGATATTTTTAATTTTGCGTATGTTTTATTTTAATTTAACAATTTTTTTGTCCCAAAATATGTGCATTATAAAATACTGCAAAAACTCAAACACAAAAAATCTTATGTTAATCATGCTTATTTTAAGTTGTCTCTGAAGAATATGTACATTTATTTTAAATTTAGGGAATAAATTCCAAGAAAAATATTATTTTTCATCAACTGAAAGATAAAAAGTATCAACTCATGTAATCAATGTGACAAATTATATTGAAGTGTCACTCATTAATTAAATTGATTTACTGATATATTAATAATATATAATACCTTTGTAAATATATTTATATATATATAATGATGCAGGTATTCATAATAATATGTTGATTGATGAGATAATTAAGATATGCTACTTAAAAATATTAATTAACAATAGTAAAAATCGTGAATTTATTTTTAAAATACATATTTAGAAGAAATTATTTTCCTTCAGAATCACACAAATGCCTCAAGTAAAACATCTGGCAGATAATTATCTTTTAAAT
Source organism: Latrodectus hesperus (assembly GCA_037975125.1). Taxonomy (NCBI): domain Eukaryota; kingdom Metazoa; phylum Arthropoda; class Arachnida; order Araneae; family Theridiidae; genus Latrodectus; species Latrodectus hesperus. The sequence continues at coordinate 70,114,919 of CM075854.1, forward strand.
TTTATTCGCTGACACATCTTAACGTTATATTGAGTCTTTATACTTCTTTTACATGAAAAAAGTAATTACTTCTTCATTTCTTTGTTTTTTTATATTAAACAGTAAAACAGCAAATTATTTCTTTACTTTACTTTATGAAAAGAAAATGTGTAAAGCAATGCTTTTTTACTATTCAGAATTTAACTTGCATGTTTTTATCAAACAAATAATAATCTCTCAAGTAGAAGGAAAATATCATATTTTTGTATAACAGTTAAAATTTTCTAATTTGAGATTTATTTTTTGTTTTTTTATTATTTTATGAAAAATCTTTATTTTATAAAATTTGTATTTTATTCAATTGGATTTATCGAGCTTATTAAATCAATTTTTTTAGTACTATATTACTGATTAATTTAATTTTTTAAACTGTGTTGGTTAATTACATTCTCAAGTAAACAAAATAATCTCTTGGAGAACTTTGTTATACCTGCATCTATTGTTAATTAAAGGTAATTTTTACGCTATGCTTTCATTAAATGAAAATTTTCAATTATTTCTTGAGACTTGGTTTTAGAGATTACGTCTAAAAAACTAGTTCAATAGTGAAAGAAAAACAAGCAATTAACTGAGAAAAGTAAAAATATGTTTTACAGGTTAGAATACAAAATAAAAAATCTTATTGATTTTCTTGAAAAAAATATTTTTAACATGCATAACCAAAAGTCTTAACAAATAATTATGATAATTTCATATAATAATACCTAAAGCAATAATTGAAGATATAGTTGTGTGATTCTTAAATAAATAATTACAAGAACACGCGTATAATATTTATGTAACGTATAATTGATTTGAAAGTGATTGTAGACTGTTTCCAAAGATAATTACTATGTTTTAAATTAAATTTTCAAAAATGAATAGAAGAAATTGTGTGTGAGTAAACACTAGTGAATATTATTACTTTAAAATCAATAAATTGTGGGATTTTTTAAAAGCCTTTTAAAATTATCTCATATGTTTATTATAATAGTATGATTTAATTTTAAAGGGTGTTTTAAATTTGCAATAAGCTGAATATAATTTTGTGATTCATTATTTTGAAACCTTAAATCATAGTTTACATTTTTAAAAAAAGAAAATAATAATTTATTCCAACTGGACTTTTTTAAACAATGATATTTCGACACTCTTTGATACAGTCTACAAATATGCGACGAATTTCTGTCAAAAATATTAAGTTTTTATGTTTCCTCTTGTAAAGTTGCATCAAACTGAGGATTATCCATGACAATAGTTGAAACTTGCATTATATCTAACCCTTAAAATAAAAATGTGTTTTATAAACATTTTATTTTCTATATAAAATGTCAAACTTTTAAATTTAAGTCATATCACAGAGTGTCGGGGCCTACTGGAAAATTAGAGTGCATCGTGAATTTGTAACTTAAAATTCAAAAAAGCAAAACTAATTGTCTTAGCAATTTCTGCTTAAAATTTTAGATACTTGAATCCTAAAAGGCTATCAGTTGGTATGCTGTGAGATTCATGCATTTTTGATGTTTAAATTCCATTACAACAATTTTATTTGCGTTAACATGTGTTCCGTATTAATAAAAATGTAAAGATTAAATAGAAATTATTTAAGGTTGATCTCAGAGGAGTCAGTTAATAATTACATGCACTGAATTCATTATTTTATGCTTATCATTCTAGAGTTTGAACTAATATTGTTCCAAATACTATACATTTTTTAGTTAAACTTTAAATAGTTTTATTTTCTGTTGTACATTGTTTTGTTCTGGTAGCGAGGGGACGAGGTTGATTTGGTCATCGTTCTTGTTATCAGAAGGTAGTGGATTCGAATCCCAGCTCATCCAAAGATCCGTCGTGTATACTAAAGATGGCGTGAATACGTTAAATATATCGTGATCGCAATGTCTTTTATGCGAAATGATACATCTTAGCGTTTGAGGCAAGTATTGGGAGGTTTCTGAAGGGCTCTGCTTCTAAATTAGGAAGACTGTCACCCGGCTGCTTTCAGCTAACTATTGGAACACATCTCAGGGCCATAAAAGCATGCTGGTACAGCCACAACTATTTTGTTCTCATACTTCTTTAAAATAATTTAATAATGTATTTATGTTTAATATTTATTATCATAAACATTTATTAACATAGGTTGTGTGAAAGAATTTAAACCATAAATATAATAAGTAAAGATTAAACCAATATAATATTAATTTAAGGACAATGAATGTAGGTATTCATGATTTCACATACATTTCACGAAAACAAGAAAAATATTTGCATTCTTCACCAATTTTCAGAAGCCAATAGAATCAAGTAAAATTGCTATATAAATTTAAAAGAAATATTTTTAAAATTTTTATTTTAATATATATACCTTATAATAGATAGTGGTTTACAAAGGAAAGTCATATCGAAAAATATGAACATAATGACTATACTGCATCTCATTATAATGACTCAAACACATTGTAATAAAGATAAAAGAATTAATTTATAAGAATTTGCTTCATTATAAAAATTTTGAAATAAATATGTAAATTGAATGATACTAACTGTTATACACTTAGAAAATAAAAGCAATGTCATATTTTGATTTATTATTTTATGGTCAAATATTGATCACGAGGGTTAATTTGACTAAAATTAATGCTTAAATTGGTTTTTGAGTCATCATGAACTCCAACCACTCGTAATGGAATATAATCCACAAACTATTGAACACAACACCAAAAATAATGACTATTTATTCCTAAAAACCTTTTCAAAGGCATTGTACAATCGGAATATCTAAGAAAAGATGTAAGAAATAGTGATGTAGAGTAAGCTATAAAATGAACAAATTTTACAATTTTGTTGGATCATTAAGCCTTCGCATATTTCAATAAACTAACTAAAATTTTCCAGGATTTAAATATCTAACTTTTAAATATCAAAATTTAAATGTATAACTTTTGAAAATATTTGACCATATGTTTATTATTCTAAACAAATTCTATAGTAAATGGCATTAATAATTCATCTGACTAATATATTTTGACAAATGTTGAATTATTGGTGGTAATTAATGTGGAACAATTATGAAGTAAAACTGGTTGAATATAAACTTTGGAGATAGTTCTTTGAATGAAATGGAATAAAAATTTATGAAAAGTCATATTTCGTTTATAAGAGAAGATATCAATTTATTCTGATAAAAATATCAAAAATGACTTTTCTTTATTTTACTTATAATCCGTATAACATGGAGCATTTTAAATTACAAAAACAAATATGATTTACTTATGATAAATGGTTATAATTATTACACGCTAACCAGAAGTTACAATATTATTCATAGGTTAACAGGAATCAAGATTTACACAATGATCCAATGGATATATTATAAAGTTCATTTAGATCAAGCCTATTAATTTTGTTCTATATTCAAGTGAAGACATCGATGCCTGTAATGGCACTAGTTTCTTTAAACATTCCTTTTTTCGATTGGTATTATAATATAAAAATTATTTCTTAAAACTCACATTCCTGATTAAAAGGGTGGGCTTAAGCTAAATCAAGATAATATTCTAGACTTAGTTTCTAAAATAAATTAAATTTCACCGAAATAAATATTAAAGTGAGGTGGAATTTTATATTATATTTATTAAAGTGACAACACGTAAAAGTGACCAAAATTTGTTACATGTGGAAATATTACGTGTGGCTTATATACATAATATAAAATAAACATTTTTTCAGTTATCAACCACAGTTTTTTATTTATTAGAATACTATTTATCATAATACATGAAAGTACTTATTCATTGACAAATATATACTTGTTTTCTTCTTTTAAAAATTTGATTTTTTAATATAGCATATCTGCAAATTTCTACAATGAAAATTTTTATATAAATAAGATATTTTGCTATATAATTTTATATATTATTTCAAAAAAATATGCGTTGTAAAACATTTGGAGTTATATATAGTCTTACGTTAGATAGTTTTGATTTTTAAACCTAGACTCCGTAGAATAAATAATACAGTCAGAATTTCAATGCTTCACTATATTTGGACTATTCAGAAAATCTGAAATATAAATTCAAGGAAAAATGTGAGAGGTAAGAATAAAAACAATCTATATAAATAAAACAAAATTAAAAAATAGAGTAATAAAGTTTTGTAAATTCTAATCTTTATAAGTGGAATTTCTGAAATTTTAAATGATTGCAAATAAAATTGATTTTTATTATTATTACTTATTACTAATTATTTTTATTATGTATTACAAATTTATATTATGTTTATATACTTTTTGGTGCGTTAAGTTATATATTATAAAATTAGAATCAACAAACTATAATTTACTGATTCTTTTACTTTTATTCTGTTCGCATAAAATATGTCTTAGTTTTAAAGATTTTTAAATCAAAATTTTGCATTTAATTTTCAATTCGGCGAGACAAATTTTTCTTGAATATTAGAAAAATTTAAAAATATGTAAAATATTCAATGATTTCGTATATTATTTCCAAACATCAAAGTTTGAGAAATATAAAAAATCATTTATTTTATAAAAGTAATTAATTTCAAAATTGAACAATTAAATATAAAGTTACAGATTTCATGTTCAAACTTTATAATTTGTTAAGAACTGATAAAAAAAGTATTAAAATATTTATAGATAGGAGTATAATATCTAATTTTATTTAAATTAAAATTTCATTTCCTGCGTTTATAGAAAGTACATTTGTATAAGAATATTATATTTAATATAATTTATTTTGAGAAATGTCTGAAAACTAATAGGAAAGGAAATCAATCTAGTTATATGCTGAATACTGTTCCATCATTAACAGGAGGTTTTATATTTATGTCAGGATTCACATATTTTAATACATGTAACAACAACACAACAACAACACTATAATATTTTAGTAATTAAGAAACCAAATGTATTAAAAATGAAATAAAAATTGTAAATATCGATGTTAATAGAAATTTTATTTTGATTATATTTGTATCATTAACATGCAGACGTTTAAAAAAACAATTCAACTTTAGACATTATAATTTTTTTGCAAGATGAGGTAGCATATCCTTAAGTACTTTCTCATTTTTTGGTTATACTTCCAAAATTAATTTTTTTTTTATCTATTTGACTTAAAATAATATTTTACCACAATTTAGCATAATTTAATTCTGTATAAACAATTTTATCATATTTTAAACCTTTAAATATGTATCACTATTCAATTTTTTTATTTCTTTATAAACTTAGTTTAACAATTATAAATATTAATTTTAAATTTGAAATAGTTTCAGATTTAAAAATCTTCATCTTATTGATTTGAATTTGCATTATTTTTCTTCAATAAAATATTACCTTTATAATAAATCATACCAAATATCATTATTGTTTCTCAATTAATTTAAATAACGAGTTTATGTTTGCTTAAGGTTATAAAACAATAAGTTATTAACTCTTAAAACAATAACTGTAGGAGGAAAAGGTTGAATTTTTTATTGTTTGACTTAGAAGAGAACGAAGATAAAAATACGATTCTCAAAATACTTATAAAATATTCATTCAGAAATTTTAATTAAGCATTTATTACCCCCGAAAACTAATTTCATCTCTCTCGCATGATTAAAAATATATTTTTTTTAAAATATAAATAACCATTTTTTGTCTATATAATTATGGCAGCAAGTTAAATATTTCTTCATACACTAAGATTTCTGCATACATACACAAACGCACACACATACACACACACACGCATATATATATATATATATATATATATATATATATATATATATATATATATATATATATATATATATATATATATATATATATATATATATATATATTTATTTCAAAATAAATTAATCAAGAAGCATTTAACAACACTTGATAATATATATTGACTGGCGATACTGTTCGTTATATTTTAAACAGGTTGAGAAAATGATGTTTACGACATAACATCATTTTCTCAAAACAAAATATAATCTTATAGACAAATTTGTTAGTCACTCTAAATGGATATGTTTTGCATAGTTGCGCATTTTTGGTTAGAGCCTACATTGTGAAGTGTATTCTATTCCCAAAAGCCAAAACAAACTGGTATTAAATTCACAGACTGTTGATCTGAAGAACAGAATGCTTTCTATTTAACTGCCAAATCAGCCAACATTTCATGAGAAGCATCATATAATTATCTGAACTATAAAAAATAAAAGTTACAATGAATTATCAAATATTAAAAATGAAACTTTTAAATGATACGATTTTTATTTGAAATTGTAAAACACATTTTGCTATTGCGAACAAAATAAATGCAGACGTAAAAAAATATTGATCTTTCTTGATTTATAGAACTCTATCACTCCATTTTCAATTAGTAGAATTACAACTTTACAAAAATCATTTTAAACACATTCAAGGACATTTTTGATTTTAAAAATAAAGTCAGTGTGTTCATAGAAGCCAAACGTATTATCCTATATAATGGGAATGAATGTGCTCCAGCTTGTGCAGACATTACTTTTCTTAATTAAATATGCCATATTGGCAACTGAATAATTAATACTGTGGGCAAGAGTGGACCGGTTAGTCTCCCACTGAGTTGTTTGCTGTGGTTCCAAATTCACTATAAATCATCATTCCTTATCCAGTTAAATCTTTTGAAGAAAGAATAAGCAATAAGTTATAATTCAACTAAATAAATCGTAACTCAGAACTATGAAAATATGTGCTGAGTGAGCAGCCAGAGTATAATGACCATCATATCGATACGCCAAGGATAATTTCGTAGTTAAATCCCAACTTTAGTTTACGAATGTTTTAAAATTATATACTAAGGAATTTTTTCTTGAATAATTAAGATTCCAGTACACAGTTAATTCTATAGAATTAAATACACATACTTTAGAGCATGAAATTGAAGTAAAATTTAAGCTGAATAAGCGGAATAGAAACTTAAAACTTAATACTCGTAATATTACTTAAGCCTAAGCTTGAATATATTTTCAAGAGATTTATAATTTATTTTATTTTAAAAGGGATTTTTTAGATTCTGTAATCAATGAGGTTTAATATACAATTAAATCTTACGAAATGTTTATATGTTACTAGCGATTCAAAAACATTTAATCACATTCATACATAAAATATTAACATTACGTATTTTACAAAAATTTACATTTATAAAAGAGTATAAGCACATTCATTATAACCCTGTTGTCTGAGGGACAAAATGATGCTCGTATTCTATCGGGTTGTTTGCGGGCTCGAAATCTGGTCAAGCTGAAGACCATAGTGCTCAGTGCTGGTGAATGAGGCATGTAAATAGGTTGTTGTAGTAAGAGAAATGGTATCATTGTGTGGCTAGTCATCTCTTCTATTTGGTCGAAGCTCCTAAAGTCGAATGATCCTTTTTAAGGTTACACCTACTATGTATCTTCTCTACAAGTATCCATCAATTATATAGAAAAATAAGTTTTAATTTATAAAACAACAGACGGATTTCATATTAAAAAACAAAAAATCATTCACTTTGAAAATTTTGCATTCAATAAATAAGTTAGCATGCATTCACATCATTAAATGTGAAAATTATTTAACTAAGTTACTAAGAAGGTGAAAAACATTTAAGAAAATTTAACAGTATTAAATTACCTTATTCTTTTTATCAATTTATTCTTATTTTTTAATTTGAAATCTTTTGATTTAATAAATAAATTAGAATACGTTTTTCTACTGAGAATTTTGAATTTTATTTCGTTTTCTAAAAATTAAAAGTTAGTCCATATTTCAAATTCCATTAAAAGTTTATATAGCCATGGCAAAATTTCAGACTCACAGTTTACTTCAGTTGAATATCATTTAAATTTATGGACAAAACTTAAAAGTTTACCTAAATGACGAAAAACATCACGTAATCATGTATATTAAAATAAAATATTATTTATTACAGGTAGATAAATAAAGTTCTGAATGTTCAACGATGTAACAAACAAATATATTAAAATATTTTTCAAATAGTTAATAATACTCCAATGCTCACGTGTAATGTGCATAATTTAATTTTATTTATTCCATATTAACATTTTACTCTCAAACTATTGAAATTATTGTAAAATTATTTGATTAATGTATTTTGCCTTCATTCATAATCAAATATTTTTAAAGCGATGCTATCCAAATTATTTGCATAATCTGAATATTGCAACAGTGTCTAAGAATTTTTTTCTTCCATTTTCTAAACATAAATAATTTCAAACTAAAAAGAGTCATATGTTTAATTATAAATTAAATTTTTTCTTTAAGAATGTAATTTTTATGTTTAAATGGAAATAAATATTGTAATTTTTAAGAAAATATTTAACAACATTTGTAGAAGAATAAAGCAGCAAATAAGCAATTTTTCAGTTTTGAATTTTTATACAAAGTTACATGTTAGAATAGTGGTGGAGAGCAGGCTGAATAGTTCACTGCTATCTTCCAAAAACTAGATCGACAAAAGAAATGTTATCACAGGTACGCGATTCTTATTGGGTCCATTGATGCAGTGAAAAATCCTAGAGTGTCGTTATTTGTCATTTATCACTGTATATACTATCATCAATCATCTTCTATCTTACCACATTTATACCCTATTATCCAATAGGTGATTTGAGATCAAAAACGATATTGGCATCTATCTCTTTCTCTACCTCTATTCAAGTCTCTAAGCCTGCATTTTTCTGAGATTAAATTGAAAGCTTGCCAAATTTTCACAGACAATAAGGACTTCTAATTTAATTTATTAGTTACTTTTTCAGTTTAATGTCAAATGGTTCTATTTTTACATTTTGACATTATCTGATTAAAATTATATTTGTAAAAACAGAATGTGTATTGCATTCTACAAGGCCAGTATTATGTAAAGCAATTTTTCTTCTTAGTGAAAAATAACTCAAAAGTTGTTAATAAATATGAGCATAAAACTCACAATTATTGCAGACGAATGATCTCGTAAAAAGTTAAAAAAATAAAAAGTTATAATTCACTTAAAAGTTTGAAAAATTAAGTTAAATATATACATATATATATATATATATATATATATATATATATATATATATATATATATATATATATATATATATATATACTTCTCTGCTCTAAATCATTAATATTCATGTAGAAAATAGAGACATTGTATTTTATCCTGCAATTGTGATAAAGATGAAACATGTATTTTAGTTAAAGAATTTGATAAGATTTTTTAATCGAAAATTTTTATTTATGTTTCATTTCTATAAATAAATAACTATAATAAATTAAATGGTGTTTTATTATAATAGTTTATGTGGTTTCAAATAATAAACTAGAAGTTTTTTTTCGTTCACTTAATTGGCTAGTCTGTAATTAATTCTCTTCGTAAAATACTTATCATTACCAGATATAAATACAAATGTTTAGGATGAAAACACAATTTTTTAATAAACATAGTTTTGATTGACTTACATAAAGTGAATGTTAGCTTCAAACATTTCTTCAAAAATTTCAACCAAGCATAAACATAATATATTTCGATAACAATTTTGAAATGCTATTATAAAAGAATATTTAATGAACTTAAGTTATATTAAATAAAAAACTACATTGTTTGAACTAGGTAATCTACATTTTGTATAAAACATTCTAATATTTAATGGTACTTTTATCATTATAAGCATTTTTCAATAAGAAATTCAGTTAGTTTATTATAGGTATTAGTCTATTTTGCCTAATATTGTCTTCGTGATTGATTGCGTTGAAATATTTTTTTTGTTGCTTAAGTGCATACATATCCTTTATTTCATAATTTATAGGGATACACGTTTTCAAAGCTATCTCAAGATATATATGTACATATATATATATATGTATCACGTAATGTGAATACAAAAAGTTATTAACATAACATTTATCTATATTTCATATATCATATTTTATATATCATTTGCCGTATTGATTAAATCTATAAGTCATCAGGTTGAGGGGAAAATAGAGGAAATATATTTTATAAATTTTCTCAACATATGATTTTTGCTTTTTATGTTAAATTTTTACTATTATATGGTTTATAGGTGATGTTTGTTTTTTTATGTTATTTATATTACTTATATATGATTTTAATAGTGGTAATATTTATTATTTGATAGAAAGTTTTGTGTTTTCCTTCTATACAATCATGAATTATTTGTAACTTTGATAATAACATTTATTAAAACTCAAAAGTAGAGTTTACAAATTTCGAAATGAAGCATTCTCTTATACCTATGAAGTAAAACAACTGATTTTATACATATTTTGTGTATACATATAAAAAATCCTTTTGTCTTTGCTATTTGATAAAAATCTTCATGTTTTTTAATAAGGGAAATTAAATGATTTAATAGCATTTCATGTTAATTACCTAGCAACTACATTACACTGATGAATCAAATGTTTGTAAGACATATATTACTGAAATGATTATATCTATAATAGTAAAACCTTATTCGTTTTATTTATTTATATATTACTGAATGAATCCTCGAATATTCGGAAATATATATATATATATATATATATATATATATATATATATATATATATATATATATATATATATATATATATATATATATATATATATATATATAAGGTATTTTTTTGCAACATTTCCCTCCACTATCATTTTTTTCTCAATGTAATCAATATTTTCCTTTGAAGAAAATACTTTTTGGGATCAAACTTGCGAGTTTAAAAGGGAAAAAAACGATTTTGGCAATAGAAACCACTTTCCCCTGTTCAAACGTATGCTTAAGGAGAGAAAATTTCAAACCTTTGTTTTTGATTACCAGATGGTGGTAATGTCAGATTCTGCGTGGATTAGACTTTCCATGAAATGACAAGCTGGACGTGATTCCCTAAACTCTTAGTCTTCCACACTGCTTAAGCAAAATCCGAAACTATGGAGGGAACTGAATTTTGCCCTAAAACACCAGAAATCTCTTTCCAGATAAGAAAGGCGTGATTGTCTCGCAACTGAGAGCAATTTTTGTAAATGGTTTCCAAAAAATCCCTCTCTTTTAGACATTCTGTAAGACAGAGAAGATTATACTCTAAGTGATTTAGTAAGAGTAAAAGAAGAAAAATTTATTCTGAGCACTAAAGTATTCTAAAATTACATTAAGTGTCTGAAACAAATAAATGTAATTCACAAATAGATTTGATAATAACTGAATGATAAACACATAACTAAAATGGTATCCGTGTTATAAAGTAAAGAAAAATGAAAAGAAGTATTGTATGTATGAAAAATTTATAAGTGAAACTTATAATTGATATGATTATATTATAATTTATTAATTATATTAATTCAATTTTACTGAACACATTAAATTTTACGTAAAACGGATACTTGATATGCTATTGAATAATTCAATTCGTTAAAAGTGAATCTTTATTTGCTTATTTTTAGGAATATAAATCTATGCAAGATAAAATGTGTACAAAATTTTACAAATGTGCAATATTTGCAATAATTTAAGAAGTTATTGTTACGATAACATCTGGCCAACAATAATGTATACATTTTTATTGAAAAGAAATTTTTATGCATAAGTATAGAGTAAAAGAGAGAGAGAGTAGTGAATTTTTGTATTCTTTTTCTATTTCATTTGAAACTTCCTTCCATTTTACATATTTTTACTTCAAATAAAAGCAATTAGAAATCAAAATTTACTTTAAATCAATCTCATTGCATGAATAAATAAGAAGAAAATTCATGATGAGTGCTACAAGAAATTGAACTCTAGAAGTAAAACACTGTCCTAATAAGTAGATAATGTTGAGAGCATTCTAAAACTTCATTACTCTGAAAAAATGAAAAAAATAGTCTTTATAACGACGCACTGACGATGCTTCCCTTTGATATTTTGTTAATTTCTCTTCTTAAAAGCAAATTTTGATTCCCCAATTCTTTCTTATGAGAAATCATTGAATTTCTTTGAATATAGTTCAAGATAAAATCCATACTCTACTAATTAGTTTTCCGATATTCTTTAAATTTTATTTAATGAAATTCATCATGGTATTTGTGATTAGCAAAGCAAATAACTTCAGAACATATACTTTGCAATCCCATGTAGAGAAATATAACCGAACAATAAATTATCATCCGTATCAAAAAGCAATATTCATCATATATTAATTTCAGTAAATTAGTAATTTTCCAATAAAGATCTTAATTCAGTAGTTAAAATTTTACTTCTTGATCTCATTATTAAATTTATTCTTGGAAATGCTGAATCGCAATTCGAATGTAAAAGTAACAATGTCAGAGAAGCAGTTCTCTATTAAAATTTCAAGTGAAGTTCCAATAATTTAATTAAAAATGAAGCAATTTATATGTATTTTAATTTAGTTTGTCTTTCACTCAAATCTTTCTTACAATTTTATAAAAATTTGTGTGATTTTCTTAATAACTCTCACTCGTATATAAATTATCATAAAATTAGTTACTTCAAAATCAATATAACTATAAAATTTTTATATCAAATAAATTTAACAAAAATTAGAATACGTTTTCAGAAGAAAATCATTTTGAAATATATTTGAGACATTCACGTTTATGATCATTTTATTATTTCTAAGTTATGCTTACTTTAAACTGATATTTCACAATTGATACTTTCTTTTAAATAGTTTTAAGTATTGTGAATTTAACTATTTCTGATGTTTAATGCTCTTCCATGTAGAATCTTGTAAACTTATATATAAGTTTACAGTAGTGAAAAAGAATAAACATTTCTCTTTCGTTCTTTTCTTCCTCTAACGAATGTTCTTATTTTTATGAAAATCTTTTGTTCATAAAAATTTGCATAGTTCTAAAATGAAACCTTCAAATGCATCTATTTGAAATTAATTATCAGAGATATTCTTAATAGATATAAATCATCGGTGATAATTTTGGAAATTTGTTTTTGTTAAAAATCCAGCCTTTATGCAAGAAAACGTTTTACTTACATTTCTTGCACCCATAAAAACAATCTTTCAAATCAATAATTCTTCACTAATTGTATTTATCATAAGTTTTGATTCCAAAGCATTAAATATAAGGTTGTGAATGAATAATTTTAAAGAAACAACCTGTTATCTTTTTGATATTTTCTAATAAATAATGAATTTTTCAATATCCATTCACACAAAAATCAAGTCTTACCATAATCCTAATTTTTGTCAGCTGTTGGTTTTCATATACATCAAATTCAAGATTAACATTATTTTTTATTTTGTATTTCTCAAGAAAACTAAAGCCTCAATCAAATAATTTTAACGTCGATTCTGTTCTCTGCTTAATATTTTGAAGTTTAATATTTTGACAAAATTTACTAATAATTTAAAAAATGACTGCTAAAATTTCACTTTTCACATTATTATTATTTTTTTTTTGCTATTATTCAAATCTTTCTAAAAGATTTTTGCAGAACTAATTATTTATTTTTGTTTCGTAAAATATTTCATCGTTATAAGATTTAAATTTAAATGATAAATATACATACACAGTTTTTAACACAAATAAAAATTTGCATATATTTTTCCTATATATAAGAAAAAAGTGAAAGGTATATATATTTCAATCGATATAAATATAAGACTTATTGTGTTTGTTTAAGTTTCTGATCAAAATTAAATTGAGAATAACAGCCTGGAATGAAGTGAATTTGATAACAGAATGCCAGCCTGACTAACTTAGAAAAAAGCTTTGTTTCATTTTGAAATTTTAAATCCAGGATTTCAAGTGAAATTTTGGATATTTGAAAAAAGTACTATTTTTAGCTATTGTTGATTTTAGTGTATACTTTTACGCTTCTGCTGACAATAGTAAATACATTGAAACGAAGACAAAAGAAATTCCCAAATTCAATATTAATTAACTTCCTAATTCAATGAGATTTTAAAGCATTCAACGTGTTATTTTAATTTCTTTTAGCTAATATCTACTTGAGACTTCATTTCTAGAAACAGTGCTTTGGAAAAAGTTAACAAATATTAAATATCGTTATTTTTTTCTCCAAAATCTATGTGCTCGTTTTTGACCAGAAGCTACGGTCCCTGTTATGTGCTAATCTTGGCATGATGCTTCGTAACTAAAGGGAATTTTCAAGGATTTTATATCTCATTCGAATAGATTTTTGTTGTTCTATAGGAGATAAAGTATTTCAAAGTGCAACTCATTATTTTGAACACAGTTAGTGAACATTGTCGAAAAACTATCTAGATTAATAGTGCTACTTTCCTAAATCACGATTATCCCTCATTTAGTATGACATTAAAATTTTTTCTATTATTTTTATATAAATTTTAATTATATGAAAATTTTTATTTAAATTAATATTTTAATATTTGAAATAAAAATACATTTTCTATTGTAACTTACACCAGCAGAATCTACTGGGGGGGGGTTTATTGTAAGCATTTACTATAAAAGTCCCAAAATAATTAGATATAATATTCAAAAAAATCTGACTTTATTTAATCCTTCTTCCTTATTATTTAATGTATCTAATTTATTACTTTCTAATTCTAAACTTCTTGAATGATTTCTCAGGTAAAAGTTAAAAAACTAAGCTATTATATAAATATACATTGTGAACTGAAATGTTAACAAATTATGTGCAAAATCTCATCCAAGCATATTTAACCTTAACTAAAATTACTTTATACGAGATTTTTCTTACCATTTATGTATATATATATATATATATATATATATATATATATATATATATATATATATATATATATATATATATATATATATATATATATATATATATATATATATATATATATATATATATATATATATATATATATATATATATATATATATTATATATATATATATATATATATATATATATATATATATATATATATATATATATATATATATATATATATATATATATATATATATATATATATATATATATATATATATGACTAGAATGCACAAGCGTGTGTAAATATTTGAAAAAAATATCTTGTTTAAATTCATTTATTATCAACTATAAATTTCTATTATCTTTATATCTATTATCTTTATATTCTATTATCTTTTTTCTGTTATCTTTATCTATCTATCTAAATTTCTATTATTAAATTCTTATTTTCAACTATAAATTATATTAAACTAAAAATCATTTGTTCAACATTATTTTATTGATATTAAATTAAAATTATGGTGGAGAATTATGAATGTAAGTGCAATAATAAATATATGACAAATAGATAAAATTTTCAAAATATACGCATATTTTTAGGCAAGGTGCATTCAAAACATTTTATCTAAAGCAATGCGTTTATTTTTATACAAAATAAATGACTTTTTGAGACTTTTAGAAGTTATTCTAAAAATACAATTTAAAAATATATATCACGCATTCTATATTGAATGGGTATTTTATTTTTATTTGTTCCGAAAAACATTTTTGTGTAATTTTTGTAAAAACATGCTGAAGAAGCAAAACATCTCCGTGATCTATCAAAATATTTATTTAAACATACATTCTTTTTTTAAGTGAAATACAATAAATTGAAGACTTCTCTATTCCCACAGAAGAAATTTCAAGGAATAAAATATCTTGTATCCACAACAATATTCTTTAAGGAAATAAAGAAATCGTTTAGAGATGTCTATTAAGTTTATACACTCATAAATATTAACATATATAGTTGAGATATTGCAATATTTACATTCCTTATCAGTGTGTGTGTGTGTGTACTACTGTAATCATATATAAAAATCATGGTATCATTTCATCAAGAAAAATATATTAAAAAACATGTTGTTGTTACTAATCACACTTGGACAAGCCAAACTCTCTATGCCTTGGCTATGCGAATTTTAATCAATTGGGAGCGTCTTTCGTTTTAATCAGAGCACCATGAAGGTGAAATTACGACTTTGCTCTGCAGACATGCCATAGGTATCCCTTTATAGGGTAGTCAACCATTCACAACTCATTCATACAAAGAAAGGACAAAGACAGGGTAGGTAGAGAGAGAAAGTACATCCATGCCCGAACCGTGATTCGAACCCAGGACCTCCTTATCCGCAGTCAGGCACGCTGACCACTAGACAAGTTGGGCGGCTTGAAAAACATTGAATTAGAAAGAGAGAAATTCAAGCAAAAAAAGAAAGTAACTTCTAGTTTTTAATTAACAAAAATATTCTAACCAGTTATATGCAAATAGTTTAATGTTTTTACTCGATAGCTCAAATCGAATGATTATTAATTTAAGTAAGTTATTACACTTATTTGCATCATGTATATTTCTTATTCATGAATTACATAAAAGAGAGAAAATTTCATTTCTAAACAGTTTTAAGTGATATATAAATGTAATATGTGATTTATTCATGAATTTTCTTGCAAATATTTTATAATATTTAAAAACAATATATCTTTATAAGGTAGTTTTTTAATGTGAAAGTGCTTTTCTGTGTATTTTAATTTTACAAAACATTTTTTGATTAATTTGCTTACAATCATTGATTGTTTTGCGACATTTTGATCTTTATTTGTTTAGTATCTTAATAAACATCTGGAATTTTGAAAAAAATATTAAACGTTAATGTCATATTCATCAAAATCTGAATATTTTCTTTCAAAATGTAGCACTGTAAAGTAATGTAATAAATGACTTGATGAATATAGTGGATGGATAAGAAATTAATATTTATATTCTCTCTGATGGATTCATGGTAAGTTTTTGAATATAATGTTTTCACTATTTTGTAGAAATATTTCTTCCGATATCGTAAAACATTGCAGTTTTCAATATGTGAAGTATATCATGGTCCCCATTATATTATTGTATCACAATAATTATATCACAATATAATGTTTTCACTATGTATTTTTTGTAGAAATATTTCTTCTGATATCGTAAAATTTCAATATGTGAAGTATATCACAATGTTGGTCCCCATTATATTATTATATCACAATAATGGTCAAGTATGAATCAACATTAAAATTAACTGTTTGCATATCTTATACATTAGAATATCATATTTATTTTATTTAGAAGACAAATGGGGTAACAAATAATCTTCAATATGAAGAGGAACGATTGCATAATGTAATCTGATTGAAAAACAAAATGAAGAACGAAAGACTAGATAATTAATTCTCCTCTTTCCTTCTCCTATAATCAGAGGAGAGATATCTATTAAATTAATAATAATCTCTTTTAAAAATAGAGTAACTTCTGGAGAAAGAGTAGATAATTAATGAAGAATGAAAGAGGAGAATTACTGAGAAAGATTAGTTTTTCAAGAATTTTTTCTAGGATTTTCTAATAGGAATAATATTTCTAACAAAACTTCTTGGCGCATAGATAACTATAAAATGCGTAGCGTGGGTGAGTGTTTACGATCTTTACACTAATTTTGTGCGTATGTCTCTAAAGTGCTTGCACTAATTTTACATTATTTACTACTGAGTCCTTTCATAAATAATTTAACTTTAGTTCACTTAAATCTAAAATGATAAAACTACCTATTGCCAATAGTGGGAAAAATCTTTATTAACAATTACATTTTTTTCTAGATGGGAAAAAATCTCTGGCTCTTTCTATTTTGAATACTTTATTTTATTCTATATATCACAACAAATGACAATTTTTTTTAATTTTACAAACAATTTTATATATTAAAAATTTCATAGTAACTTTATCAGATATCATACAATGTAAAACATATGTGTGTGATAATATTTTATGTATTAATTAACAATTAAAGGCATTAATTAACGAGAGTGGATTAGTGATTCTAATAAAAAGAAGTTAACATTAATGCAAGCAATAATGTTTCTCTTTATTTAAAAACAAACTTTATATTAAAACATACAATTTTTTGGTCATATGTTAATTTTTTTGTTATATATAAAGTCATTTTACTCGACTGAAACATTAATTCATAGATTGTTTCATGTATAACGATGCAGAGCAATAATAACAGGTACCAAAATATTTATATATATAACTAGTTATAGAAAAACACATCCCAAAGTATTTTGATAGACTATGGAAGTGATTAAAACTATGTTTATAACAAATGACCATATTAGCATCAGTACATTTGAAGTGTATATACGGCAATTGCATATAAAGAGTAATTCTCCATTGCATTGTAAATATTTCTGTTCCATATTTAGCTAAATAAATCCTACATTAAGAGTAAAAGTGCCGAAGCAAATTGTTCTCGCTCATTAGGAACGCGTGGCTGGTCTAACTTTGAAAGTTGCTTGGCAATTGAATTAAAAAAAGTTAGATAAACCGAACAATATAAATGTCACAGCAAAGAGTCCCTTTCACGACACTGACAGGAATAAGAAAGTAATGGTAGACCTCAGTATTTCGAAGGTAATGGCTTACTTTGGCTTCGAAATAACTGCTGACAAGAGAGAGTCGGAGGAATAATTATAAAAACAACGGATTATTTGTAATCAAATTAGCATTTTGAATATCTACGGCTAATAGAAAGTGCCTCTTCAAGTTCAGTTAGAGCATTGTGAGGCTTATATTTTTGTCTTTTATAATGTGAATCCCAATTACTTTGGTGATTCCAAAGCCTAACATATTTTTGTAGGGATAGTCTTTAGCATTCAATAACATACGCAACTTGCACAACTGAATCCTTTTGACTACCGTAGACGTATCTGGAGACTACCAGTGATATGGGAAGATCTTTCTATTATAATCACTTCTCACATTCATAATGTTATATGATTTAATCCCTTTAGACACTAAAACCTTTGACGGCCAGTTCTGCTTTGCTTACTTCTCAGTGATAATACGTTGATTTGATTTCACAATAAATTCCATTATTTTCCCTTCGGCGCGTTTACCATGACTTACTTTACGTTAAGATAATACGAAGATAATAAGTTTTCTATAAATTCTTTCAAACTTTCCACACATTTCATGAGTCAAATTATTTTTATCTCTATAAAATTAAAGGACATCAGGGAATTACAAATGGACATACCAGAATACTGAAATTTTTGTCTGTTACTTAGAGACAAGGTGGCAACATTTTCTTCTGGGCACTATATGAGGAATTTATCTGACTATGCTACATCGGGAGACTCTAAAATAAAGCATTCAGTTATTCCGAAGTTTTTTTAATTATGTTCTTCAGATTTATCAATTTATAAAGTAATCAGATATTTTATTCTTGCGTAACAACAATCTTTAACCGAAAAAACAATTTAATTTCTAATAATAATTTTTGATTGAGCAATCATAAAACAACAATGCAATAAATGCATTTTCTTTACCATCTATGTATATCTCTATATTTGATCACGACTCATGATTAAAGGAAGTGGTTGACGGCTTCTAACGGACAGGAAACCCGGAGCGCCCGAAGGCAGAAGACTGCCTTAGCTCCTGTGCCTGCAGATTTTTGCTGAGCATAATGGAGTGGCACACAACAATAACACCTCTATATTTGTATGTAGAAAATTCAATTTATGAAAATAATGAAAAATTCTAATCATCTGAAATTACATTTTATTCAGAAAAAATCTTAGACAAAATAACAATTCAGTAAAAGAAATTTTAAATCAATGTATAATACAATATCAATTTATTGTAAAATAAAAAAAAATATATGAATAAATTTATGATTCTGGTTTCAGACAGTTTTATTAATTTTGTTTACTTTACAGATAATTGAATATATTTTCTTTTAAAATTTATTATATATAGCGTCTCTTAAATTTATGATTATAAACATCTTTTGTATATGCATTAAAACCAATATATATTATTTTTCTTTCAAATTCCTTAATGCATTTTTAAGGTTATATAATATTGTTATGAATAAAAATGTTACATAGGTTTTAATAATTTAAAATAGTTTATTTATTATGAATATAAAGAACTTGAATTCTTTTGGATACTGTGAAATAATTATTTTTCAAACATACTCTAATACCCAAATTTTAAGTATACCCTGATATCTAGCACGTATTACTGCAGAAAATAAAAACAATTTCTCAAGCATCTAAATTCTTTCTCAATCGCAATTTCATTATACATAAAAATATTACATTTTTATATCAAATCAAATGTTTGCAAACCGGCTTTTGGGTAAGCAATTCTCTGAAGGTTTAGACATTTCTCCCCAGAGAAATTTTGTTTTTCCCTTCCAAAGATTTGCGCATATTTGAATAGCTGTCATCGAATGGCTGTGCTTACTTATGACATCTCAGACTGTGCTGTAACTGGATATCTCGTATATCTAAGTTGCAACTCTTAGAGATATCTTTGCTTTGAACATTTCAGGGGACGTAAACATATATTCTCCTTACATTCTCTGTAGCAATTTAGTTCACTTGCAATACCATATAGATTTGACATTTAGAAGTGTATTTATTTACATTATTTGCTACCCTTTTAAAAATAACAAATATGTATTTTTTTTAAATAATGTAAGTTACTTTTAAAGGATAATATGTTTATTTATTTCTCAACTTTTATATGAAAAAAAAAGTGTGTCAAAATTATATTTCAAAACTTCCAGTTTATGGTTTCTGGTTATATAAATATCCTTCTTTTTATTACATATTTCTTAATACAATGTAATTATCATCTGCTTTAATACAATTAATATTTGATAATTATTATATTGCATTTTAATCTGCTAAAAATACTGCTAAACATATTAAGCAATTTTCATTATTTCTAACAATAAAAAACCAAATGGCAAATGCACATTTTTCGAAGAATATTTCACCGTAAACTCAATAAAATTATTTTCGCTTGTTTCTGTTATACATATATATATATACATACATACATATATATATATATATATATATATATATATATATATATATATATATATATATATATATATATATATATATATATATATATATATATATATATATATATATATATATATATATATATATATATATATATATATATATATATATATATATATATATATATATATAAAGCTTATGGCAAGAGCAATGGGACACTGTTTAACAGGGTCAATTCACCAAAAAAAATAATCCATACAGTTTCAAACAATACTGTCCTAATTAATTCATACATCATTTACATAATAAGGAATCATGGTCCTTACCATATGTACTTCAAGTTAATTTAAAAATCCATATCAACTCTTTGCGTAAGTGGTGTCTAGGGTACATTTGACAACTATCTGTTAAGCTGCTCCCTCACAAAAGATTAAAATTTAAGGAATCCTGCTGCAATGCCACTCTTAATTTTCTAAAATTTTACTTTCCAAAGCTTTTTTTGAAAAAAAAAAGAATTACAGATTTTATAAAATTTCTTACTGTTTAAGGATTGGATGTTTGTCTGCAGAAGAAACATTTCATTTCAAATTTGAAAACGCCAAGTTCATCAAAATCAAATTTCACATAAGAATATTATTCCCTCAATTATAAACACCATAAAATTTCAAAATTATGTATTACAATCATACAGAACATTAATTTTCCCCATTTTCTTAATCGTATTTCATGCAATCCTGAATCCTGATTTTATACAAATGCTGCTTACCATTAAAGAATGCATATATTTAATTTGTAAAGTATGCATAAGCATGTATATAAGCATTATAATTAAGTATTACCTTCTTCAAATTTAAAGTTTTCAATGATCTTTTAATGTTTAATAGTTTTAGATTCTTTTATTATAGATATCTTGCTATGTAAGAAAATATTTTATTTTTAATTTTCAGGCATGTACTCAAAGTGTGGATGTCTAAGCATCTTCTGTTATAAGAAATTTCTTCTGTTATAAGAATAAATAAATATAAGTGATGGAGGCCAGTAGGAATAGTACTAGTTACTTCACTAGGAATAGCCAGTAGGAATAGTACTGAGTTACTTCATACGGATAAATGCTAAGTGTTTCGCTTATTTCAATATAGATCTTTAATATGTATAAATGAAATTTGTATAATACCTACATACATATTTGATTTCAAAAGTGGAAATTATAGCTTAAATCGTTACTTCTTTTACCTCTGATTTTTTAAATTTGAGAAAAATCATATTTCCTGAGGTATGTCAAACATAATAAGACTAAGTATTACAATAATTAAATTTAGTATGTTTAAGTAAAATGTATATTATTGGTATTTTTTTGTATCTCTTATATTGTAAATTTGACCTGTCTACTTCACTGGGCAGCTGAGATCGATAAGTAAAAATTTTATTTTCTTTGTAATAATTTTTTAAATTAAATTTGTACTTAGCTATTTCATCATTTTCTTCACCATGAAAAGCAATTTCTGCATATAAACATTTATAAATCTCAAATTATGTTTCATTAAGACTTCAATTAAATTTTTAAGATTTCATTTTTTATTTGCATATGTCACTTAACTTGATGAAAAGATCCAAAGTACACCTGATAAAGTGATCTGTCGCATTTTTCACAGCATGTTTTCGGTTTTCCTTTGCAATCCTTTCTTTTCCAATGGCACTATTTTTCCTTAATTATTTAGAAAATGGTCAATACCATATTTGGAGGAATGGAAGAAATATTGAACCCTTTTTTTCTTCTGTTTGCAGTCTCTTTTTAAGCTATTAATTTTCGAAATTTTTCAGGGCTATGCATCACTTTTGATAAGCATATTGGATTATCCATATATTTACCACTAAGTGTACGAAAGAAAAGTGACCAGTATCATTTTTATCCAAGGATTTTAACTGTTTATAGTCCAGACAGCCAATCGTAGTGATCCTCCCCGTAATAAAATTTTGTAATAATTTATAAAATCAGGCATCTTCACTTTAATTCTATTCTTGTAGGATTTTACTCGGCTCTTCACATCAAAAACTAATTCTAAGTTGCTGAAATTTGTAACAACAGTGTTACCGTTGCATCCAGAAAAGTTTGAGTTTTTTGTCCAACGTAAAATTAGATAGGCATATTTCACTATTTGGCATGGATTTAGATTCTTCTAAATGAAACGCATGGTTCATAATATTCTTTCTCTTGTATTTACTGTAGATCGATAACACTGTACACCAAAATTTCTCAAATTATCAATGCTGGTAAAACATTATCAATGTATAAGTGTGCATCCTTATATATATATATATATATATATATATATATATATATATATATATATATATATATATATATATATATATATATATATATACATACATATATATATATATATATATATATATATATATATATCATAAATATAAGTATTTTTATTTTATATACTATGGATTCACGTATTCTCTGTCAGATTCAGCACAACATGAATACTAAGAATAATATCATTTCCTGATTCAGATCCCTTACCATAATAGAGGAAACATTGTTGCAATATATTATAGTTTACTCCCACAAACAGCAAAACGTTTATATTTAAAACGTATTGGTTTCTCTCGGATATATATCATTTCAAACCATTCCTAATGCAGTACATGTTTATTCTTTACCAATTATTTGATTTGCTGGGAATCGTCTGAAATTCATAAAATTATTATTCAGCATAGAAAATAAAGGTTTTACTTTGAAAAATTTATCACCTTAATATTGACTTGCTATTTTATTATCCATCATGTATAAATGAGATTTTAACTTTTGGAAAATGATTTTGTGGTACGTCATTTTTAATCAGAGTAATGCCAATATCTTCAATATCTGATAAGCAGTCAGATTCACAAGTTTTGAAAGATGATATTGTTAAAAGCAAAACTCTTAGAAACAGGCATATTTCATTCACACGTGTCAAGAAATAGTATTCTTTTTTACATCCCTTGTATATCACAATGTTTCTTCTATTGTGTTATCATAGACTTCATTGGAATAAAACTACTCAATAAACTCTGAAGGGAAACTCAAAGGTGTAAGAAGTCATTTGCAAATGAATTTACCGGTGTTTTCTATTTTGTATACTGTGGTGATTTCTTGATAGTGTCTGATGACTGATAATTTTCAGTTTTTCATCTGTACTTTGTTGTCAAATCACTAGCATTATTGTAATATTTACATGATTGTACTTGTCTCAAACTCTAATATAAAAGAGTCTAAAGAACATCATTTACAAAATCTCAACAGAATTTTCTTCATTATTATCACATTCACTTTTGTAATCAACTAGTTAACAGTTATTTTGTAGTAACACAGCAATTTCAACATGAATCTCAGCTTAGTATAAGAGACCAATAGTTCCAACGTATCCTCTAACTTCAGAATAATTTGCACCGAAATGACAATGGATAGTAAACGCACTGTAGGTTTTTTTCACCTAGTTATAAAAATAAAATGACATATCAATTTTATGCGTATTGTCCAACCATTCTACTTGGAAGACCGTTAAGAAGTAATACGCTAAAACTTATCTATTACGAGTAAACCTTTGATTACCACCAGAATTAAAGGGATAGAGTAATCTTACATTATGTTCTGCTAAGTGTAGAAAGTAATCTCAAGAGGAATTTTGCAACTCCAAAAGGAAAATGCAAACTACGTCCAACAACTTGAAAAATGAGTAAAGTTTCCTGACAGTTGCAACGGAAAAGCCAAATATAACTATTGATAAAAGAAGAATATACACATAGCTTTAGATGGCTCAGCTGATGAAATAATAACAACCAATAAATATTGATTTAATCATGCTATATTTCAGCTGCCCCCTGAATAGGATGAAATGGGTTAAGATTAGACTGCAGTTGCCTGGTTCGAAAAGGCACCATTTCGGTGCCCGCGAAGTGATGAATTCTAATATGACCTACTCAGTGATCCATCGTGTTCTGTAATTTATGAAAATATAACTTTCCTTCCATAGATCGCTAGATCCAGATCTGATATCGACCTCGTCACTATATATATATATATATATATATATATATATATATATATATATATATATATATATATATATATATATATATATATATATATATATGTTAACATCAAGCTGTATTATTACTTAAAAAATGAGTGGGCACTAGATGACAGTGTTTAATATGTCATGTTGAGAGAGATGTACAAGCAATTGAGAAGAGATTGTATGAAGGAGCTCACTATGAAGGAGCTACCTTAAAGTAATCTGTAAATAGTTTTGTAAATAAATATTTAAATATTATTAAATTTATAAGAACTTCTTCCTTCCCCACCTAAGCTACTCACTCGTCGTCTTACAAATAGAATGAAACCAATAATATATATATATATATATATATATATATATATATATATATATATATATATATATATATATATATATATATATATATATATATATATATATATATATATATATATATATATATATATATATATATATATATATATATATATATATATATATATATATATATATATATATATATATATATATATATATATATATATATATATGTTTGAAGGAAATATGCAAAATATGCTGTCGAAAACCTGTTACAAGCAAATTTTAAGGTAATTAAATATGAAAATGCCTTATCATTCCATTGCTTTGATTTAAAATATTATCATATAAGACCTCGTTTCTCAAAATTATTTAACTCTTATGAAATTAAATATTTCATATGGAAGTGTGCTTAGATTGTGTAATAAAATCCGAAAAAATATTTATTAATCACACTTAAAATGATTAAATGCGAAATAAAATTAATATAAAAAAACAGTTCTCAATTCATAAAATATGCTTAAAATTTCAGACATATTTCCTTATATATAAAAAAAAGAGGGAAACTATTACTCAAAAGTATATGGAAAAATTACTATATTTTTCTAAGATAAATTAACTGCAATTGAAATTTTTTGCATTTTTATTTCTCAGAAAATAGTCATATCATATTAATTATTCACGTATTTTAAAACAAGAACTATTTTAAATGAAATAGCAGCAAAAAACGTTTAAATTTTAGGAAAATTTCTTCATTTTAAATTATTTTTTCCAAGATTAGCGAACTCTATTAAGTACTTTTTTTACAATTTTTCCACTTTATTATATATATTTTCGCAGTTTTATTCCTAAGAAATCAGACACTAAATTATACGCAAAAACATAATAATCAGGGAGTTTAGGAAGATTAGGTTTCATTATATCTGAAAATTCATTTCTTTAAAAGCTCTGCCATAAGTTCTTAGAAATTTAGTGCCTTATGATAATTAGAAATATTGATTTTTTCTAATAGTTGACAAAATACATGCGAATGATAGGAATTTTCTTAATGCACGTATTATATATCGGCATACCTTTATATGCGATCATTTTACTGAAATAAGCATTTTTTGAAAATGGATACTAAAAAGATTTCAAGTTTTTTATTTTATTTTGGAAGTAAACGTTATTTTGTTCAACAATCTAATTTATAAAAACATTTTTGAACAATTTTGTCAGAGAATGGGTCATATTTCAAACTTAGATTTCCTCTTAATGTTATTGTTTTGCACAAGAACAATCTTTACCTCTAAGATAATCTAAAAGAAGTATTGTAGCCTTATAAAGGCATCTTTTATTTTTACTATTATTAAAACGAAAAAATGCATTTATCGCGATTAAAACTAAAAATTTTCAAATTAATTTTTCTGTCTGAAAGATTGGAAATACACAGCAGAATATTAAAAATTTAGTAAAAATATGTTTACTTAAAGAAAATGTTAAAAGCAATTTTCCGATTATAATTTGGAAAGAAGGACACGCCTTTGAGATAATAATCTCTTAATGAAAGGAGTAAATGAAATATAATAATCTGCTAAATATTGAGCCTATTTCAGTACACCTACTTTAAATAAAATAAGCTAGTATCATTCATATAAAAAGTTATTTTCATTGTAGTCTAATAGCAAAATAGAAATCATTGGAGTTGTTAGATCCATGTATGAATCCAACCATAATATGTGTTTTCTGAGTACTGGTGATTCTTCTTTTGACACTTAAATGTGGTCTACTATCCTTGATAAATAAAGTTATTTTATTGTAGTTTCATGACACAATATAAATCGTTTGCTTTGGTAGAACCACGTATGAATCCAACCATATTATTTGCTCTCAGTAACCATAGAACCTGATATTCTACTTTAAGTCACTTGAATATGGTCTAGTATTCTTGATATGTAATTTTTTTTCATTGAAATCTAATAGCAAATTAGAAATCCTTGAAGTTGGTAGACCCGCATATGTTCATGATACTTGAATAAAGTTCTCAAACTGCAAAAATATCATTTGAGAAGATGATTGAATGGTAAAAGCCTGATAATCATTTTTAGATGCTGGGCTTTGATGTTTTTGTGGTTTAGAATCCACCTTAAACTATAGATCATAGTCTAAATAGTTCTCGTGTGCATAAAGTGACCACTGAGTGACAAATAAATTAACCTCATTAAACTGATTCCAGTAATAAAAAATTTAATTTGAAAATACGTTTCTTTTAGTAAATACAGCTTTAAATTTCTATTTGAAAAAAAATCTCCAAATCTTAAAATAAATTTTGCTTTTTGAGAGAACATAACAAGTATGAAATAACACCATGATCAAAACTCAATCGAAAGTATCTCAATTAAATGGTGGATATTATAAGAAATCACAAAATATCATATTTCAGAAAAATATGAAATAATAAAGAATTGTTTTTCCAATACATAACTTAACCTTTTATTAATAAACTGCCAGAATGCGCTTAAAATATAGGAAAGTTAAGGGTATGATGATCTATCACACAGTCGAAGAATTTACAACTTACTGTTATAAAAATCTCCCTTCAGTAATGGATGTCTTATAGTAAATATGCGGACGGGAAACAAGATTTAAAGTTGATTGGGCTTTCCGGAAACCAGTATATTGGATGTCACTCAAGAGTTTCGACAGGTTCACTACTTGCTTGGAGGTTTCCAGGTAAACAATGTTCTCCAGCCGGAGTGAATCTTATTTCGAAAAGAAAGTTTCGTTGAGAATAGAATATAATTTTACTTTCGCTTAGTGGCATATTTTAATATCGCAAAATATATATTAAATATTTAATTCAAGAAATTGTTTATTTTTCATTAGTTTGTTTTGGGAGTAAATTTGTAAATAAAATATATGTTAAAATTCCTATTCAATGTTGTAAAATTTTATAATGCATAGCAAAACGATTGTAAATGCAAGTATTTTTTTTTAAAAACTAATGCATCGTTTGTTATAATAGCATACAGAATTTTAGTGGAGTTATTTTGTAATGTATTGATGAAAATATGTATACTTGTGTACTAATAATAAAATTACTATTAAAAATTATTTCATTGATCCAGCTATAAAAATTAATAAAAATTTTATGACACAGAACAAAGCGTGCGATTCATATTTCTGTAAGTGACAATAATTATGTAACTTAATAATTCACCATTTCCAAACATTTATAGCATGTGGCTTTTCCAATATAATCTTTAAAGGGAATTCATTATGTTTGTGTGGAAGCATAATTTGTATTTAAAATATGCTCTATAGAAAGAAAATATTTTTTTTGCATTTTATAATGTGTTTAAAAGTTCATTTTAGAAAAAAAAATACTGTAAGATTGTTCAGAAAAACTGCAAGGGTACAATGGTTAAGTAACGTTATGAAAATGATTTCACAAAGATCGAATGGAAAAATATAAAGTGCATTATTAAATGGTAGAAATTATGAAAAAATGTTTTGCATGTTTTCATAACACCAGTATTGGCATAGTAACTCAAACTATATCTCCCTTAAACCTAACAATGTCTTACTAAAAATAGTTTATTTAATTTCCCATTCCCATGTCCTCTTCAGTTGATATACCGCACATTTTCACAACTTCCTTACTAAAACTTATTAGAGATTTAAAAACGATTGGCACATTCTTCTCATTCTTATTTCAAATATACTTCAGTTTCTTTTTTTACTGTTCGTTGGGTGTACTCATGTTAACAAAACACAATCATAAATACACGACCATACAACTCAAAGCAAAAGATTCAATAATGAATTGTTTAAGTCAAATTACTTTCTGAAGCAATCGTGTACTACTGATAAGGCTACTTCTAAAATCTAATTCGCATTACAGATTGTTTCCAACATTTGCCCTGTTTGTGATATTTATTTAACATTTTCATTTTCAATATTGCAATTCGATAATTAGAACTGGATACTTTTAGAACATTTCAAATTCATTTGCTACAAACTGTTTCATTTATTTCATCTTCAATGATTTCTAAGACTATAAGATGCTAATGTGTCTAATACAGTTTTACAAAATCTGCAATGAACATCACGTTTCTTAATTCTCTCCCACCGAAGTCAAACCAAAGATAATTTTATAATTTTTATCGAAAAGAGGAATTTTTACTCCACAGTCAAAATTTGCATATTCTCAACTTTGCAAACATATACCTTTTCTTTCCCAAACTGTATTTCACCAAGTATTTAAAAATGTAGTCGGCTGCATGATTACTACCTACAAAAGTCGCAATTTCATTCAATTTTTCTGAACACTGTACACAGTATACAACCATGTTCTTGTTTTTAACCCTTTGGATGCACATTTATTCGAATAATTTTTTTGCATTTGGAGCACATTTAATTTTTTGTGGTAGAGTAATTTGTAAGAACAGCATATTTTATGCTATTATTAGAATTTATTGGCTCCCACATTTTGTTTCTTTTTTTCCAAAACATTTTTCTATCACTTGTCTGGCATATCTATTTGTCTCTTCCACTATGCTATTCCAAAAATCTTCATTTAGGACTTCATTCAAAACATCCAAAGGTTTAGGATTAGCACCTAGCCTTCGCAGACACAAAGGATTTATTCCAGGCACTTTACGAAACCATTTTACATTAGGTACATTGTCTTTTTATTCCCAAATCACTTGATCAATTTTCTCAGGAGAAGATTCACTATCACTGCTTGATAAGTATCTTGTACGTCACTTGCATCTTGGTTTTATCTCACTATCATCACCACGATCATTGTTACTTTGAAATAAAAAAGAATGAACACGTTAAATATTGTCTCATTTTCAACGACGTATCAGAACTTCATGTGGACTTTGGTCAAATTGATGCATGACGTTCTGATACGTCGAATGCGGTCAAAGGGTTAATAATAAAAAACATGAAGACTACAAAAAGCAACGGAATATTTCTTACAATATCAAAAATATTTAAATAACAAGAAAATCACAAACTTAAAGAATATCAGAATTTTGCATTCATTAATTTTATATAATATTGTTCTGATATTATAATTATATATATTCAATGAATATTTTTTCAGAATAGTTTTATATTAAAATATAATAATATGAACAATTTTGAAATGTAAACATATCCTTTATTTTCAATCACTAATGCATGTACCCAAACATTAAGTTACAATTGTACATGTAATTGTAATATGTATAAATAATGGGATTTTATATATATTTTCTATTTAAATAATTTATTAATTCTAAATTAAACCAAATTAAATAGAATGACTTTAAAATTCACATAGTGAATAGTTTTTTTCTATATTTGAGAAGTTGAAAACTTTTTATGGTGTAAAAATTATGGAATAATGCCTTATTTAAATTCATTCATTTTGTAACATACAAAAATTATCAAACTTTATATAAAAATTAATAATATTGTGTTTAGTTTTAAAATGTAGAGCAAGAATTCAATAGAAACACTACTTTTAGAGTGTGAATTCAATTCATTTAGAAATAGAAACACTTTACACACATTCCTGGTATTCAACGTTGTCCGAGATATTTTATAAATGTATCTATCATGGTATCACACTAATCCATCTGGCGATTGTACATTTAGTACCCATCTACTAAAGATAAAAGTTATCTCAAAAAGTTATGAATTTACATGTAATGTAAAAAATGAGTCTTTAAACGCAACTAGACAGTAAAAATATATTTAATGGAACAAATTTTTAAAATGTATGTGTTAAAATTGTATCTGAATATTTTTCAAAAATAGTACACATTAAAATAAAAAGAATTTTAAATCCGCATATTCAATCAATTATAACTCAATACAATTAATATAAGTTTTGAACATAACGACTCTGTGGAAATGTATGTGAATCAACAAATTTTTAAGATATATGAATGAAAATTGTGTAGCAAGAGTTTATAGAAATGATACATATTAACTTAAAACCGCAAAAAATGAATTATCAATAAAATAAAACGAATTTAAATTTACATATTCACTTAATATAAACTTAATAGAAGCTACATAGATCCTTTCAAAAAAGGTCTGAATGATACTAATTATGTCCATAAGGATTTTGACCGAGAAGTTCTGAAATTGAACTCTCAAAGATTTTTATTACAATGTGGTAAAGTTTACTTGATGCACGTTTCTGTCAACACAGAAGAATGTATTACAATAAAGAATATAAGCAGCTCTAATTTATTTTATACGACAACTATCTTGCAACAATATGTGCAACAATACAGCACATAAATTATCAGGGAAAGGTACAATATACCAAAACATATCAACAGCAGACTGCCTAGATTATGTGATCATAAAATATATAAAGATATTTTTGTAAACAGTAATTTCAACATCAAAATAATATTGCAGCAATTTGCATGTAAACCTGTAAAAGACTGAAGTAGGCTTCACACGTGACATCTTGTTAATCATCCTAAAATCTAATGATAACTAACTTTTCAAATCCATTCAATATATCTATAAATGTATTTGGTCTCCTAACTATAAATGCATGTGAAAACACGTGAATAATTTTTTTGGGTAGTACATCCCAAGTCAAACATGTAAAATTCAAATTCTAACATGAACGAAATATAGTCTGAAATTATCGCATGAAATCCAAATGTAATTACGAATATATTTTATTAGGGATGAGATTCCTTTAAATTTAATAATTTAAAAATAAACTTATTGTTATGAAAAACAACTGTTCTTTCTTTATATTATATTAATAAAAGTTAAATGTACAAAAAATCTCTTTGCCGGTATTATAAATATTGTCACAATTTTTTCTTTCAATAAATTTTTATTCCAAACTGTATAACCGTTAAAATAGCTATTTTAAACAATGTTATTTTCTTATATGTCAAAAAATGAAATAAATTGTATTTTCAAGAAATTATTTTAAATCGTGATAGACCACCCATTCTTTAATACCACCATTGTCATACGAAAAATTGAATAAAAGCCAAAAGGATGTTTTTCCCTTAATGATTGGTTATAAATGCAATTATGTCATTAAGAAGTTTAAAAGTCTATGAACCAGATATGTTGTTTATTTAAAAAATATAAGTAAATTTTACCTTTGTCATCAATTACACATTTCCGTCTCCAATATTAATCGCATTATGCATAAGTAGCAAATTAATTTTTACTTTCTGAAATTATCCAGGTTTACTTTATCTGAAATATAATTTAGGATTAACTTACATAATTTAATTAAAAACTTGCATGTACTTTAATTTAATAGAAATTGTTAAGAATACAATTATAAATCAGAATGGACTCTCCTTTTTGATTAAACAGCCAAATATCCTCATGTCAATCAAATTTACACGTTGAATTAGGGACTTATGAGTAAATAAAGAAAATGGGAACTATATTTAAAATAATATCTATATTAAAATAATATATATATATATATATATGCATATATTTCAACTCTTCATTTCTTATTTACATTAAATTTATATATTAAAAAAGTGCATGCCAATGAATATTTATTGCTTAACTGATTCAAAAATATGTCAATGTGCTTTTCCTTAATGATGTAAAAGATGCATATAACTATTGATATTTAAGGTATTTCTGATTATAACTTTTAGGAACATATTTTAATTTAAATTGTTTTTTTTCATTTTGCCAGTTGTTGCTAAATATTTCTCTTACGTATTTGAATAATACAATTGACTTAAATGAAATCAAAATAATAAAGAATAGAATATAATCTTTAAAAACACATCTTAGAAGATTTGACTACTTTATCATTCGAGCTATGCTGCAAAAAAGCAATCAAGATTACGCATTTTCAGAATTAGATGAGTATTAAAATGCGAATGATTTAATTTCCTTAGCCATATAAGCATGATTCATGCAAGCATAATAACGTTCAAATTTTGATTGACTTTCGTTATTCATTTTGATTGTTACATTACATAAGCAAAAGAAAAAAATAAACGATTAAGATGGTTTCAACAAACCATAATTGTAATATTTTCTGAAAACGCGTTAATAATCGTATTATTTCAAACTTAGCATATAATTAATATCCAAAAATTAAAAAAAATAATAAAACTATTAATATTTAAATTATTTATGAAAGATTAGAAATGTTCATAAATTTCAAGCATAGTTATACTTGTATTTGTAATTTGGACATTTTCCTGAGATATTATTGCCGTATCATTATTATAGAATTCAAAGCATAGAGTAACTAAGCTCATTTGACGATCAGTACCGATACCCAATTCATGAATTTGAAAGTGGGTATCCAACAATGTATGATAGTCCAATAGCAACCTATAAATGTTTGATCCGGTTCACTTTTAGAGAAAAGCTCCAATTACTTTGATGTACATTCTCTATATCAAAGACTAAGTACATTTCAACATTTCAGTATGACATTGTATACCCATCAATAGTATAGAATTTAATGGGTAATGTTACACTGAGTATCAGAATCATTACATTGTCCAAGTTTCAAAGATATATATATTTGTTTTCGACAGTTATAACGAAACATTATAATCTTCATGCAAGATTAAACATTTATAAATTCATAACTAATAAAAAACAATAAATTTATTATTTAAATGCTTTGTAGACTTAAAAAGCATCCCAATTAATATTAATTAGCTATTTGTTATAATTTCATAAGTTCTCCTATACCTGTGCTTTTATAAAATGCAAATTGTCTTCTGTTTTCAATTAATGTGACAACAATGCATTTTTAACTTGTTATCTGAAATGTTATTTTATTTTATGAAGTATCAGCCACATAATAAATGCATTTTATTAATCTCTCAAAAAAAGACAATTTGGAAAATATAAATTTGAAAATGAACCAAAAAATTGATTTCTATTTTACATGCAAATAAATCTTTATTCAAATTAAACATACTTTTCCAGTTTTCAGAGAAATAATTTAAATTTTCAAATAAAAATAAATTGATAAAAGTTTACTTTCTGTGACCCATACAATTATATTTTAAAAATTCTACCATATTCAGTACTACCATTACATATTCAATTATAAGAAGTAATTTAAATGTAGAAAACATATTTCCACATGAGAATCTTCAAAAGCAATAAAAACTTTATAATTATTAAATCCATTAGAAACATTGAAATCATATTTAATATTACAGCCTATATAGAAGCATATGTCAAATCTAACAGCTGTTTTGTGGCGTATGATTTCATGTGTAAACTGTTTTATATGTATATCAATAATCCTTTACATTGTTAATTTAAAATATTAAAGTAACTTTATAATTTTTGATATGTTTTGAGCACAATTTAAAAATCTACGAATTTTAAATTATTTCTTTTAGTAATATTTTTAGTTTTTAAGCAGACATCCAACAAAAAAGGACAATCATTCTGCAACAAATTGCTTAATATTTTTTGCAAATAAAATATGAAGCGAAGCAATTATTTTAATGCTTACAATTTAATCATTATTGAGATATAGATAATTTATTGAGTATAGTTATTATTTTTGAATTTCGTTATTATTGTTGCTACTAAATGGATGTGTTCTAAAAATAAGCTAGATAATCAAAAAATAAATCATTTTGTTAACTATTAAAAAAACTAAAATTCAAAGAACTCTAAGCATTTGAATTTCATTAAAAATACATTAAAAATTAAAATGCATAAAAATACTTTAATATTTGATGCAAAAATGATTTTAGAATATTTTTAATCATGTTTTCATTACTTCATCTACATGTAAGCTATTTTAATTTTGTCATTTGAGTAGAAAAATTTATATCTTGAAGATATAAGTATGTATTCATCAATTAAGTATAAAAGTAAAATAGAAATGTTTTTTCACCTCTTTATTCAATTATGTGCTGCTTCGAATAAATTTTTCCCCTCGAATAAGAAATATTATCTAGATAAAGACAGTTTATTATGATATTACAATCACAAAAGTTTTATATTCTTTCTAAATTGGGTTAAAACTTGAAATCTTTAAATTGAATTTATAATAAAATAATTCAACTACCTGAATGTTACCTGATAGTTCATGAAGGCAACTTTAATGCCAAATTATTTTAATAGTTGAAATATCTAATCAAAAGTTTTCTGGAAACCATACAGAATTTACGCAATCTATGTACAATGTAATAATATTTATGTAAAAGGACAAACAGTTTTGAAATCTCGTTAAACTTAAATGTATAATTCTAAAAATTTTAATTAAATAAATATGTAAGATGTGTAAGTATTTACATATGATGTAGAACAATATCGAAAAAAATATTTTTTTGTGAAAAATACATGTGTTTACCTTGTTTATAATAGGATTATCTTTAGTATTAATGTGAATTATAGCAAACTTTTCAATGGACGGAATAAATTATTCCAGTATTTTAGCTATCATTAAGTTACTCATTATATCATTATTTACTCAACAAATTTCAATGTAAATCTTTACAGGAACTATAAAATTATAGTTTTGTCAATAATTCTGTATCAAAAACGCCCATGATTATGAATTGTAATTAATTTGAGGGTGAATATCATAATAGAAGACATATCAAATTAACTTTTGTGAATATTATTATAAGAACTATTCATATTTAAAAAAACTCAACAATAGAATTAAATCAAGAAGGACAAGTAACTCAATTTAGAACCAAATGGGAAAATATATATCAATGACACAAAAGATTAATTAATAGAATATTAAGCTGTCATAGTAAATAATTTCCGTATTCAGATAGCAAATGTAATTTTTAATTTTTTAAATCATCAAGCAAACTTAATATTTCCAATAAATGTAACAAGAAAATATTTTAAAATCATTCCGGAAAAATTATCATTTTATTACAAATATTGAGATTTGAAAAAATATATTTTTATCAAGGTTAAAACATTTTACGATAAAAATATTGAAAAGGATTTATTAAATATTCAAAACAAATATACATTTAGATACACAGATATATTTTTTGTTAAAATAAAAATCATTTTTAGTATTTACTTGAATAAAATATAAAATTTATAATGCACCATAAAATTTTGTTTTTCAATGCATCAGTTTTAATGAAACACAAAAGTCAGAAAAACGGTTTAATTGCAATAATTTGGTAATTACACACAATTGTTTAACAGCATAAAAAAATTGTTAAAATGTATTTTTAGCCACAGAGACTTAATGTTTTAGTTTTATGGTAGATAAAATGATTGTTATACGTTCAGTAAAGCAGTATTTTCTAATGAGTTGCATTACACAAAATCATAGCAAAATTTTAAAAAAACATGTTTTTTTTAATTATTGTATGCATATTATATGCATACAGATATAAAAGTAAACATTTCTTCAAATGTTCTTTTGCATATGAATAAATGTTTATAATGTTATACGTATTATACACGAATAAATTCGTAAACATTCATTACTATTATTTATGAAAATAATATTTTTTTTTAAATTTTATATAAAATTTTACTGTTATAAATAATGGATGAGTCTTCCTAAAAACAATGATTTCATGGAATGTAATAAAAATAAATTGAATATGTATCACCCCGTATTTAGTATTGAACTTTTGCTGATAAATTTTATTTTCACTTGTAATGTAGTTTTCACTTGTCTTTCCTTTCTTCGTTTGAAATAATATTTTCTTGGAATTAATATGGTACTGGGGTGATTTTCTGCTCCATACAAAGACTGATGTTTCAAAAGTTTTACAAAAGAACACCATTTTCTTGTTCTAAAATGTTCTCGAACATTTGTTTTCGGGCTTATCTTTGAAGAATATAGTTGAAATTTAAATTAGTAGGCTACGAAAAAAAAAGGAAGGATCATTTGAGAACTCGAATATTTAAAGAAGTATCTTCTGGTAAAATATTGATCAATCTAATGAGGATGAACCTGTTGAAAAAATATACTGTTCTCACACATGATAGAGGTAGTCAATTTCAACAGAGTAACAAAAATAACGAAGAATCTGATTTAGAGAAAAATTTACTTTTTAGGCAAACGTAAATTTTTAAAAGTATAATAAAGCAAAAGTATAATTTAAGCAGTTTTAAATAATATAACAAAGTAATAAAAAAAATAAACATCTCAAAATTTAGTCATTGGTGAAACTGATAGAAAAATCAGATAATGTTCGATTTAATAATGCAACACCAGAAGCTTTTTTAGACACAGCAAATGAAATATCTCTACAACTCAAAAAATCGACAGATGGTAAATATGGCTGTTCATAGCACATTGAATATCAAAGAAATAACTATCAGAATTATTCTAATATCAATGAAGAAATCCTTCAAAGCAATATTCAGATAAAAAAAAAATTCCTTAAATATTAAGAAGTAACTTTTATAGATGCACATACGAAGACAAGTACCATACAAACACAATCAAAAAACCCTGCTAATAACTCATTAATTAAAATCAATTAATTAAAAAGATGTGACACAATGTCCGACAAAAATTCCAAAACTCGATACATTTCCTGTAATGAATGGAATGATGTACTCTACCAATAAAAATAAATAAAAATTTATGATAAAAATATTTATTATAATTTTTGCAGTACGTAATTTTTTACTAAAAGTATTTTAACAATATTACAATATCAAACTGAAGAGAGAGAAGTGAATAAATTAATTTGATGAAACGGGATTGTATCTTAACATTTAAATTTATGATAAATACTAGGTTCATTAATAAGACTTTATAGAAGTGCATTTACTGAAAAGGACAAATTTGAAATTTTGGTTTAGCTAATTCCCTATTAATACACTGTTGTATAAATTCAGAAGATTTAACGAAATAGTACAAAATAATTTCATTTATCCCATTTCATTTCCTAAACTTTTTATTGTGTATTTCGCTGAAACCGAATAGAAATAAACTTTGATAATAATTTAATTTTTATTTAACTGTCTTTAAGCAAAGTTTCATTCAGAAAAGACAGCATATTCTATGAAAGTAACCTTAAACTACATAGGTAATTTTCAAAGATGTTATACGTCATAAATTTTTATAATGTGATAACTGAAATGTAAGATGTATATTTTTATTCTGTTATAATAAATATACTTTGGTGATAATTTATTGAATTTTATTTATAAGAAATTTAGTGTAAACATTGCTTTTAGATTTAATTTTCACTTTTCACTCATTAAGAAAAACTTTTCGGTAGTGATAATTTTAACTTCTGTGATGAATAAATGTTTGAAATTTAATATTTTCCCTTTTTTTACATTACTTTGTATTAATTTATATGCATATTTAAACATTTCATAAAACGTTCTAGGAAAAGTTTTACGAAAAGAATACTTTAAATGCTAATGTTCTCCATTGCAAGCGAAAATAATCTTTTAATTTTATGCAACTGTTTTGCAAGAAATTTGAAGCATTATTTTTGACAAAATAAAATATGAAGAGTTTACATTAAAAAAAAACAAAATTCTTTGTATGATATAATTTTAATTTAGTTAGAATACAAAATTTAAATATTATTGAATTTATGTTTTTAAATTGAATTTAAGAAAATATTTTAGTCAGAAATTTCCATGTTTAAAACTAATAGCGATTATAAAGATAATAATAAAGGATACATATATTTTTTTGTATGTTTGATGAAATTCTGAAAAATATTAAGTTAAAAATTAGTTTATAAGAGCGTGTGTATGTGTGTGAGTCTGTAATGTTCATTTCGAATCTGTTATCTTAATAAAATAATCGTAAATCATTCAAGTATTCTAAAGTATATTTTAGTCTATAATTTGAAAATTACACAAAATGATGCTTATAACATTTAAAAAACTTTTGAACAACAGTTATATTATTCATTTAGTCATGTGTTGTACATTTTTATACATCCAAATATTCTAAAATAATAATTATTATAATTAATATTCTATCAATTTAATTTTGAATTTATACTAGCATTAATTGCAATATTTTTGTTCAATTTTGCTTTTAATAAAATTATTTCTTCTTGCAAAAACTAATCATAATTTGACAAGGTACAATATAGCAAAAATGTTTTATAAGAAAATATAAAAGTAATGGTATTGTAAAATAATTTTAAATGGAAGTTCTGTTACAACTCTTACACATTAAATATACAGTTTTTTCTCTCGACGCAAACTCTTCTGAATTCATTTTGAAAAATAAAGTTTGTTAATGTTGTCTTTTGCAATGTTCTCTTATAAAAGTTCATAATTCGTAACTTTGAATGGATAGCGCTGTTGAAAAACATTAGCTTAATTTTTTAATGCTTTTCATTTGTAAAATATTTATCACAGTTGCTTCCGTTTGTAGATATTTATCACAGATGTTATTAAAATATCCAAAATCCAGAAATTTTTTATGCATTTTGTATTCTGCAGAATTCTTACGTATGACAAACAAAAAGCGTATGACAAATATAATTTCCTTAATTGTTTTCTAAATACAAAATTTACTGGTGTATTAAAATGTAAGTATATTGATAAATTCATATAAGTGAAACATGAGAAATAAGCGTCTTAAAATCGCAAATAAATTGAACAAAATTATTATAAATAATTAAAGACAATAGCTTAAAAATTGAGAAAAACAGGTAATGAACTACCTTCTAAGTGATGTGTTATATTTACAGATAAAAATGATTTTCAATGTTTCCTTAAACAATGAAATATCACACTTGGAAGAAAACTTTGAAAGTTAAGTCCAAGAATATAATGGTTGTGGTGGAGGCATTCATATCAAATGGAGTGAATTTTCCAAGGATAAAATATTCATACAGAAGATAACTCAAATATTTGTAGTATATGATAATATCGTACATGATGAAGCTCTTCTATGTATGAGAAGCAGCACATTATTTAGTTGCTTTATTTGTCAATAGCATAATTGCACCCTCCATCCTGAAAATATCGTCAAAACTCGTCACGAATAAACTTGAAGCATCGCAGAGTTCTGATTCAAATATTAAAGAAAATATGTAAGAGGTGATTCTAAATATCATGGTATGTGAAAGAAAGTGAGGAAAGAAATTTTTCTGGGAAATATTTCAGAAGTAGTGAAATACACGTATAAAAAAGCTGAGGCACAGCCAATGTTTAAGTTTTTTAATTATACGAATTTATGATTTTTTAATGATAAATTATAAAGTCAAGTATTCAACAATCATTACAGTTTCTTCGAAAATATTTTATTCCTATTTCCACCGTATTTTATCTAATATTATTGCATTTTGACAGCTGTATGTTAAAATTAAATTTATTGCTAAAATGTTAGATTGTATTGTTAGATGGGATATGTGTTTTTGTAAAGCGTATAAAATTACTAAGAGAACAATAAATTCAGTAAAGCTCAGTTTTCAATATTTATGTTTATATGGAAATATACAAATTTATTTTAATATAAAATAGTGTCAAGTTAGTATCACATAAATTGAAAATCTTTGTGCACTCTTAATAAAGCATAAATTTTATATATTTTTCCAACTTTATATATATATATATATATATATATATATATATATATATATATATATATATATATATATATATATATATATATATATATATATATATATATATATATATATACATATATATATATATATAAGCATATATATAAGCATATTTTGGTAATTAAAGTATTAGTTTTGAACTATAAATAGCATAGTATACAACACTAGGATATCATTAAATCATTAACCGATACAAAACATTTAAATGTATAAGCGTCATCTAAAAATAAATTAATTTACTAAATTGCTTATGAGGAAAGCGATTGCTTAATACGATTAATAAATACGATCAAAATTTTTAATATGATTAATAATATATAATTGCGACCTATTACTTCAATTAAACTAATCAAGATAATGACAAGTTAAGAAACCATCTGAGAGAGCTTTTCAGAAAATTAAGTTAGTAACATTTAAAACATTTATATACAAAAATAAAGAAGCGCAAGATACTCTCCACTACCTAAATTATATAACGAATTACTTTATATTAAACTGCCTTTGAATAGTTTAATGTAAACTAAGATAAACACGATGTAAAATTTAGCAGATTATATCCGCACATACGCATATATAAACTTTTATTAAGTGTTTAAGCTCTTACTACACCTTGATTTAGTTATAGCTCTTTAACAGCACGTTTATTAATCTAAAAATCCTTACGGATGAACGAGTCATATTTACAGGCATCATGTTTTACAAATATTAAAACCTTATTTTAAAGATTGACAATTTGGTTTTGAGTTTTTTGTAATACAAATTGTGCATTTTGGTGAACATTCCAGAGAGAGAGATTTCAGAATTTTACCGAAAAAATATTATTAAATTTTATATTATAATAATTAGCATATATATTTCTGAAGTGAATTACATAATTGTGGATAACAGCAATCAGATTGATAATATAATATAAACTGTACACTTTCATCAAAGAAAAAGCTCGAACAAATTTATTTAATCAACATATAATATATGAACAGTTTTCTTCACGCTCGTTATTATATGGAAAATTTAAATAATTTGAATGGGCACAATAAACCGTAAACACTTTTACTTTTTTTGGGTTATTACTTCGATGTTTGATTCAAAGTTTTGCTGTAAATGATCTGTATTTCGTTTTTCAGTGCCATTCGGAAACTCAAATGAAGTTTTAATGACGAAACAGTTTCATAGTTAATAGTAGATTTTTCTTTAACTCTGTAAAAGCACTTAATTTCATTAATTACAATCAAAATGTTATTTAAAACTAATAAAAATTATATTTAAATGTTATAAGTGTTTGTTTCATTTTTATTAAGGAAGCATTAACAACGAAAATTACTTGATTGCATTGATTTTCCTTTTTTCAGTACCTTTACCATTAATGATCCTAGAACTCACTGTAATTTAAAACTTAAAATTAATATTTTAAAGGAAAAATGTAAATTTAATATTAAAAAATAAACAAAACAAAATTCATTGTCCTTTAATGAATAATTCCAGCATTGATAAAATGAAATAAGATATACTCTTTTAACATTATCTTCATATGTTTAATACGCTTAAAACTAATGTGTGTGAGAAATTTAAAACGTGTATTCAATCATTTAATGACTTCTTAATATATCAGAAGTGTCAACAAAGTCATGCATACAGTTATTTAAAAATACTGCTTTTTACTGACAAACACTTAGCCAGAAACCATAAATAATTGTTTCGAAACTCCATGAAAGGGTTTCTAAACAGGAAATAAACTATATAACACATCAAACTACCCAGTATATTGGATGTCAGTTGATAAGTCTGATAGTTCCACTCACCTGTCAAGAGTATTCATCGTAAGTTTTATTTTGACAGCCAGTGAAATTTGTTTCTAAACTATCTCTCGTGAATATATACATGATGAACTACATTTACATTGCTTTGATGAATCATGCTTAAGTTGTATTTATATATGTATAATATACATATATATATATATATATATATATATATATATATATATATATATATATATATATATATATATATATATATATATATATATATATATATATATATATATATATAATATTATATATTATATATATATATATATATATATATATATATATATATATATATTCTTTATTTTCTTCTTTATTTCAGCATCAAGTATTAAGAGCAATACACTGTTTTTTTCATTTTTTTATTTTTTTTTATTTTTCCAAGTCTGACATTTACTATTTTCATTCCACAAATCAATATAAGAGTTTTGAGGATGTAAATTATAATTTTAATTGCATAATTGTATATTTTTGCAAGCATTTTATTAATGTTCTGAAATGTTTAAGGTTTTTATGATGAGGATAAAAATATTATGATAATTTTTAGAATTCATAGTCAGATATATTCTAAATGATATAGACCATATATGGAAGGATAGATGGATATGAAAAAAATGTGTTTTTATGAAAAATATTTAAACTTATGAAATTACGATCATTTTTGGAAGTAATCGAAGTAAGTAAAATGATAAGCACATTCATGAATTAATTTCTAATTAACCAGAAATTACAGGAAATAAAAAAATATTCATGAGTTTTATCTTCAGTAATTTATGAAAAGAAAAATATCCCTCATATTATATATAATTAAAAAAATTATTCAATTATTATAATAGTTTAAAAAATCTTACAGTAAATGATTTTTTAAATAATATTTTTTTCTGTGTGAATGTCATATAAATATTACCGCTACGGAATTTTATTTTTTGCAGCTTCCTTAATAACATCACTTTATTTTA
Source organism: Latrodectus hesperus (assembly GCA_037975125.1). Classification (NCBI taxonomy): domain Eukaryota; kingdom Metazoa; phylum Arthropoda; class Arachnida; order Araneae; family Theridiidae; genus Latrodectus; species Latrodectus hesperus. Next base: position 70,158,460 of record CM075854.1, read on the forward strand.
CTTCTAAGTATTGCTTTAAAGATGACACTTTCATTATGAGACAGCTGTACTTGATAGGGATTTTTAGAAAATTTTAAGTATGTTTTTGACAGTTAATTTTTAAAATATCATGCTGCTACATAAAGTATTGTTTTTAATTTAACTTGTGTGTGTGTTATTGCTGAAACGTCAAATTACAAAAAATTTATCAAATAAATTTTTACCAAGAGTTAAAAGGAGAGTCACTGGAGTCACTTTTTTTAGTTCAGAAATTTGTTCTTACAGTGTTGAGAAACATACTTTTTTTTGGTAATTCGAAACAAAAAAAAAATGATCAGAAAAGCTTAAGAAACAATATTATAGATTGTGGTATAAATGTTTTCACTATTGAGTTTCAAGGCCACCCTAAAATTTCTCTGTGGAATTCTGCTTTTTAATGGGTATTTAAAAATTGTATGGATCATTAAAGAGAAAAAAAATGATGAAACTTAACAGCAAACTATTAAGAACAATTTCCAACGTTTATATATATATATATATATATATATATATATATATATATATATATATATATATATATATATATATATATATATATTATATATATATATATATATATAGGGTAAGTTAGACTAATAGAATAAGAGTTCTCTGATTATGTAAGGGGTATTTAATAAAATTGTAAATTTGTGAATGTTCCCTTATTTTACCCCTATAGTGAAGTCCTAAAACACAGGTGAAAATGATTTCCCTGAGACCTTTTTTCATACATTTAACAACCCTGTACCAGCTCCTATATAAGCCTCCTTCAGTGAGAAACAGTGCTCAGGTTTCTTCAAAATACGGTAAGTGTCTCACCTATGTTACACAGATGGGCAATTTAAGTTAATTTCATATTTTATTTAAATAAATGCAATTTGGAGCTGTGCATTGCACTCACGGACTTAACTCTGTGTTGCAGACAGCTTCTAAAATCTATATTTCCAAAGTATTATAAAGTATTATAAATAAATACCACATTCATCTTTAGAAATAATTGTATCGCATCTCATTAAGTATACAATTTATACCTAATGAAAAATAAGTTTTGCATAAAATCATATGGGTGAAATATAAAATTTTCATAAGCATTAGCATAAAATTTTCCAATATAAAAATTCCGGGGCTTTTAAAATATAGGTATTATATTATTCAATTTGATTTATTTTTTTCTTTTTTTTATACAAATTTTTCCTTTTCTATCCAATTTCCTTTTTGTTGGAATACTGAATTTTATATTGAAAATTTCTCACTCCAATTTTAAATCTATGTTACAGAAAAGATATTAGCTTATATATTTTTGTGAAATATAATGCAAGATAAGTTTCATCACACAAAATGCAATTTGTAGTAGACATCGCCAGAAATTATTTTAATTTTTTCAAATTCTTAAAACAAATTTGAAGATGATTATTTAACAATGTATTGGAAGGAACTATCATATTAGCAATCATCCTAAAACTCGACCAATCATAAGTCTTACTGCACAACAAAAAATCTACATCCTGGCATTTTAATGCATTCGGCTTAAAGGTGTAGGAATAAGTGCATAATACAAAGAAGGCTAATGGAAGAAATTGTAAGAATACTGGATTCTCTCTCTCTCGTTCTCTGAAAGAAACTGCATTATTTTTCCATAATACTACTAAGTCAAAAAATATTTGTGTGAGAAGACAACATAAAGTAAAATATTTCTAAATAAAATAGACAACCCATAAGAATACCAATTTATTATCTCTTTACCACATGAGCTCCATACAGAAAAAACATTGAAATATTAAATTAGCAACATTAAGTGATAATTATTTTAATAGTGGTGTTTATTAAATATCAGCTGTAATAAGAATTCAACAATCATTCAAGTATAGAGCATTTAATGTATTGTAAGGATATTGCTATATCTATTTTATAGTCAAGCTATAGAAACAAACTGTGAAATAAAGCATTTTTTTATTATGGTTGATGAATTTCAAATGAAAATTAGAGGCATGTGGTGAGAAAACTAAACAATAATCTTTTTTATCCTGTTTATTTTAATTCAAATACAGCATTTTTGATAGGTACTTTAACGTTTTTGCTTAACGATTTTGCGACAATATAAAAATGATACTATATTTAGCAATTATATATTTTACCGTAAATTTCAAATTCATTCTTAAGGCATGAAATTTTTTTCTAATAGTAGAAATTATGTTATGTGCATTATAAACAGTAAAGAATAGTTGTCAAAATTAAATAAATTGGATAAACAAATTTTGGAGAGTATCTATATTACACACAAATTTATTTTATAATCTTATATAAAAGAAAAATTTTAATTGATGAGAATCAATTATATTTTACTCGTATGTAATTGACGAATATCTCATAGTTTAAGCATTACAAAGTGCAATTGATGTAATTAGGAAGTATTATGACTTTAAGAAATAGGTGCTGGTTAGGAAACATATGACTACAAATTTAAGAAAATGAATGTGTTCATTAATGAATAGTTAGCTTTCTTAAACGTAAAATTAGCTATTTTTGCAGCACTGTGAATAAAAAATGGAATGTCTGCATGTTGAAATAAAATGTTATATATTTTTAAATTTTTAACTTTATCAAAATTAAACAATTTGTTTCAATTGTATTTCAATGAATTTAATTAGTGCACAAATTTAATTTTTAGGAATTAAATTCAATTTATGAGCTAAACTCCTACTTTTCTTACATTATGAATTTATGTAATTTCTTCAATCCATAAGTCAGTGTGAAAAAAGATGACCGAGTTGATGAACGAGATCAATATAAAGAGCTGGAAAGCACTTTGGAAATATGCGTTTGGAACAGCGACCAAACTGACAGACATTGTTAAGTAAAAATAAGACCATCATTATTCTGTAAACAGAACCAAGATTCAAATAAAAATAGTATGTATCCCGGTTCATCATATCGCTGAAGACGCTTCTGTGGTTTTTATTCAAGACATGACGCTGAGGTCTACCAGATCATCCACGGCATTTCTTATGATGTTCTTGAAAGCATTGATTCCATTTTGCCCAGCCAGATATGGGATCTTGACCAATATGAACAGTAATACTGCAAAATGATGATTGAAATTGTAGTAGGTTATAATTCCACCTCTCATAAAGTCATAATCTGGTGCTAACCATTTCTACATGAAGAATCGTGAAAACCTTTTTACCCAGATAACAACTCTCAAATGCAGTCTCTGAAGAAGAAACTAACTGTTCTAATTCTTTATTTTAAAACATTATAAGAGTCACAATCACCACTGCTTTAGCATAAATGCGTAGAAAAGTATTTATTTGCATATCACATCATCTTCTGTTGTGCAATTTCACGTGTGCAGCGTGTCACCTACTTGATACAGTAAGTAATATTAGCCAGCAGTTTATTACATCTAAATTTCTTTTAAATAATATATTCACAGAAATATAATATTTTCATTAAAAGTTACTTATCACTTTAATACCTTTGTCAAAAAAGAAACTGCTGAGAGAAAAGACATCTATATAATGTTTTTAAAAGTTGTTTAATTCAAAGAACAAATATGCCTTCTAATTTCTTAGAAAAACTCTTAGTTCATAACACATAAGGGCTATTAAACTTTAAAAGAAAATGACGACAGTCATTTTCTGAATCGCAGCAACAGAAAATGAGAAGGTGCGCTCAACTTAATTACCAATATCTTAATCTTCCTTACCTGTCAAATGTGTCTCCCAGACGAGTCTGAATAATTGCGTTTTCCTCGAAAAAAATCTCCTTACCTTTATTTTTGAGAATACATTTGCGTCATACAGTTTTTCTGAAAAAAACTTCAAAACTAACTATTCTCATTTATTATAATACTTATATTATGAATCATCTCAGTCTTTTTAACATTCATGTTAAAACAATTAAGCATTAACCATTATTGAACTAATTGGATTTTTAGAATAAATTATAACATAATGTCATGTGAAGCTAAGGTAGAATTTTTACTTTAATTTGTATTAAAAAAATCGTAAAATTAGAGTGTTGAAGAATTCTTTTTTATGTGCAGAATATGCAACTTATCTTGTAAGATTTATAAAATGTTTTCAAACAAAAGAGAAACTAACGCTGAAAAAATAATATAAAAGAGCAACCCGTTGCAATATTTTTGTTAAATTAAGGTAGTTTAAAAAGATGTACCCATTCAACGTAAATTTTATATTACTTTAGATGTGACAAATTTATAAAAATCAGTGTCAGTAAAGTTATTAATGAGTTATTAAAACTACTAAATATATATATATATATATATATATATATATATATATATATATATATATATATATATATATATATATATATATATATATATATATATATATATATATATATATTTCCTACAGACGATCAAGATATGTTTCTCTATCATACAAATTATTTGATTATACAGAAACAAACATCGTTATATTTTAGATCAATGTTGACACATTAAAATTGCTTATTCAATATAAGCCTTTAAAACACATTGCAAATTGCTTTTAAAATAATTTTAAAAGTTATCCTTCTAAATTCAAATTAATATTAGCATTTTATAAGTATTTGAAGCCTTAGACTTTAACTTTCACTGCAATATGTGATATTTTTACAGTAAAATATCATTTCGACATCTTATAACATAGCACTAATGAAGTATGAGGATTAGAACAAAATTTCTTTGCGATTTCTTACTTTAGACCATTTTACCAAGAAATATTCATTGCTAAAATTTTCTTTTTATTCATCTGTGTACATAATTATCGTTGATCCATATACACTGCTGGACAATTGCTAAGGACGGATCACAATTTGCAATGTAGCATAACATTAAGCGAGACATGAGGCTTAGTAGGATAAAATATAGTTGCCACTCTGTTTAGACATTAGAATAAAGAATATTTATTGTTTTGGAAAGTACAAAAGCTGTGAAACATCTGAAAGAAAAAATTTTTTCATTTGATGCTGCACACGGAAAAATGGAACAATGCATCTAAAATTCATGAGGCACCTTGAAGAAAAGTATCAGTACGGGATATGTCCACCGTGGAGTGAGATGCAACATTCCACACGTCATATCATACTTTGCACAACATTATCCAGCAACTGTTGAGATAATTTATCCCATTCCTCTGGGAGTGCACAAATGAGGGTGTTCTTGTTTGTCGGTGGATAATTTCGACCAGCAACTTGCCTCCCCAAAACATCCCACACATTTTCAATGGGGTTTAAATCTGGAGAACATGATTGCCATACGAGGCGTTGAATACCCTCGCTGTCTAGAAAATCCTGAACAGCGAGTGTTCGATGACATGTTGCGTTGTCGTCCATAAAAACTAATTTATCACCGACAGCACCATGGAAAAGACAAACATGAGGATGTAAAACTTCATTAATATATCGTTGGCACGTCGTAGTCCCATTCGCAACCACATGTAGGGGCATGCGACCATTAATCATGATGCCGGCCCACACCATGACACTGCATGTCGGATAACGGTCAATTTCCTGGTTATTTTTGGACGATAAGCAGTGCCACTTTCACGCTAGATCAGTTGGTGTCTACAATCCAATGACAGACTGAACCTACTGTCAACCGAGAATAGTATGCATGACCAGTCCTGTTCAGTCTAACTGCGATTTTCACGACACCATTGCAAACGGGAAGTACGGGGCTTTCTGGTCAATGGGACACGTACAACAGATCTGCGGGCGTATAATCCTCCTCTCCTCAAACGTCTGGCAACAGTTTTTCGGGAGATCTGCTTTCCTGAGGCAGCAAGAAACTGATTTGCCACCTGCTGAGCTGTGGTGCGCCTGTTCCTTTTTGCTGATAGGACGATATATCTGTCTTCTGCAGGCGTCGTACTTCTAACACGACCTCCCCTGTGCCGCCTACTACACATTCCAGTAGTTTTAAATGACTTCCACAGCCATGAAACAACGCTGTGAGTGATGTCGAACTCCCTGGCAACATCTGTTATTTTTCGCCCTTCTTCGATCTTTCCAATAATTCGGCCTCGCATAAAATTATCTAAGTGATGTCAGGAAGACATGCCAAAAATTTCAAGTTCGTCTATTAAATATCTCCTGTAAAACTTTGACTTGAGAAACAACAACTGTCCACGCGCGTCAAAACCTTTCAAGCTCTTATGAACGCTATCAAGTGATGAACAGACGTGGAAAAAAAATTTGCATACGCATACTTCTTACTATATCCCGCACTTATTCTAATTTTCCACATTTTGCTTCCTTTCATTTTGTGGTTGCTATGGATGATAGTGTTATCCGTCCTTAGCAATTGTCCAGCAGTGTATTATCTATGTATACAACAGCTAAAATAATTTTTAATTTCACTAGAAATATAATTACTTCAAATGTATTGATGGATTAAATAATTTTTGTATAACAATTGACATTAAATAATAATTATCACTCTCATGCTTAGTTCGAATACAAATTTAATTAATATGAGCATATAAACAACTGAACACATACATTGAAAACTAAGTGAATATAATGTTTATAAGATTTCATTCTCTGAATTTTAAATTTTTTAATTTAATTGTAATCATCTTTAAATGTAAGGTTTGTTCTGCACTTCCTCCAATTATTATTAGATGGAAAATTATACATTTATATTAAATATATTAAGCAAATTAATAAACTGTATAAATTTCTTTACAATTTTAATTGATAAATTTTAATTATAATTAAATAAATGCTTAAAATATAAATAAAAATTGAGATCATTACAAAAATATTCTACCTTAACTATTTATTTTATACACATTGCTATGTATAAGAGATAATTTTATTTCGAAATGAAACATGAATAATTAGATACTTTAAAACTTTATTAAACATGAAGTTCATATGAGATTTGAAAACTCGGAGAAGACTTTTTCCATTGCAGTTTTTCAAACCTTAATCCAAAAAATTCTGTTAAATATTCCGATTATAAAATTATCGTGATACTTACATTCATTTATAATTGTATAAAATAAAATATTATCATAAACATTATTTGATGATTGAAGTGAAATTTATCTTTTAGTATGTTTAGGGTTAAGTCATTTTCCCCGGACTCCCCCCTTAAAGATACATATCTTTCTTTGATTGAACACATTTCCTTATCTTTATGGATAACTGAAAATATCTTGAAAGTTACCGCACAAAATAACTTTTTTCCTAAATTATAGATTTATATTGAAAATAAAAGAAAAGTATAAATGAATTTAAGAAAGACATAAAATGTTTAAGAGGAATTCATTTTCTTAAAATATGTGTTTTCAAAGTTTATCAGCATAAAAACAAGAATTTATTGTTTATCAGAGTTATAAACTCAACACTCTTCATGATTTAAGTAAATGTGAACCGAAAGGCTATGAAAAATGAACTGATTATTTATTTTGTTCTTACTCCTCTGAAGGTAGAAGTTTACTTTCAATTGAGTTTCGATATGTCAAAAGCCAATCCGGAAAAAGTAAGCTTATCTTCTTGAAATGTGACGGCCTATTTATCGGAAGTATTTGAGACCGAGAAGGTAAGAATACCGATAAGAAAGATTCACTTTCACTCGAGCGTATTATTGCTTTAGTTAAGTATAAGAAAGTTCGCAAATATGCGAAACACATCAAGTTCTTAAGAAAGAGGCTGGCTATATATAAGAAATGTATTCTTTTATTTTTTGACTTTAAAACTTAACATAATAAAAAATATATTTAATTTATTAACTAAGTACTTAGTAGTAAGAACACTGACGAGGATAGCAGAAATTCTAAAAAGCAATAGATATAAAAGGAATTGATTAAAAATCAACATGCGAGAATACTCATTTTAAGTTGAAGATTTCCAAGTAATAAAACTTACAGTTAGTTATTTTTAAACGTGATTTTGTTGTTCACTTTCAATAAAACATATTCAACCAAAGATCATAGTACAATTTAATTGCAAATTAAAATAAGTGATTTACTAAAACCTTAATCATTTGTTGAAATATAGCAAAATTTTTCATCGTCTTAAGAAATTTTATTTTGTTATATTGCTAATTTTCAACCAAGTCTTATGAAGTCAAATCTAATCCATGAATCCGCTGATCTTTGAAAAACCGAAGAAAGGAAGAATAAGTTTCTTCTCTAAGTATTCTCAACCCTGGTCGTCGAGATAATACTCTAGCAGCACCATTTTCTCTGCAGGAATTGACTTATAGTGGTCTTTGCAAGTCTTCCAGCCCAGTTGACCTTCACCGTCCCAAAATCTTGAAAGTGTTAATTGTATTTCCAAACAAAAACTCTGTAATATTTTTAACATTTCATGGAGTAATTGCAACCAGCCACAAGAATGGAGGAAAGCTACTATTGCTATAGTTAAGTAGCCTAATAGGAATCATTGTTCAACTGGAGATTTTAGACCTATTGCATTAAACTGTTTAATTAGCAGGATTTTGGAGAAAATGATTTTAATTATGCTTCAATTTCTGGATAAGACTAATCTTTCACTTTCAGTAAAATGATTTTCATAGAGTTCTCTGTTTTGTAACCTAAGTCTATCAAAAATTCTCAGAATCTCAATTTTCAAAGAGATACTTAGAGTCTCAAATTTCAAAGAGATGCTTTGATTTTCAATTATTTCACTCAAACCATCAGAGATGCTTGGATTTTCAATTATTTCACTCAAACCATCAGAGATGCTCAGAACCTTAAGCCATCAAATCTGCAATCATCGAAACATCATACTAGGGCTTCTCTGTAGCACCTCTCGAAGACATTAGATTGAGTCTGGAAGCATAGACTAATTATAAAGCTACATGTGACATTTTGTTTTATTGAATTATGTTTTTAAGAATACTAGGTAAGAGAAATATTTCATATTATTGTATTAATGTAGCAAAAGTTTTCCAATTTTCAATAACTGTCATTTTCTTACTAAAACACATTAATACGCTTAAAAATAATATTTTTTATGATAATAATATGGTCCTCTTGTGAAATTATTGCTTAAGAAAATTGTTTCAGTTATTTTTGCCATAAAGCATAGGCTTGTGTATTCAGTGGAGAAGGTTCTTGGAACTTTAACAAATTTTCTTTTTTGTGATACATGAGAACGACCAGACTTCCATGAATTCTTCCTGTCAAAAGATTATGGATCTCAAAAAGCTTTATATACTAAGCCATTATTGTATGTCACAGTCTGTATCTTATATTAAAATTCCAAATATTTTCAAATTGTCAAATTAAATACTTTCGATTAAATTATTTAGCATTTTACTATTGCCAAAGCAAAAGACGTAACTTAATTTTACATTTGTAGCAATGGAAATTCTAGAAAAAATAGAAGAATATTAATGTAACAGCAATATACTAAGTACATACGTCAGCATATAATAAATATCTTTACATGGAAATTGATTTTTTCTATTACTCTATTCTAAGTTTGCAGCTTGCATGGCGGTTTCAGGATTAGTGACCTGCCCTTCAGTTTAAGCTCATGAGATCGACTGATACTATTTGTCATAAATATTTGGAAAGTTTTGGAATATTTTAAATTCGTGACACCAATCCCTTTTATTCATTGTGGTTAAAATATTTTTAAGCGGAAAACAAACCAAATATGAATTAGTTTTTAAACCCTGCCCCACCAAGTAAGAGATCCTAAATATGTGACTTACCGTCTCCATAAATACTATTCCTCTTGGAGGACACTGTTAATATGTGTTCATTTTACGCGATAGAGTCACGCAATTTGTGTACACAGTGGATTTCGGCTCGAGTATATATTGGTGATATTTTCCATTTATGGAGGCTTTCATCAACGATTTTAAAACAATATTCTACACCCAGAAAACTGTTTTTCTATTCAATTAACATTAATACACAATGTGTAACCCTAATTTTAATTTTAATGTCTCTCATCTTTCTACGTTTAGCATCATCAATATTTAGAAATCTAGATTTTATTTATAAAAACTAAATATTTGTTTTTGTGAACAAAAGCTCTTTTGAATGATTCATCACATATACTGAAAGTTTTCTTTTGGTTTTCTAGTATCCAAGTATGTTTTATGAAGATTAAATTGTATTGCATCATTTGCATAGTATCAAATTTTAATGAAGAATATAATAATTTACTCGTAGCATTTAAAAAAAACACTGTAATTTGTTTGCAACTCTTTTCTGACATTGTCCTATATTAAACTTTTATGGCTTTCATAATTTTTATTTATGATGTGATCATAAACATGCATACCAGTGCAGGCAAACTCCGGGCTATACATTAAGGCTAACAGGTTGGGGTTTCCCATCACCTCGAAATTCTGAACCACTTGAAAGTGAATAGGTCCCACCAGAGCTATAGTACCCTTCTCTCAACATCCTTGCCACACCAGTGGAAGGACTATGGATGTCATGGACTCGTTTCTAACCCACGGAGCTAAGACAATCCTGTGAAAGTGAATGTGGTCATCCTTCCAATCCCTGCTCGTGGTAAATAATGCTTCACTTGCTGATCTTAATGGGAAGCGGTGTGAAACTATTGAGTCGTTAGAGATCTGTGACCGTAGACAAAGGAATTTTTAAGTTAGCGCTGTTATCACAAGTAAAAACATTTAGGGAAGTTTAAGTAAAATATAGTCTAATTTATTTCCAACGTATACAATAAATTCTTGCTTAATAGAAATTAGTTAGTAATGAAGTCATCATCTAAATGTAAATAAATTGAAAATAATCAAATATATTAACATAAAAATACATCCTTACAAATTATCTATCTGAGAATTTTCAAAATTTTTTATACCAAAAGTAATTGAAATATTTCAATTCCAAGTACACAAGTTTAAGAGCATTTCAGATAATTTTCTTTCAGTTTACAATTTTTATTTAAATTACTGTAAAAACATTTGGAGTGTGTAAAGTTTATTTCGTTGACAACACATCTTTACACACTGTAACTTACTAGAACTTACAAATTGAATTTTGGGGAAAAGCAAATGATAGGATCTTACTCATTGTACATGTAAATTTCTAGTTTGTTTGTCACTGCGCTGTCATTTTTTGCACAGGAGTGCTAATTAAATATTGACCTACAAATTAAAGTTGATTCCGAACCAGTATGAACATCCAAGCCCAAGGTGGGATGTGAACACACGAACTGTTGAATTAAAAACAAGAGGTCAAATCATGAGACCACCAGATAGGCATTCATTGAACTGGCAAGGGCATAAGTTTAAGTTTTACTTTTGAGATCACTGTGAACTTAACGAAGCTCATAAGAGTGAAAAATCTAAAGTTAAATGTTAACTTTTTGCAGAAAAATGCCTCGTATATATATATAACGCTTATTTTCGAATACAAGTTTAGGAATTTTACAAGTTTCAACCCATGCATCATAAAAATTAAGCTTTCTTTCAATGAGAAAGTCTTAGTGGAAGACAGATTACTTTATATGTTAAAATTTACTACAGAATTATATTGAATGTTTTTATATAAAAAAGTAAATAGATCTGTGATAACAAAAATACATAGAGTTAAAATTTCCTTATCATATCATGATAAGATACTTGATTGATTGATACTTGATACATTGATACTTCTTAGATAGTATTTTTAAATTCTACATGAATAATTATATTTACTTTTAACTAATGATACTGTGCACTTAATGCTTAAATTTTTCTATGTGCAAGCTTCTTTTTGAAACGAGGACAATGAATCGGCACAACTAATATACTCGACATCACTATTAGATATTTTATGACTAAGTTTAGTACTTCTCATTAAGAAATTGCCATACATGTCCTTTGTAAAAATTAATTTTCACGAGAAAAATTTCAAAACATACAGATTTGAAGAGCTTCAGTAAAATTAAATGCATGTTTTCAAAAAATATTAAATTGATAGGTAAAATTCCTTAAACTTATTCTCAATTAATAATGGAATTAATTCGATGCTATGTTTTCTTCGCAATTTTTTTCATTTTAGATTGTTAAAAAATATCTATATTTTATGAAAAAGAAATTACCGAGCTTCAAGAAACTTTGTTTTTCTTAAGCTACATTTTGAAGGGAATTTGACAGGAGAATAATAAAAAATACACAGATACTCCGTAATACATCTTATAAACAGAGAAATATATAAAACCAAGAGGCGATGAAAAAATGCCTTCAGAATTCATTTTTTTCATTCAAACTTTACCGAATATATTCAGTAGAAAGTGGAAAACTAAACCAACATAAACATTGATCGATTGAATATTTTAAAACTCAGCCAATAACCACGAAAGAAAAGGCATAGATATATTATAAAACAATTTTCATTTCCGCAAAGTATATTTGCGTAAAAATTTATAGAAAATAAAATGAAAACTGCTCAATAATTCAATTTCATTTTAAATAAAACGCATTTTACTTACTTGCATGTAATCTTCATTCATTATAACTACATTCTCTATTGTTCATTCTTTTATTATTATTACTGTCGTTTTTTTATTATTATTGAGTTAAGCTTTACTATGATATTATTTTTAAAAAGTTTGTGAAGAAATAAGGGCGGAGTTCTTTTTTTAAATTTTTTTTAATGTGATCAATGCTTTTCCTGGAAAAAAAGTAATATCCATTTATTCAAATTTAAAATGAAAAAAAAATCTACATGTACCATTTAAAAAGTTACTTGTATTTCATATTTGCTGAAGAGAGTCAAATGATGATATACGATTATATAAAAATTAATGGCTTAAATTATTGTTACAAGGTATTATTCAGTAAAGGTAAATGCTTCATTAAAAATCACATTTTACATTCACCGCGATTCAATTCACAACACTTTACTTATAGTATAAGTTTACAATTATAAATGCTTTCTATTTGATTTCTAAGGATAGAAAAATATCAAATTTATGAAATGATATAAAATACTTTTGTATCTCTGAAAAGTATATCATTGAAACTTGATGCTATATTAATTTATTATGGATTAGAGAAAAATTGATTATGGAGAAATTTGTCTTTTCTAGAAAAAAATTTCATCTTTATCATGAATTTTAGGAATTCAGTTTCATTGAATTAATAAAGTTAAATTTTTATTAAATGAAAATTTACGAGTGATTCCTTTCACATAAATGAATTTTTCCATAAAAAGGTCAACATTTTTTATCTATATCTTTATAAAAGCTCATAGCATTCTAACTAATTAAAATTGATTTCAATTTAATAAAAATGTTCAGTTTCTACTGGGTATTAATATTAATCCCTTGAACAGCATCTACTCATGTTGCATAGAATATTAAATCTATTTATTTTTCCTCCAGATTTAAAACATTTCATTAATTTTTCTAAACTTGATTTAAAAAAAGAAACTGTAAAAGAAAGGATATTAATCAAGTTTATTGCCTAATTTATTATATATTTTACACAATCTTCTAGATTTTAAGATACATTTAAAAGTAAAAATTGGTAGCTGTTATTAATTTTCTCACAACTTACATTAATAATTTTCCGTAGAAAATAATTATAATAAAAAATAAATTTTTCCTACAAAGTAGACAAAAAAGAGGACTTGTATAATTAAAAATATGTTAACTTTATTCTTAAAATGAAAAATTAAATCAACACATATGTGGGTTGTATTTTTTATTGCGTGATTTTCAGTGCTTTTAAAATCCGTTGCAGAAAAATAAATTTAAATTTTTATATAGTTTACTTGAAGTATAACATGGGTAAAATTAATAAAATTACAATAGTATAAGAATAAATTTAAAGTAAATTGTGTTTCGATTGAAAAATATTCAGCGAAATCTTACCTTTAGAAACAAAAATAGTTAAACAAGTGGGAAAATGTTCATTGTTTTTTTTATCTTATGTTAACAGTTCGTAGGTTCAGGTACCCCATTGGACACAAATTTTTACTTTAAATTTCGGAATTCCCTTATTACTAAAATTTCCTGGCGTTTATTTAACTTGTGTGAACAAAGAATGATATAATGAAGACAAATTATGAGGAAATTTATATATTTTAAATGCATAAATTAAAAAAATTCTGAAATAAGTATTAAGCAACCAAATGCATCATAAATCACCATAACATCTTGAAAAATTAAAACAGTTTTGTAATTTAATAAAATCAATTTTTTGGAAAATAAGTATGTTCTGAAAAAATATTGAACCATGCATTATTTTTTTAAAAAATATTGTATATCTATCTATATTGCATATTTGTTTTATTCAGGTCTTAAGGACTAGACTATTTTGCTACCTGGCCTAAGCTTTTCAATAATTTCTGGTATATCCGTTTGTTAAAAAGCGTCTCTTCTACTATTTTCAAAGTGCAGCAAGAAACTAATTTTCAATGTTATTTTATAATACAATCCCATCACCTCTTAAAGCTCGAATTAGATATCAATCATGGATAATTAAAAATTATTTCTACCCACCCTTGTAGTACTTTAATATTTTTCAAAAATTATAGTGAATTTTCTATATGGAATACGGAATGAAATGCAGTATAAAATAGTTTGTTTTCTAAGGAAAAATAAAAAAAAAATGAAAAGTAATATTTATGTAAATGATAACTTTAAAATAACAAATTTAAGTATAACTGCATAAAAATTTTAGAACTTTAAACAAAACGTGAAATATGGAAAAAATGAATGAACTTTTAACTCGAGATGGATTTATAAGTTTAAATTTTACCGATAAATTAGTGAAAAAAGGTGCTATAGATGAGAGATTTGCCTATGTTTACAAAATCTAGCAAACCGTTACTACTAAAAAGCAGTATTGTTTGATAAAATAATATTTTATATAAATTTATTGCAATATATGTTACTATTATGCCTAATCATGAATTTAGGGAATAAATAGAATTTGTAGATTTTAATTGTATAGAAATAACATACACTTATTATAACAAAAGAAATCGACACACAAAGAAGGAAACATTTTTTGCTTTGAAATTCCCTATGCATAGATATTTTGAACAAATATGTAAATGAATAAAACTTGGTGTATAATAAAGGAATGATGTGATTTCTAGTGCATTCGAAATTACGCATCCTGCGAATGTATATAAGGATTTGCTCTTGAACTGTTTTTTAATATTTCTGTTGCATTGCGGTTTAAAATACCATTCAAAAATTGAAAAATAATGTCTCACAACGCAGTTCAAGCATATTACGAGCAAATTTTAGAGTTTGAAAGAGGTTTTATTATTGAATTGAAAAAGGCATGTTTTTGCAAATTGAAGCTCGTTCAATGGTAGAAGCGCTACAGTGAATAGAAGATGCTGACGATAATGGATAGACAATGAGAAATTGCCGAGTCACGATTTTAGTGGTCAGCCTAGGGTCACAACAAATCAGGAGGAGAGTTATAGTCAGATCAGCTGTTGTAGTGTTAAATTCATTATTATCAACCACAAGACGATCAACACGGACACGACTGTCCACCATAATGTTTCACAAATGGCTGATAGAGCAAAATCTATTCTCGTATCAGCCGTTTCACGCCCAGCCACTCATCCCTGCTCCCTGTCGTGTCAGATTACCATAGTTTTTGGCTGGATTAGGTTAAAATGGTTCTGACTGAAGATGAATCCCGTTTTAAACTGTGATCTGATGATCATCGACGGCATGTCTCTAGACGTTCAGGACAGATTGCTAATTCTTCTTCTATTGCAAACCACAAAGGTCCTTAATCAGAATTATGGCCTGCGGTACAATTTCCCTTGATAGCCGGATCTCTTTTATCATCATTTGAGGCATACTTACAGCACACCAGTACGTCGCATAGATTCTGAAACCTATTTTGTTACACTTCCTTTTGCAGTATCATGGTTTTAATATTCAGTAAGATGAGTAAGTACGTTACGTGTTACTATGAATTCTTATAAAACTTATAAAATACTTACTTGGTCAGTAGAACATGTGATCTCTCTTTCATAAAGCATATCTGGACTCTGATAAAAAATGACTGGATTTATCAGAGAAAGTTGAACTCGTTAATTTGTATCTATGTAATTCTAAAATAATTCATTCGATTTTTCTGAAATTTTAAACATTTCCTAGCTGTGAGTAATTTTTTTATGCACCAATTGTTAAGTTCATCGGACATACCTTCTTGGTGTGTCGATAATTTTTGTTATAATGTTAGTATATGTAATATATTACGTCTACTGGAAAGTTCTGTATGTTGATTGATTATGATGTTATTAAAACCATATTACATCAAGATCTATTTCTGATAACATCAGAGATTACAGAAAGCATAATTCTGCTCAGCAAAATACTTCGAAAGATATTTTGAAGATAGTATTGGTGTTTAAATATTCAAAATGTGTTCCGCATGAATTACGTAAGATGCATTTTGATGATCGAGTCATCATATGCCTATATCTGCCTGTTCATGAAAAAATCGAGCCTTTCTTGGACCTGATGATAATTGAGGATGATAAGTAGGTTACCTACGAAAACATCGTGAGGAAAATGGTATATTATGCGAAAAATCTAGTCCTTTTAACTTTTCAAACAAATATGATTCTGATTAAATAGAATGTTGTGTATATGGCTGGACATTTGAGAACCAATACATTGTCAACATTAAAAATTAAACGAAAAGCTCAATTCAGAAAAGTATTATTAGCAACTGTATAATTTAAAGAGAGCAGTCCAACAAAATATCCAGTTCAAAGTAGTGCTCCAAGAAAGAAGCCAAGAAAAGAGTTCGTCAAAAAAATTGCAGAACTTGGATGAGTAATTTTGTCCGATACACCATATTCTTCACACTTATCATCCTCCAACTATCACTTGTTTTTGTTCTTGAATAAAGTTTTGAAGGGAAAAAATTGAAAAAGAAGATATGAATCGAGATCCGTTTCCATTTTTCGCATGAGTAAACAAGCATTTTTTAAAAAATGGAGTCTACAGATTGTCCTTAAGTTGGTAAGAAATCCTTACTATTATAATAGCAATCATATTTTTAATAAAGTTTAGTGACGTTACGAAAAATTTGTATTGTGTTTTATTCCAAAAATTGACAGAACTTTTTTGTAGACCTAATATATAAGTAGGTAAATAGATAATTGAGCTCCAACAATGAATATAAAGCATCATTGTGTTACTGCAGTGTTTCTCAAACTTTTAGAATTCACGGCCCAATTATCAATCATAACTTTCATCATGTCCCCCCTTCCCATCGCTTACAATAAAATGTATACAATTAAAATGTATTTTGAGTATTTTGGCACTAAACCTACACCAATGCAACCTTAATTTTAAACTTTACAAATTACCAAGAATATGGAAATTTATTGACATTTTGCAAAACCGATTCTCAGCATTGAAAAAAAAGAATCCTATGTCTTTCTATTGCTGTTGCGTCCGGCCATGTCGGGCATTCTCACGGTTTCCCGAGAAGTTTCGGTTTGTATGGAATTTGTTTGGTCAGCTTAAAAGTTAAGTTAGGAGCGTGCGCAGATGTGAACAAAAGTTTTCTCATTTGGAGAAGGATAAAATTATGACGCCAACTTCAATTCCAGACTATCTCATTCGAGTCGATCCTTCTATCGCTATTGAATCTATTCTGAATGTGTATGTTATATATATTTTCGTGTAATTGCAATTCACTGTATTAAATATTCACGACAGCAGACTTATGCAGAACCAGGGATAAATTTTTAAGCAGGCGTAAGCGAGCATTAGACGATAGACAAGCATCAACAAGTACACAGACGAGCGTGGTTCCGAAAATAAAATCAAGAAAATATTCTCAAGAATACTTAAATTTTGGGTTCACTTGTACTGAAGTAAATAAAGAAGAAAGGCCCCTGTGTATTATTTGCTCAAAAATGCTGGCGGCAGATAGCATGAAGCCTAATAAACTTAAACGACATTTGGAAACGCTTCATAGTGAGTACGTAAACAAACCCAGAGAATTCTTCGAATTAAAATCATATCAAAACCAAAAATCATTGTTTAAAAAAACTTTGTCTGTGAATGAAAAAGCTTTAATTGCCTCTTACAAAGTTTCATATAAAATAGCCAGATGTAAAAACCATACACCATTGGTGAAGAGCTTATATTGACAGCCACAATTGAGATTGTAAAAATTATGTTTGGAGATAATTTTGCAAAACAATTGCAGTCTCTATAACTCTTTCAAGTGATACTGTTGCCCGTCGAATTGCTCATATAGCTGAAGATGTAGAGTGTCAGCTTTGGCAAAAGTTGCGTGACAAATTGTTTTCAATACAACTCGAGGAGGCAACAAATAGTGATAAAGATGCTCATTTCATTGCCTATGTTAGATTTTGTGATAATTTCTCAGTAGGTAGAAGAATTACTTTTCTGCAAAGTAATAGAATTAAAAGCAACAGCACTCGCATTATTTACTATCTTAAATGATTTTATGAACGAGGCAAACATAGAATGGAAAAATTGCGTCGGAATATGCACCGATGGTGCTCGTTCTATGTCAGGAAGATTCCAAAGTATTCAAGCACTTGTGAAACAAAAATCGCAACAGTGTGTCTGGATACATTGCATGATCCAAAGAAAAGCTTTGGCTTCCAAAGAAATGAGTCCTGGTTTGAATATTGTGTTAACCACGGTTATAACCGTAGTAAATTATATAAAAATGAGACCTCTGAAATCAAGAATCTTATACGCACTTTGTAAACACATGGTTGCAGTACATTATTGCGAGGCAAGATGGTTATCACGAGGGAAATTTTTGCAACGTGTTTATGAATTAAAAGAAGAAATCGCCGTTTACCTAGAAGAGGAATACAGACCGAAAGCGAGAATTTTCGCGATAGTTTATTTGTAATGAAATTGAGCTACATGGTTGACATATTCGAGAAATTAAATAACTTGAATTTTCAACTGCAAGGAGCAAATACACATATATTGGGTACGAGTGATAAAGTTAATGCTTTATGTAGGTAATTGGAATTGTGGAGCAGAAATTTAAAGCAAGAAAACTTTACAATGTTTGCAAATTTGAATGATTCTATTAAAACTTACAAGGCTGAAGAACAACATGTAAAAGTTGTTTTTGTAACCATTGAAAATCATTTAGCATTGCTAGCAAAGAATTTCAAAAAGTACTTTCTTGCTGACGACAAACTGATATCAAGTTACAAGTGGGTGAGGGATCCATTTCAAAATACTCCCGAAGGACTCTCAATTGAAGAGTAAGAAACCTTCACAGACTTCACGACAAGCGGCGAAACCAAAATACAGTTGAGTAATAAATCACTTTTTGAATTTTGGGCAGGAGTGGATGATGAGTTTTCTGATCTAAAAACAAGGGCATTTCACATTCTACTACCATTTTCAACATCTTACCTTTGTCAAACTGGATTTTCTGCAGAGGTTTCTTTGAAGACAAATATAGATCTCAGCTAAATATAGAAAAAGAGCTGAGCGTGTCTATTTCTAATATTAAACCTTCCTTCGAAAAACTTTGTTCTGAAAGACAGGTTCAAGGAAGTCACTAATAATTATTAAATTTGTTTTTAATTTAGTAAGTTGTTTTAATTTAAAAAGTTAATTATTAAATATGTCGAAATGTATTTTGTTTTGTATGTGTATGTGTTCTTTTCTTTCAGTCACTTAATCAATTTTTTTAAATAACATTTTCTCTTGGATATGCCCCAACAGGTTTGAGAATCACTGTGTTACTGTGTTCAATATTCAAGTAAATGAACATATTTGTTTTAGTAAAACTTCCACACGATTATGTCATTAATAAGTATCAAATAAAGTCCATAATTTGTAATTGTCAAATTGTAAATGACGAAAGTCATTTATTTTTGTGACCAAGTAATTGGTTGCATAGAAGCTAAAAGCTGTAATAACCATGTACAACCTTTCAGAATTTTTTTATAAATTTTGAAACACATACACATGTCCCAAGGGAGAAAATTTTGAAAACTTACAAGTAATCATCTATCTAACATTAATCAAGTATGATTATACGACTTGGTTGAAAAATGTATATAGATTACTTATGTATGATTATATATTTGTTCTATTGATTGCATGATTCTTCTTTATCTCGTCAATAATTATCAGGGAAAGTACAGTGTTACTGAACTAGCTGTCTTAATTTTCATTTATAAAATGGGTCCAAAACCATGTATCCAAAATATCAATTCATCAAGAGTACCACCCAATCTGCCCATTGCACTAAAAATAACAATTTGAGTACTCTGAACATAAGCAATTGCTATTATAACTCATCTGATACATCTAAAAGGTATTTTTCAAGTCAACATGTTTGCTGATTGCGTAAATTTAACTGCAAAAGTCAAATATTGAAAGTAAATTCCTTATTAAAAATTAGATTTCATCTTCATAAGAACGTTGTCTTCAAAATGATTATTGAGGTCGTATGCTTGAACAAACTATAATTATTTGCAATACTACATATTAACTTGAAATAGATGCAATACTAAATGAGATGTTGCACAAACAGACTACATTCACGAGCTATATCATTGGACATAATAGAAAGCTACAAATAATTATTTCTAGCTTTTATAAGTGATTTTCTAAAAAATTATTAAGTAAGCGAACACAATTACTAGATAATATCAATTATATCACATTCACTTCTTAATTTCACTTCCTTCCATTTATATTTAAAAATATATAGTTATCAGCTGGTTTACTGGAACATTTTTAAGTTTACAAGAGAAAATCTTATAATTAATCGTTGTGTTTTTAATAAATAAAGCATTCTAAAAAATCAGTTATTAATTGCTCATACACTTAGCACAACTTAAAATTAAGTAAATATAGATTTGTTTCTGTAATATAGTGCATCAAATTATTGGTTCTAAAAATGATTTGTTACCAATACATCATTCTATTTCAATATACAGTTGTAAAATCTCTGGCTCCAAATATTTAAATGTAATTTCGATTCTAATATTAGACTTTTAACACTTATATTTTAATTTAATTAAAATTGTTAAAATTAAAAACACGATTAATATTAGTAGGTACAATAGCATGTGTATACACATTTTATGAAAAACATATATTACAAAACATTACCAATTTTAGAATAATTCCTTTTCATTAAAATTTGTATGCTGATGTATAACAGCGGCTTTAATTAAAATTTACAAATAATGAAAACTGAAATTAAATTCAATCTATTGCAATTTATTAAACTTTCAGTATTTTGAAAATTTACCACTGCTTACAAAGAGTGTTTGAATTTATATACCACAAAATGTCTACGAGATTTCGTAAGTTTTATACACAGGCATGGAAAAAAATGACAATTTTTAACCAAAAAAGAAGTAATTTTTTTTTAAATCACTTATTTTTAAAACACTTTTCTCTAAGAGCTTCAACACTATTTTATAGAAAACAAGTAGCAAAGTTTCCTTATACATTTTAATAAGCAGGAAAATTGATTGAAAATATTGAAAAAAGATTCTTTATAAAATGGTAACTTAAGGACTTCAAACTAAACTGTTTTGCAACTTGTTGGCTACTTTGAAAGTAAAAGAAAAAATAATAATTTCTCTAATGAGTTAGAAAAGATAGCTTCAAACCGCTGACACAAAACTTTTATCTTTAAACTTAATTTTTCACACTTATTTAAACATTTACTTTAAGATAAGAGGATATTGAAAAATGGAATACGTTTTGAGCATTTTATCTCTAAGTTATTTTATTTGAATGATAAAATGTTACCTTCTTTAAATGTGTATTTTAGCATTTATTTCAGCTTATAAAGATCTTTTGAAGGAAATTAAAATGATGAATATAATTTAGTGAATTTTATTTTACCAATCATGCTGCTTGATGCATTCAAGACATTCCCTGTCCCAAACAACTAAAATTGCTTCAGAGATCAGTGAATTATTTAATCATCTGTTAAATACTAATTTACATACATTAATCGTATATTTATAATAAACTAATATTTAGTTATATTGCTTTATGGAATGTTATTTTCTTTGATTGCTTAGGTAAATAATTTAATGAGTTGTTTTTTTATTTAGAATTTAGAAATATCTTGGAATATTAAATATTATACCGTTTTCAGCTTTGTTTTAATGAAATACATTTACATTTGTAATATACTTCTTCTTAGTGACTGTCATTATAATTGCTTGCTAAAGAAAATTGCTTTTCTTCCCAATCTCTGATAACAAGGAATGTGTCACCTACAGGATTGATTTTCAAAGGACAGAAATGATAGCATTATCTACAATACATTATCTATATTAAGGGGGTGGTGCTATCGTAATCGCGAAAGTGTATGGTCCCTCCCAGTTTAAAAAAAAGTAGAAGTATTAATCGGAAGACACCCGAACGCTTAGACCGTCATTTCAAGAAATATGATTTCTGTTAAAATATATAGCCTCCACGAATAATTTTCATTCCTAACAGAAATTACCGAACACGATGAAACTTCAGCTGGTTTGGGTATAGAGCCCACTACTTTCTGTTAACAAGGATGGCGTTACTATATTTGTTCACAAAATTATAATTATTTATAATTGTCCTTTTTCACGAATACAGTCGTCAAATAAAAGTCATCAATTTAATAAAGTAGTGTACAAATTAAATAGCGTCTTCAATATTATCTCAAATTAACTTAGTATGAGCAGTAGAAATCCAAAAATAACAAAAATTTACATGTACAATTAACAATAGATAATATAGCTCCATATATTATCATTTATCACAGACATTACTCCATTAAATATAGTTCTAGTACTAAAATACTAATTTGAAATTCGTGTAAAACAATTTTAAGCTCAGAGGATTCCCATGTAGCACACACACACACACATACACACACACACAACTCTTGATTATTATTTAGTTTAAATATAGTGGGTACCAAAACTCTGAGACAACACAACCGAAAAATTTCTTTATACTACTTGGTATTTTCTCTTAGAAATATATTTAGATTTGAAAATAAATATATTTAATGCTTTAACAACTTATTCCTAATTGACGTTTTATTACAATAAGATAGAAAGTTTTTCAGTAAATCAGTTTGTATTTCGTTTCCATTTATTGGACTGTGAAATTTATAAATATTCTGAATGAAATTTGTTTTGTATTAAAATTTGCTTTTTTAGCAATGTTTTTCAATTTTTTTTTTCAAAATTCAATTTTTCATTTATCATTTTTCTACAAATATCATTAATGTTTTGAGCGATTTACTTTTTAACTAACATTTTCAAATTCGAAACTAATCTCAATGAACTTAAATTAATTCAAAACTATTATTTTAAACGAATTATTTAAATAAAATCGTACCTAATAATTTCAAATAACTTCTTTTTCAGAACAATTATAAAGAAAAATGAGAAAAACTACATATTTTATGTACATTATATTCCATATTATGTTTTTAACTACAACATTTACATCTGATTAAAAGATGTTAAATAGACATGGGTTAAAATTTATGTAATTTCTTTGAGAACTTCTTTCCATTGTTTATCATTTTTCATAAAAAAAGTTAAATGCTTATAAGTGAGATGCTGATATTTATTTTCCATTAACTGCCAAATATCACCAGTTACAGTAAAAGAGAATCCTTCTATTGGTTCCAGCACATGTAAAGTTTACAGCAAACAAATAAAATACAATATTTACATTGATTATATGTTACATCATTATTCCTAAGAACAGAGTGATTAATCCTTTAAATCCGTGTTAATATGGCAATGTTTTATTTTTCATTTTGTAAATTGATCTAATTTTCTTAAGGCATGACGTCTGTTGCATTTGGAGATCACACAAAAAATTCGCAAATGTCTTTCAAAGTATCTCTATTAAAACCGTCAACTATTGTATAAAAATGACTATTTCAATAGTCATTTCAAAGCACGTAAGGTTGCTAAACGGCATAGTAAAATACAGTTAAAATTCATCATGTTCTATAACTATGTATTATATATTATGCATATTGCTACGATGTTATTTTACTTTTTAATGCCAAGCATTTCATTAGAATAATAAAGTACAACTTTGAAAAGAGAAGAATAATGAATAATGTTAAAAATTGTTAAAATATTTACATGATCATATGATTTAAGGTTACGTTAAATAACGTATTGATTGCTTTTTAATAACGTATTCTCACATAAAAAAGCTAATTTAATTGCATATGAATTTATTTGTGAAAACAGTTACAACTTTTTCGGTAAAAAACATTACTTAAAACTAACACATTAATAAACTTATATCATTTAGTACTCTTGTGAAAAGTAGCTAGTTTTAACAAATGGATTCAAAGACACTATAAGGCTAGATATTAATTCATAGAACGAATATTTCTTACTAGTTTTTTATTAATTAGAAATTTAATTAAATAAAAACTTGTTACAGCATAAAAACAAATCTTGGATATCATTTCAATCGATTTCTTTTATTGTGTTTTCAAAAGAGAAAAATATATTATAAAATATATTTTTAATAAATAATTTCTGTTGCGCTCAAACAGAATAAACTTTGTTTCTTTAAGGGACCAAGATATGTTTATAGTTACTGTTATTTTTATGGTTATTTTAGAAATGTTGAGAAAATCTTATAAAAATTCTTTTTTACTTTACTAAAATAATTGTACATTTTACTTGTGTGAAAATTATCATTCGTTCCGTTTGAGATGAGTTTTATTGCAATGTGTAGAAGGAATACGAGAAATAACTGTTACTGGGATCTTCAAACGCACATTTTCAAAAAGCTACTAAATTCGACAATTTCGATATCACTACCACGGCACCAAATTGAATAGCCTCTTGGTTATAGCTATTCGAGTCTTATGAGAGACTCTCACGTGACCAAAAAGGCAAAATCGTTCAATAGTTTCAGTTTGCAAAAATTGATTGAATAATTTCATTTCAGAAAATAACTCTTTGGAAAAACGATAAAAAAATAACTTTTAAGATCGATTTCTTATACTTTTCCTACAAAGAGAAAAATATGAAGGTTTCTAAATTTAGGAAAAAAGAGCTTCTTGAGAAAATGATTAATTACTTATCGGCGAATTTTAACAATTATTTATGTTATTAGAGTTAATATATAAATTTTAAAAATAATTTCAATTGCGAACGGATTGTTTAACTGCAATATATATTGCTGTTTCATGAAATAAAGTCTAAGTAAAGAAATTGCTTACATGGCATATTAATGTTTTGTTGCTGTTTAATTTTACATTCTGGTATTTTTACAGATCAGCATTCATATCAATTGTTAAAAAAATCAGTACCCAAGTAAGAAGATTCTCACGCATGTAATAAAATATCTAAAGTATTAATTTTTAAGACAATACGCAGTTTAATTCATATATTCCGAAATAAAGAATATACAAAATATAACGATCTTAGGAGCTTTTCCTATTTAAAAATCATGTAATTTATCTTTTGTAACACATTTACTTTTTGCAAACTATCAGCATTTTCTGATTAATTTAAATGAAATATTAGTCACAAAAACTCAAAACAAATATTTTAAAGCATGAAAAACAAAAGTATTTCAATGCAAAATCTTTTAAAGACCAAATTAAAATTATCAAATGGAAATTTATTTACTCAAAATTTGACTCTGCTTTGTAAATAAAAACAGTAAGGTAAAAAAGCAATTTTTACAATTTTTAAAGGTGGTATTTATTGTTTATAGCCTTGCCAAATCACCTTAGAGAATGATTAAAATTGTTATCACCTTAGAGAATGATTAAAACTTATATTTAATATTTGTCATTCAATGTTGAGTGTTACTTTTCTTCTTCAGTCCAACACTCAGTAAAAATTTTATTCGTTTCGATAAATTATTAATTCAGTCTTAATTTTTTGTTGCTTACTTTTATAAGATAGAATACAGAAACTGTGCATTACTTATGATTGTAAAATAAAGAATTAAGCTTCATAATTCAAAGGTGGAAATGTTATCAAACAATCTCTGTCTTATTAGAGATAAATTCAGTCTCTGTGAGTTCGATGAGTGTTATATTTAATTGGAAAACAAGCTAAAAGAGAAACACACACATACACACACACACACACACACACACACATATATATATATATATATATATATATATAAGTAATGTAATATTTGTAGTATGGTATTTATAACAACAACATTACATTGCACATACAACATGTAAGCTCATATATATTGTATTTAATTAGATTATAACACATGTTTTACACAAGAAACTAACTTAAAATTAACTTTGTTTCAACAATTTCTATTGTACAACTGTGTATTATATTTAAGTACATTAATGATTGCCATTGTTTGCCAATACGATAAGATTAACAAACATTTATAGTATTTATTTATATTTCAAATGAACTTCAATTTAATTATCAATAGATTTAGATTAAATCACTTAATATACTTTAAAATAATTTCAATTCAGTATTTAATGTATTTAATTCAGTATGTAGTCTTCTCTGATTTACAGGATATTGCGGCCATGTCTCGCAATATGTAAAAGGAATTAGATTAGTAGGTACAATAAAAATAATCAACTTTGTCAATTCGTATTATCCACGATTATCTGTTATTTTGGCGATTATCTTCAGGCAATATTAAAGCTAGACACAAAAGCTATAAGTAAAAACCCTGGATGCTAAGAATTTTTCAAATGAATCCCAGATTTTAAAGGCTATCATGATTGAGGTTGTTACTGTATCAGGAAGCAAAATATAGATCGAATGCACAAAATGGACGAACCCAACTACTAATTTAATAGCTTGAAATTCCACCATGAATTCATTGTAGCCTCTTCATGCTAGCTCAGTTTGTGATAATAATTCATGCCTTTAATACTTAAACATATGAAGAGTCTCATTATTGATTTCTATACTTAAAATTTCCTGAACTCCTTAATAGCAGATCAAATTCCCTAATACTGAAAATTTTGTTTCATTTTTCCCATATAGACAAACCATACGATCAATAATGATAACATGCTGTCATGTGTTGCTGACACAATTGCACACAACATGTTACAGCTACAAAATTCCGGCAGAAAATTGAAGATGCACCAAAACGAGCACGTAATACTCCCATTTATACTCATCTTATGTTCATACCCAACTGAATAAAAATGACTTTTACAGCTATATGTATAACAGGTTTGTTCACCTAAGTCAGTACTACGTATTTTTAAAATAGCATACAAATTTAGTCATGGGCTTTCCTCACTATATTTTACAAATGAAAGCTATATGTAAAAATAAAAATGTGAAAAAATCTTTTCCATATTTTCAAGTTTGTTCCATACTTTCAAAGTAGAATTAATTTTGTTATGAATGATATTTTTAGTTGGAAGATAAATAATTTACTAATTTATAGAAACTAACTCAGATATTGCTTGAGTAAATTATCTTA
Organism: Latrodectus hesperus; assembly: GCA_037975125.1. Lineage (NCBI taxonomy): Eukaryota > Metazoa > Arthropoda > Arachnida > Araneae > Theridiidae > Latrodectus > Latrodectus hesperus. Next base: position 70,185,865 of record CM075854.1, read on the forward strand.
AATGCACGTTTACCAGAAAACTATTGTACTTGAATGTTGCCCGAATAATACATTCAGATATTTTTGACACTATTTCATTAGAGTTCATATTTTGTATAACATTCAGCATTTGAAATCTTTTGCACAGTATAGTGTCTGGCAACTCGTTTTGAACGTTTGTCTTGTTGAACAGGGATTGTAAACAAAAGAAAAGCATGCAAGTAAATTGATATTGCATTTCAATTAATGTGGCAACAAAGTCTCTCCATTTGTCTTCATTGATTTTGATCTCCATATTCAATACGATAAGGATTTAAGCAATTCTATTTTGACATTAAAAAATGTAATTCGTATTCAATAATATTCTTTTTCAGTATTTTTGCATCAGTAAAAAATTAACTGTTATAATTTGATGTATACTGATATTGATAAAATAATCAATTGTTAATAACATTATAATAAATGTGTTTAGAAAATTTGCATACATTAAATTTATTCAATGAATATGTTAAATCCCGTAGAAAGTATTAGACTTAACATCTTTATCTTCTGTTATTTTTGCATTTTTACTGTCATATTACACATTTAAAAAATACTTAGAAAACATAATTCCCGTCTGAAAACGATGAACAAAACAGCACTATTTAATGTGCCAATATTTATAGAATTCTTATAAATTTTATTATTAATATTAAAAAAAATTAATTTTAAAATAAATGTAATTAATTTCTATATATAAATATTTATCAATGATTAAAACGGATATTTTAAAGAATTTAACAAATGTTATTCAGCACAATATAATTCATGGTATCCAATTACTATATCTTCATTTTATGTATAAACATTATTAAGAAATTAAAGCACATATTTATTTTAAAGTTCCTATTAGAGAATATTTATTGGTACATATATATATATATGTACCAATATATATATATATATATATATATATATATATATATATATATATATATATATATATATATATATATATATATATATATATATATATATATATATATATATATATATATATATATATATATATATATAATATATATATATATATATATATATATATATATATATATATATATATATATATATATATATATATATATATATATATATATATATATATATATATATATATATATATATATATATATATATATATATATATATATATATATATATATATATATATATATATATATACATATATATATATAATGCAAGATTTGCTATAGAATATTTGATTATTAATTTTATAAAATATACTATTTGCTTACATCAAAGTATTTTTATGCTTATCATAAAACATTATAAATTGATGCGTGGGATGTATAGATTTAAACTAGTGGAACAAATGTTTGAACAATCTCAGAAGATTAAATTATTTTAATAAATATTTTTTTACTGTCTGCTGATTAACTAATTTTATAATCATCTCGTCTGGGTTGTTTTTTTCCAATGCTGCAAAAAAAGGAATTTACGTAATACTTAAATTCAATATTTTTGTCTTTTTGTTTTTATTTTATTCTTGTTTAATTATTTAAAAAAATTAATTAGTAATTTTTTGGGATTTATAATTATTTAGTTACTTTAAGTTTTTTTTTGTAGAAAGAATTAAGATTGTGACCAATAAATATTTTACATCTATTTAAATAGAATTATTTAATAAATGTTTTTATAAATAGTAAAGTACGTGCATTATTTCAAAAATTACATAAATTTCAGTAAACTATAAATTGTTAATTAATTTTATTTAAAATTTTCAAAACTTTCAAAATGCTTAAATTAGTTTATTCTTAAAAGATTTATAAAATTATACTGTTTCGTTAATACTTTCAAGTTCTTCCATCTTTGTTGAACATTTTTAATTAACAATCTTATAACCTAAACATTTACTAAAATATCTGTTTTTTATTATGTAGTTAAAATGTGTGATGAAAATAAGAAATGCATGGGAACACACAAACTTCTATATCTTTTAAAGGTAATCAGTTATCATTCTTTAAACAAAATTCTGGTTACGATACTGGTGGTGAACGGCATTTAAGCACTTTTTGCTCAAAAATAAACTCCGTTAGCTTAAGGTAAAAAAAGATCTAATGACTGCGAAGGAAATAATATCAAAATACACAATTATTACATAACAATTTTCATTTTCATGTAAATTATCTTTTTGAAACTTTATAATTGTGCTCAGTAAATCCCTTTTGATAAAAATATTCTGTTTAAGCAATTTATTTCTCGTCCTTAACCGAGAATCTTCACAATAAAAAAAACCAAAGGATTGAAGTAGTTAACATATTCTTTGAAATATTATGACTTAACAAACAACAAAGGATTGGATGCAATACGTTCATATGCTTGATTAACCCCTCCTCAAATCTCCATACTTCAATTTTTGTACCAAGCAATCTACATAGTTCGCGCGTGAGCTAAGATTTTTTTCACCAAACTTAAACTTCAAGAGTAATTAGAAACCAAGTAAGGCAAGACTTATTCGAGATTAAAAGATATTCTATATAGTTGCAATTTCCTTTGTTTCATTAATGTAAAGCTATCTTTTTCTTCACAACAAGTTTCTGACGTATAATGGTATCCAAATTTATTATAATTTAAATATCCAGGTGGGGTATTTGATCCCAAATTAAGATGGTGGTCACATGTAAAAGACTTGTTCAACCATGCTACGAAGAGACACAGTGTCCTTGGAGCAAGGTGAGATTGCACTGGATAAACCCTGCCCCAAACATATTACACCTTCATCCTTTATCTTCTGATTTACTGCTGTAATCCACTTGTTACGGCCAGGGAAAATGTACTCAATACTCTTAAAAAATCCAAAATTAGTCCTTGAGTTTGGTTTCTGATGCTGTTTAGAGCACCTCAATCAACGTGATGGTTGTGTTGACTGGTGATAAGCGTTTAAGATCAACAATTCAAGAGAGGCTCTTAATTATCTGGAAAAGATCATTGCAGTTCCTGTATGTTTTTCACACTGGAATAAAGTCCAAAAAGACCTGACTAGAAATCTAAAGATCCTGATTGTCTTTTTGCAGGGAGTTTTTCAGTTAAAAAATTCACTTTATTTAAAGCATGAACCATAATTATTTGTTCCAAAACAAAATCCAATAAATTTTAAATGTTTCTTGATCATTGTGGACTTTTGTTAATAAGTAGTACCGACCCTTCTATTCTGAGAATTCTCGCCCTCGAACTATTAAGATTTCTTAACCTTAACCAGAGTGGATTCGAATCTCTATCAATAGACCTCTACTGTTTGATGATCCTAACGCTAGTACTGGAGTTTTCTTCGAATATTTTTTCTTTCTATATATCTCTTTCTACATCCCTGTAGGCCGAGGTACTGCGTTTGACGAAGAAATTGCTGCAATCCACTCAGCTCAGTTATCCTCAGTGATTCCAGGCCTGCTCTGTTGGCTATTGCTTAAGATAAGGATCCCATAACGGAGGACGCATTTTATTATCTTCACTGTCTGAAACACTTGGCATTACTCGAGAAAACTATAGTCCTTCAGTGGGTTCCCAATCACAGTGGAATTCCAGGTAATGAAAAAGCCAACTTATAGGCTAAAAAGGGTGTTTTAATCACGTAGAATAATTCTATACCTATAGCCTTCCATACTATTAAAATATCTCAGTGTGCGCTCAGGAAGAACAATATCAATGTTTTTCTCATAAATCTTGGTAGAATGCTACCCCGAATCTGTGCAACTGCCCAAAACGTAGAGCGTTCGCTGAATTCCACCTTGATACTGGACATGAGTGCCTTCGAAATCATCTATATAGATTCCGAATTGTTCATTCTCCAATATATATTCTGAGTAGGTTGGAGAAGTGAAGGACTACACACACATTTACCCCACTGGCCGGCTTTGCATAAGACTTTTTTCGCAAAGCGTCACTGAGCGCAAAGAGTCACAAAGCAAGAGAAATGCTAGTTTAATGTACTCTGTTGCAGATGTTTTTTCTTGTTGTATTCTATTCTTTTCGATCTTTACTTTAATTGTTTTTGCTGAATTTGCTCATAATCTACAATTAGAAGTGAAAATGCCACATTTTTCTCTAATAGTCATATTGTGCATGGATGTCTTGAATTACATGTTGCTCAAAAGTACTTTGCGTTCAGAACATCCTTCGTATTGGCTTAGTACTTTAAATCCCTCTTGAATTATTTAAACAACAATAGCATTTGCATAACCTGAAAGTGAAATATTCAGTTCAACAGTAATTTTTGTAGCTGTTATCCTCGCACTTTTTTGTTACAATCAACAACAGTAATCTACCATACAGATCATTTTCATTTACTCTTAGGTTTTATTGATTTGATTTTCTAGTTTGATGTATAAAAAAAAAGAATACGTTTCACATATACATGCACTTTAACTAGTTTGGTACCAAAATCATTATCTATTCAAGTTCAAATGATTTTTCAACTTTGAAAACATTTCTGTATCAAACGCTCGTGTCATGATTTTACAGAACAAAGTCTCATCCACATAATAGATGAAGAGTGTATTGAGAATATGCTAATGGTGTCATTGGTAAATGCTATAATAATACCAATATATTAATCACAAAGAAAATTTCTAATTCAGCAATATAGTTTTAGCAAGAATTTTCTAATTTTTGTTGAACTACTGAATAGTTAATAGAGAAATATTATTCTTTTTCTCAAAACATGGAGAATTTACAATTTGTTTTTATTCAGAAGGTGAAATAATACAGATATATACAATTATAATGAATATTTTGGAATCTGCATTTTATATTTCTGCAATGATATCCTTTTTACTGAAATCTAAGAGTTTTTTTTTTTTTAATTTAAACATTTTTTTTATTTTACAGATAGCAAACATTAGCCACTTGTTCACGGACTCTCCAGTGTTTCTTGACAGTGCCCTTGTATAGAGAAAGTACAGTACAATAGTTTAGATGTTCATAAATCATTGGTTGGTTAGAGTCACACAAATCACTTTAATTCTATAGAGATGTTTCTGTAAGCCGGCATGTCCAGTCAGTCCTCTAAATTGAGCCACCGCAGACTTTCTTAGAAAACTAGGAACAGTTCTTTCCTTCTCAGAATCTTCCATCTCTTATTCCTCTAAAACAATTATTATTTGAAATAATATTAGTTGCATATTTCATGCTTTTTATGTATGTCACTTTCATTAATATAATAAGATTTGTATGCAATTCATTTTTTATTGACAACTGCTAAAAATGTTCTCAACAATTCTTCAAAAATATCAAAGTAGTTTGTCATATTCTTATAAATTCATATTTAAATTTCATTTAAAGAAATTAAATTTTATTTTATCTCAATTGATTCATAGGCATATGTAGTCATGTGTAAGAAATCTCAATGGTTATACAAATCATTTCCGGTTTATAGAATTTTAATTGTAAACTTTTTTAGCATGATACTTCATTGAAAACATTTTCTACTTAGATTTAAAAATTCATATGTGATTATATATTTTATGTGATTTATCCCTACGGTCATATTTTGAAAAGGATGTTGTTTCGATTAATTTAAATCCGGATAATTATAAAGTTCCTTGACTGAGCAATGGCTCCAAGCTGTTGAATTGAAAGCTAGAGTGCTAACTATTCTCATTTACAAACTTCTTTCATTTCAGGTTTATTAATATTTTGAATTTAATCATTTTTGCGAGCATAAAATAAAAATCTTTTCCAGAAGAAACGTGAAACAATCAAATAAAAATATGCTCTCATTACCTATCTTTTCCATAAACTTCTCTCCTACCTATAATTTATTCTCAACTCGCCTGTTATTTATTTTCAGATATAATTAGTGCTGATATATGGAAGAATATGGAACTCATTAATTTAATGTAATTCTGTGCAAAAGTTGAAATGTCACTATTTCAAAATGATAAAACTTAAGTGAGTTAAACTGCTAAAATTCAAAATGTATAAACTTATAGTTTTATTCTGAGTTTATCAAGCATTCAACGTTAGAATACTTAAATCACATTAAGCATACAATTTAAATAATTTATTTTAAAAACGGTTCTGTGTTTGATGCCTAACTGGAAAAAATTTCAATAACTTAGCTTGTCAGCAAAAATAATATAGACAACAGGTACATCAGTACTATTCAATTTCAAAAATTATTTCCTTGAAAGCAATACAGAGAAAGTAAGGTTTGAAATAAGCGTTAATAGTGTTTTTCTGTGATGCTAAATTAGTAAGAACATTCTCCAAATTTCCGGAACATTGATTATAAAAGAGCACAATGTGAAAGATGCTTGTTTTTCATTTACTTCTTCACAGTCCTGTTTTGAATACGAAGTCTAATTTGAAAGAAACTTGCAATCCTGAGGAAGATATACGAGTAGTTATGAAAGAGCACGAGTTTTTTTCGTGCTGGAAATCTGAAACTCTGCGCTTCATTTTATCAAAAATAAATATTAAAAATTTGAAGCTCCCTAGGTATTATAATAAATAAAAATATCATATCATAACTTCTCTGACATTTTTAGAGGTTCCTTTATTTTAATGCATATTGATATGGAGCTCTTGCAAATCAAATTATTGTAAAATTTGGTAATGAAACAGAAAATATTTTGTGTAGAGAATGACCATTACATTTTCATAACCATTAACTTTAGTTCATTTAAGATACGTTTGAGCAACGGAATCGGGGTAGGAAAATATTATGTTTATAATAAAACATAGATACTGTATTTATTAAGGAATGAAATTTAAATCGCCAAATTCTAACGAAAGGAAATGTGAGATACTCTATATTTTCTCTCGGTAAAATTTAAAAAGAAAAATATTACTATTTATAAAGGAAATTGTAATTTTATATTAATGTAAAGCTATTTTTTCCATAGATATGAAGTTAAAAACTTAACTTTACTTGTGAATGACATCAAATATTCCATAAATAATCCAGATATTAGAATGTTTTAAATCACACATTAATGTTAAAAATAACTTTTTTTTAACAAAGCATTACCTGTTAAAAATATTTGTTTGATAAACCCAATCATTTACATAATGCTATAGTGATTTATGCTGAGCAAATTTCACTATGTTTATAATTGTGTGATTTTGATGAGATTTTTCATAAAATACTTAAAAAATCTTAAGTATACACTTTAAAAATATTAAATATTTAAAATTATGATATGCACCATTCTGAAGTTTGTAAATTAATCATATTTCAAGATATTGATGTGATTTACTACCCATTTTTTGAAATAAAAATAAGGCTTTTAATTCAATAACATGAATGTTTCTCGAAATTATACGTAGCTAAGGCGTAAGACAAAATTTAAATGAGACAAATTTAAATTAATAATGCATTATTATTATACAAAAAAGTATATAAATAAGTCTTTAAAGTAAAATCAAATATATTTGCCTTTTTAATATATAAAATAATCTAACAAAACTATCCATTATCAATTTATCAGTATAATTTCGTGTGAAATATTTAAAATAAAATCATTTCTTCTAAAATTATTTTTATTGCAATCGGAAGCTTCAGGTAACCAAAACAAAATTTAATAATTGTTACATCTATTTTCACAAAAGTAATTACTTCCAATGATTGTTGAAATTAAGTTTATTTTGCCTTTACATGCGTTTACTGTTACTTTATTTTTAAACGTAAGCAAACTCAACAATACTTACGCAATAGAGGTTTTTTAGCTTCAGTTTATATTTTGATTACAAGCTAATTATTAAGTTGTTAATATCCATTTAAGAGCATTGCTCAAAAAATAAATAAGAAAATAATCTTCATTATATTGAGTTTAGCTGTGGCTATTTTAAGGATATATATTAAAATTATTAAAAATTTCCCAATTAAATAAATTTTGAGAATATTTTAATGAATTTTCAATTTTTATGAATATTAAAAATATTTTCAGTGTCATTACTAATTATTTAGTATTTTAAACGATGCAATCAAATCCAAGAAAAGTATATTTATTATAACATTCTTTGGCTTAAAAAAAGCCACGAAATTTATTTTCAAAATAACAAATTTAATACAAAATTATATTTTTTTATTCCATGAATGTGAAACTTCTAGAGTTCTTAAGTGATTAAAGTTAACTAATATGAGGGTGTAATATACTTACATGTGAGATTAAAATCCTCATGATTCAAAACACTTTAAGGAAAATTTATGCATTTCATAATAAAAAGTATATACATTTTAGAAAAATATTATTTAAATGACATAATTAAATTCTGTTTGATTGCAAGATTGAAATTTCTTACATTGCTACATGTCTGAAATATATATATATATATATATATATATATATATATATATATATATATATATATATATATATATATATATATATATATATATATATATATATATATATATATATATATATATATATATATATATATATATATATATATATATATATATATATATATATATATATATATATATATATTTGTCAAAAATGAGTAGCGCATCAAATTTCTAATGAAATAATTTAAGCAACATCCAATATGGAATATACTTTAATTTTCAAGGTTTTATTTATGAAAATTTAGATTAGTTCAGTGTAGACTTCCTTACTAATAATTTATTTTTGTATTTCAATGTTCTAAAGAAATTAAGTACCTCAAGCCCCACTGACGTCTTGAAATCTGAGAAAAAATTCAATTGCATTCCCATCAATGTCACCTTCAGAATGAAAATGACATCATATATGTTTTTAGATTAAAAAGAAATTAAAAGTCATTCTTATTTAGGGGAAATTAATAAAGTGTATAAAATATGTGACTGGTTTATTTTTATTTAAGAAAATACATTTTTCAAAGTCAAAAGAAGCATTTCCATCATAGATCACGAGTCTTTTAAAGTTCACTTCTTGCAATATTTCTAGGGATTATTTGATAAAGTACCAAAGTACGGTGACTGCTTTCTCGTCGCCCAACAAAATGACTCTACTTCTGACAAAACAGGTATACTTAAATTATTTTTTCTATCGAAAGAATGTTCAGCTTTCTAGTCGCGGAACAATTTTTAAGGACCTATGATAGTTCGTATATCATGAATGAACTATCACGAGATTGAAGATGATTTTCAAATGCCAAACACAGAAGGGTTAAATTTTCAATTTGAAAAATAATATAAACTTTATGTAGATAGATTTAATATTTTACATATGTAGATATATTAGATAGTATAGATTTTAATAGTTTACATATGTAAAATAAATTTAATAGCCGTCATTTCAAGTTTCAATAGAATTTATCAAAAAATTATCTTAAACTTTATAAAAGTAAGAGAGGGAATTTTAGTGTTGTTTTTAACTTTTCATTGAATGACTATTTTAATTCTCATTTTCGTTTTTATTGTTGTAAGATTTTTAAAAACTGAAACTGTATTAAAACTATGGAATCTGTATATCAATTATTATATTCTTATGAAATTAGCTGTAAAGGAGTTTAATGTCTATAGTCTATAGAGTTTAATTAATAAAGCTTAAAGAGTGATAAGTTAATATTCCTTTTCTTCATAATCTGACATTTGTATTGGAACTAAAACACATCCTTTAAGAATATTATATGAATTTGATATTTTATTATCAACCTAAATGTCAAGGAATAATAAGTTATTAAATTCACAAGAAAATGTTTTCTCACAGATGAAAAACAAAACTACTTTTTTGTAGTTATTATTAACTAAAAGTAGTGTCAATAATTTACTTAAATATATTTTATATTTGTGTGAAATACATACACATTTAGTGAAATCAATAAAACTAGTTTTTCGGTAAACAATACTAGTTGATCACGAAAAATATATATATGCGATGGAAAATTCTCCTTTTTCTTGCTGAACACAACCACATAATTAAACATTTGAATGTGAGTCGAAGTGTATAGTTTCTAAATATTCACTTTTAATATTTAATCCGTAAAATTATAATTACTCTACTTGATAAAATTTAATAGTTAAAGATACATTCTTTATAATTAAGGACACTGCAAAGTTGAAAAAAAATGAAACAAGCTGAATTATTCGTGCTAAAATCATTAATGTTCAAAACTTTCCCATTTTCCATGAAAAAACGTGATTATAGAATGTTTATGTTTTAATAATTTTAGCACAAGCATGATGTTATGCAAATGAAGAGTAATAACAAGCCAAACGTAAACACTTTAAGTAATTATAAACTTAATTGCAAGGTAAAATGCAATATTTTACATACAATACAGGTGCACAATGTTATCAGTTTCAAGTTACTTTAATTACTAAACTCTTGAAGATAAATGTATCTCAAATAGTTTGGTTTTAAAAGCAAATTGATTTAACTCAATGAATACTTTCATAATTCTTACATAGAATTTAACAAATATAATAACTGATTTCCTGCACAGTTATTGTCTTTAGTACACGTATTAACATGTTTAACTATAAAAGTTTTTAATTTATGTATTTTCAACTAAATATCTTTAAAAGAAAGAAACTTTTTTATGTTGATTAAATCAAAAATTAAAAATAATAAGGCGAAATTTCAAATACTTTTGTCAAAGGCACTAATGCACAAAATTAAAGTATACAAGTTAAAGAAGACTTAAGTTAATTTTTATAAAACTAAGAACCGGAATAATTTGTTAAATGTTTGCTTAGATTCTGAAATTAATACCAAATTTTATTATGTACAGTAATAAAATTTGGTATTAATTTATATTCTTTGCACTTGCATTATTAATTCAATATTATATTGTATTTGCAATGTGAAAATATATTTTGAAATATTACAAATCTTTTGATAGAAAATATTAACATAATACATTCTATATAGCTTCTAATATATTTAAAGAAAACTATTAGTCAACAGCTCTAGATATATATATATATATATATATATATATATATATATATATATATATATATATATATATATATATATATATATATATATATATATATATAAAGTTAATTGTAAATGTTAAAATTAATTTGCAGAGGTGTGGACTCTGTGACTCTCCCATATCCCATATGTACTCTGTGCAAACAACATCAAATACTTGATGCTACTCATCTCGACTCGAGCTCTGCACTTGTGTTTTTTAATTGTAGAGTTCAGAAATATTGGAAGGCTATAGAAATGATGGCGTAATAGCAAAATTTCTGGGTATTTGTAATAAATAAATAAATGTTAAAATTATGGAGTCAAATATACTTTATTTCTAAAAAAATTGAAGAATTAAGTAGGTCTAGAAAATTTTTATTAAATTACTAATAATAATAGTTGCAAAACTAAGCTAAATAGCAAGGTTGATCCTTATGCATCCATGATAAAATGCTTTGCTTATGACTGTTTAGCTCATCTCAACTTGTGAGTTTCTTATTATCTGATAATTCCTTCAGTTTTGTCTGTTAAGAAGCATTTCAAAACGTTTCTTACTTTTCTTTGACTTCTTGATAAGTTCAGTTGAATATCATCTTTTTTGAGTAAGAGCTTCTGAGATTTATCGCAAAGAAACTTTAAATTTATATCACATAGCCGCAACATTATGTGTTTGTTTTACCTATATGAAAAATTATTGCCATTCCTTTAACAAAAATTGTCTTTTAAATGACGAAAGAAAATGTCAAACTGCAAAATGTTTTCATGAGAGCATTAGCAATATTTTAATGAGAGTGAAGCAAATACATTTCCTGACTTATATGCCTTACACTAAGTTAGGAACAAATGCAAAGTGGGGTGTACAAAGTCTAAAATAAACCTTTGAAATTTATATTTTCCAAAGAACGTATATAAAATAATAGACATACGAGAATCAGTAACACTACTGATAATATGCAATGCAAATGTTAGAGAGCATTGATGCTCACAGCAAACATTAAATTATAATTTGCTTTTAATATTTAAATTTTTTTTCTGTTTTATATGAAAAATTTGAGATTTAGTATTCGATGAATGAATTCTGATTAATCAGTCATTTCTTTCAAGATTTAACTACATTCAGAATAAATCAATCTTCATTCCTCCTTAGTTATAAGATAAACAATATTCATCATCATATAAAAAGTTTGAAGATGATTTAAATTTCTTTATTTAGTCTTATGAAATTTTGTACTTTGATGAAAAACATTTTGCACTTGACGAAGCGTAAACCCTATTTGAACTTGCCATTCACATCCAATGTGATGCAAAACCGACGCATCCCATTAAATAGGACAAAAATATTAGACTTTTACGCAGTAAAGGCTAATATTACTAATCATATTTTACTTTATAAATATTGTCCTTTTTTAGAACGTTATAATTTGCAGAAAATTTATTATTTATATCAAATTAATAATATTCTATGCATTGTGTGTGTGTGAGTCACGTTAAATTTATTTATACTACTGAGCAATTTCAGTTAAGGTAATATCGATTTAAACAAGCTAAATATATATCACTATGACAATCTTAAAATTCACAGATTATATATATATATATATATATATATATATATATATATATATATATATATATATATATATATATATATATATATATATATATATATATATATATATATATATATATATATATATATATATATATATATATACGAGGTTTGTCCGGAAAATACGTATAAAAGTTGAATAATAACTTTATTTTACATTTATTCAGGTATTACAATATGGTCTCCTTCAAAGTACTCACCTTAGACGATATACATTTCTGCCAACGCCGTTTCCACTGCTGATAACATTGCTGAAAGTCTTCAGTTCTGATGATGTTCAATTGCCATGTCGTTTCTGCCTTGATGCCTTCCACATCTCCCAAGTGCCGCCCCCGAAGCACCATTTTGCGTTTCGGGAACAAGAAGAAGTCACAAGGGGCTAAATCGGGTGAATAAGGCAGGTGCTCCGTCACCGTTATTGAGCTACGGGCCAAAAACTCACGCACAACGAGCGACGTGTGAGCAGGCGCATTGTCGTGATGAAGGATCCACCTGCCCCCTTTTGGCCATTCTCACGGCAATTCTTGCCCAGCTTTGCAAGAAACTTGATGTTGATGCGCGTTTCTCAATCACAGAGAACTTCATGCCGACGGCAGGTGAAAAAGGGTAACTTTCAACAAGCAGCCGCACACTCCTATTTACACGCAGAGCTGTCTGACTCAAACTGAGCGTTGGTAAGATTGGTTACAACAGTAATGCCACCTGGCGGTGACTGCAAACTGTAAAATAAAGTTATTATTCGACTTTTATCCATATTTTCCGGACATACCTCGTATATATATATATATATATATATATATATATATATATATATATATATATATATATATATATATATATATATATATATATATATATATATATATATATATATATATATATATATATACAGGACGATCTTTTTTAAAGTTACAGTGTTTGAAGCGTCCTGTAACGCGATCTAATAGCCAAAATGACACCAAACTTGGAATTTAAACTAATCAAGATATGGGAAAAAAATTTTTAGTTTCAAAAGTTACCGCTATGGCGTTTTGTGGCGATGCTGTAGCTTACAATACGAGAATTAGCATAAGACACGGGTATCAAAGAAAAATGTAAATGTCGTGCGATGACAGTGCCAGTAATAGGGGCTGTAAAAGCAAGTAGTAGACAGCTCCGGAAAATCTCAGCTGCAGTAAACGAGCTCCAGTGGCCATACCTCTCATGTAATCGAAATTTGCGTTTATGTTGGTGGAGTATCAAATTTGTCTATTCTAAAGGACAACATAACAAAGACAGTGCGGAATACTCCTCGTGATATGTTATGCATCGCTGTGGAGAACATTGTGCACAGAATGCACGTTGTTATTTCTGAGAAAGGTGCTCACATTGAATGTGGTCTAATTCCTCACCGGGGAAGTTAGTATTGTAAATAAACATTGATAATTTAACTGTACGATTGTATGTGTTAGTAATTTTCTTTTCTCACATTTCATACATTGTAAAACGATACATAATGCCCTAGCGGTGATTTTTGGAACGAATTTTTTTTTTCACGGAATCTTTTTTTCCCGTGTTTTGATTAGTCTAAATACCAAGTTTGGTGCCATTTCGGCGATAAGATCGCGCTACAGGGTGCTCCAAGCACTGTCACTTTAAAATAGATCACCATTTATATATATATATATATATTCCAACTATTTACTATATTTAGTATTTTCAATGTATTATTCTCCATCTAATATTTGATTATTAATTTTTAAAATATACTTTTATAATATATATTTAAAAAGTAAAATATGATTAGAAATACCAGCCTTTACTGCGTCTAATATTCAAAAAAAAAGTCTAATATTCATATCCTATTTTATGGGATGCGTCTGTTTTGCATCACATTGGACGTGAATGGCAGGTTCAAATATTGTTTACGCTTCGTCAAGTGCAAAATGTTTTTCATCAAAGCTTAAAGTTTCATAAGACCAAATAAAGAAATTTAAATTATCTTCAAGTGTTTTATATAATGATGAATATTGTTTATCGTATAACTAAAGAGGAATGAATATTGCTTAATTATGAATGTAGTTAAATCTTGAAGGAAATATCTGATTAATCAGACTTCATTCATCGAACACTAAATCCCAAATTTTTCATATGAAACAGAAAAAAAAAAATTAAATATTAAAAGCAAATTATAATTTAATGTTTGCTGTGAGCTTCAATGCTCTATCATTTACATTGCATATTATCAGTAGTGTTATTGATTATCGTATGGCTATTGTTTTATAAAAGTTCTTTTGAAAATATAAATTTCAAAGGTTTAATTTAGACTTCGTACACATGTGTAAAAATAAATATATTACTAATATATTAATTTAGCATGAAAAGACCTAACATTATGTATATACGTATTTTCTAACATAGATAAAAGAAATAGATAAACATTTTTCTCGTTAATTTTAATTTAAATATATTATATTATGTAGGCAAGTGTTCTCAAATTATAGTCTACCCATTGAAAGCTCAGAAAATCTTTTTTTATTTCTAAAAGCAGATTATAAATAGGTACAGCAAAAAAGATAAGGGTAAAGATCAAAAACGCAGAATACAGCAAACAGAAAGAGCTACAACAAAGTCCATGAAGGAAATCTTATGAATCAAAAAAGATCCTTTCAATCATGTTATGCAAAGGACTGAAAATATAGCTCCAACAGCGCTCGCATTTAATGTTTATTTACATGTTTTTTTATGAATTTGATCCCTGAATATGATTCACAAAAATTCATATATTGTTCATTATTTTAAATCAATTTGCTGCATTTTATTAGTAAATTTGCATAGGAATCACAAACTATTTAAATCTTCGTATTAGAAAATTCGAAGAATGATTCATAAGGAACAAAATGAAAAGCTTTTTTAATTTATAATTTAATCAAAACTTATACCGAGTATGTAGGCGCTGTATATGAATTAAATTAAATAACAATAATATGAATTAAATTAAATAACAATAAATGTAAAAATTTTATGTAATGGAATATTCCAATTTGAAACATATTTTATATTCTTATGCAAGCTTTTATTTCCTAGTCAACAATTGGTTTTTTTCACTAATGATTTTTCCGATTTTATAAAAGAAAATCCAATAGGTAGATTTGGAAATTCCGATTTGACCTTTCGTAGATTAAAGAGTTTATTTGTTTTTGATTTAAAGTTTATTAAATAGTACCCGAATTAAGTCAGAAACAAAACTAATTTTTAAAACAGAATTTACATTGTCATTTTGTTCGGTTATGCATAATCGTAATTCGATAATTAATGATTGCTTGGAACTGTCAATAAATTTTAGTATCATAAATTCTTGTGCGATTGAGTTTGTTGTTTAAAAAGCATAATAAATAAAGATTTCAATAATTCAAAAATTCGGTATATTATTGTCAATTAGATGTATTCTAATTGTATTATAAGCCCTGATTTTTATGTCCATCATTTTAAAATAAAATGTGCTTATTATTAGTTTAATAGAAAGTGTTTTCAATAAAGTTTCAGAAACTAAACTATATATTGGAAACATTTTGAATATATTCCATGTTTTTTTCTATAAGAATATGATTATTTTAACATCATCAGACATTCGATTTTCTGTCTTCTACTTCTATTTACTTGTCGATTTGTCCACTTCCGCTAAGAAGCAGGATGTTTGTTTTCGCAAGATTTGAGGTAAAAATCTATACTAAATTTTAATCAGTGTAAGATATTCAACCGGAAAATATAATTTTAGAAGAAATACGAAATCTGTGTTTTTAAAGTAACCAGGTCACTACAGTTATTTCGTAAAATGTTATTATATTTCAAGTTTATTTTTGATAGTGAGAATATTGATGTAAATATCATTATCATAATTTAAATAATTACACTGCAATTTTTATTATAATTGTGGTGAATGTATGTGACTAATGAGCAAATTAAATCAAAGGTTATCTGGGATTGTGTATTTTAATATGAATACCACTGATAACGGGTCAGTATAATTGTATATTGAAACAAATGTAACTCCAATTATTGAAACATAATAATAAATTTTATAAGCTGTATTGATAAAATATAATCTTGTGAATAAAATGTTAATATTTATTTTATTTATGAACCAAAAGTTTAAATGAAATTAAAATAAGGTGCAACATCTTTTAAAATAATTAGTGCTATAATATTTCGAGACTAGTAATATTTTATTTATTTATAAATTAATGATAAAAGTTATAGTAATATTAAAATGATTGTAAATTTGAAACAAAAGTTATAAATTTATGTTAATATTTTGCTTTGTTCAAGTATACTATTCAAATAAATCTCAAAGGAAATTATATAAGATTACGTAAGATATTCTTAATATAATAATTTATATAAATTGTTGAAACATTTAACAAAACTCAAATACTATTGTGTTAAAAAATACACCGGAATAAAATTTGATGTTTGTCTTATAAATTTATAGTGCATGGAAATCTTAAATAAATATCTGTAAAGGGACTTTGAAACATAAAAATGTCTGATTTTTTTTTATTTTTTGCAAAATTGGATTTTTTTTATTTAAAATTAATCTTATGTAAAATATTAACCTTATTAATTCTTTCATTTGAAAGTACCTATATTAATGCGCAAAACATACGAGTACTTTTCGTTTTTACAAAATATCTACTTACTTATTTATATACTTCAATTCACAAGAGGTTTTAATTAAATGAAATATCTGGAAAAAAAAACTAAAATATTTGTGCATTCAAACAAGCAGACAAAATTTATATGCAACAAATAGAGCTGCATAATATTAAACAATATTTCTTAATATCTCTGAATGATGGGATAATTTTATAAAAAAATACAAAAAAATAGTATGTTTAAATGAAAGTTTTAACGTAGAATTATTATTTAATGACGATATATAATTATAACTAAAATAAGTTAAATCTAAAAACTTCTTGATTTCTTATGATAAAAAACACAAAAAAGCCTTTAAGTCTAATAAATTAATATCAATAATGCAAAAGCACCATATTCAAGTGATAAGTTTACTTTTATTTGATTCGGTAGAATTAAAAATGATTTTATTTTGCTGAAAATTCTGAAGACAAACATAATTACTTTTTATTTGAAAAGAAAAGTTATATATCTAAAATATAATATGAATACCTGATTGTTATATATATAAGACAGTTCAAAATTTTTCTTAGACTAACGCGTAAGACTTAAAATGGGGTCATGGAAGCCTTTTGGGAAAGATGTTCTCAATTCTATAAAGTTGGTTGGATTTTGAGCACTGTTGAAAATGCTAAGCTTAAAGTCCCTGTGCAATTTAAACCTTTGAAGATTAAAATATCACTTCATTTATTGCAGTAAACATTAATTTTTCATTTAACATCTTTTCATTTTATCGTTTTTTAAAACTGTTAATGTAAAACAGGGTAAGTGTATATCACAGCTTTTTACTATATATATATATATATATATATATATATATATATATATATATATATATATATATATATATATATATATATATATATATATATAGCCAAGAAAGTTTAAGGGAAATAAATACTATAAAGTAAATAAGAAAATCTGAAAGTTTATAAACTTTTATTTTAAATTATTATCAATAAATACTGATGAAATATTAAACCATATAAAGAATGTAAAAGAGTCATAATTTAAAGTAAATTATTGTATACATCTAACGAATCAGATAGATTAAAATTATAATGGTAAAAACACAAAGTGAAGTATGCTTTTATAGTTTTTATCATTCTCTTTATTTCATTCTGTGAATCATAAATAATGAGTATTAGATTCGTGTTCACTAAAGATGTTCAACAATAATTATTTTATTGGTAAGAATAATTTTAATGATTTTCAGGCATGTAAACTAATTGATTACATTGTATAAATGGGTTGCACTATTATAAACTAAAACAGCTGATTAATTAAGATGTTTTATGACATTAAATCCTATTTATATATATTATATTAAATTTCATTTATTATTCCTCAATGATGGCATTCGATACAAAATTTGAAACATAAGAACATTTTTCATGAATATTTCAAATTTTATTTGAAACAACTTCCTTAAACTTTGGGTAATTATATAATGAATTTTTTGTCATATAGAATAATGGCCCTTAAATTTGGTAAGTTATATCAAGACTTTTCAGTAGTTATTAGTAATTACATACAAGAGAATTTCATATACAGCTATCTCTTTATTCATTGTTATTGAATTCAATTTAGATCTCCAATTTAGTTTCTAATCAGAATAAGAAGCCGATAATGATAATGAAACTTTCCTTTTATGGAGAATAATATTTGTAAAGGCAGATCTATCTGTTTGCACAAGCGGAGAAATTATTTTGAGTCATTTTGAATGTCTTAATATAGTTCGATTTAGCACGATGTGTTAGATATTTTGACGTTGTGGAAATATGCAGCTGCCTCTTTTCTTCTCTCGTAAAATAAAGATCTAAGCAATTGATGATGAAACAAAGCTGGTTTATAATTCATGTATATATGTATATGTATGTATATGCATCTTGTGCTACTTATACTTATAAAACATAAATAATATTTGCTTAATAATGATATTCCCAAGCATAAATTGTTTATGAATATCACTTAAATTTCCTAAATTGTAGTATTATTTCAAGGAAATAATAAAAAAACTCTTAATGTAATTATAAATCAGAACATTTCATAAATTAAAGTAAATTACTTGAGGCATGTTAACATAAAAAATCTTACGAAAATTGGTTTATCTAGCAAGAGGAAATTGTGGTCAGATTGATTTTCAAAATTTATAACGAGTATTATAGAAAATATGTACCCAAATTAATCACAGTTTTATACAAATTCGTCTTATAATGTTGCACATGTTTCACATTTCAGAACTCACACAAAAAATTAATATATATATATACTATATAGAGAAATCAGAATAAAAATTGAACGAATTCATCTAGATCTTAAATTTGATGCATTTCCATAATTCATAAAATATTTATGAGTTAAAGAAACAACGCATTTCAAGGAAATGAAATATCAAAAACATTATAATTAAGGATGATTTATATTAAATTTAAATACTCTCTGTAATCATATGCAACAGGATAGAAAAATTACTTTGCGAAATTAGTTTTGTAAATATATATTGCACTGCTTTAAGGCATATGAATGAATATATTTTATTATATTAAAAAGTAAACTTTGCTGAAGATGCAGTGATATCTGTTGATACATTATTGACATTTTTTACTTATCTTATAGCTTTGAAGAATTGTCTGCAGGGATCTAATGTCTAGACATAATGAAAAATGCATCTTAAAAAATGTTTCTTGCTTGTACAAGCGATTTAATTATTTATTAAAAAAACAAGCATGAAATATGTTAGTTACTAAATGTATTTCAAAAATATATGTTAATTTAAGTGAAAGCTTATCATTGTTATATAATTTACATAGTAAACTCTTTGAAGTCTGAATTTTACTATTTAAATTATTTGAACTTATTAAACTTTAAATCTCTTATAAGCATGTGGGAATTAGGCAATTTCTAAACAAATATAGCAAAGACATAATTATTTTTCATAATTTTAATAACTAAGGTAGTACTAAGGAAGATTGTTTGAGGAGCCTTTTTACTATATATATATATATATATATATATATATATATATATATATATATATATATATATATATATATATATATATATATATATATATATATATATATATATATATATATATATATATATATATATATATATATATATATATATATATATATATATATATATATATATATATATGTATGAAATTCTAAAGTATACCATGCACATTGAAAAGTTTATTAATTTCATTCATTTTTAATATTTTCTGTGTATATTGCTAAAACAACATCCTATTGCTAAATGTTTAATACTTGAATCTGGAAGTAAGAAACCCAAATTTTTTTAGTCAGATCATTTTTAATAGTAAAATTATTTCCACGCATTACTCCTGAAAAAATGTTTTTGACTCATTTCTGCACACAGTACCTATAATTAATAAAAAAAATTTCTGATCAAATCAATGGGAAACCAATAATTTTCCTTTTAAGAAGTTTTTCTCTTCCGATAAAATGTGCTAGATATTTAGCACAAATCACATAATTTCAATGATATTTTCCAGATTATGGTTTGTTACACACACTCACACACACTAACACACACACACGCACACACACACACACACACACACACATATATATATATATATATATATATATATATGTATATAATATTGAATTTATTTATTTATATATATATAAATAAATTCAGTAATGTTTGGATACATATATGTAATACAAATATTAATAATTGTATTTCAGATTCAGGGCTAACCACTTTGCGTTTTCCTTAGCCCTGAAAAGGACTTTAGGCAAATCTGAGAATAAAGATAATCGCGCATAGTAATTATGTTTATCATTTAGATATGTTTCATAAAATAACTAATGTGTCTGAAATTATGTCTCCTATTTCTTTGTGGTTTTTAAGATCCCTGCTTCAAAGACATTGAAACTGAAAAAAATACAAAATAAGTTGGTAATGGAATGCTTTTAACGAATATAATTTCCAATTTTATTTAGTTTTCTGGAAAGAATTGTATTTTAGATAAAAATTTTAAAATTCATTGGAGGTACTAGTCTTTGAATGTTTTATAGTGCACTATGTCTGTGCATAGGGAAATAATAATAATTAATTATTTTTTAAATATAAAAATTTAATTTAAAAACTAAAATTACTAGATAACGCACGTGTTCATTAATACTTTCAAATTTTATATATTTTGAGTACGTCTAAACCTATCTTAATTTCAAGGAAAATCTTTCTTTTTAAAATCTTTGATACATAAAATCATTTTTCATTTTACAAAATACTTGCAACATAAGGCAAAAATAAAAAATTATTTGTTAAATTTAATAAAATTTTGTAATCTCAGTTAAAGTTAATATTTTTAATGAGTTTAACTTAAAACAAACATGTCATTTAAGAGTGTCGCACAAAATATGAAAATCACTTATAAATTTGAATTTAGAATGACATTTTTCTTATTAAAATTCCATAAATCACAAGACGTTTGATAAAAAGTTTAATTTCGCAAAAGAAGATATTTTTTAGGAATTTTTCAGTTTAATATTTTTGATGAAACTAGAACAACTTATCGTTATGTAATGTTGCATCGATTCATCAATAATAATTAATTATGATCTGTAAGAATTACCTATTACTTCACAACTTTCGTTTACTTTTCTGATTCATTTATGTAGATATTACATAATTTCATATAATATTTCCCCTAATGCCGATACTTACGAAAATAAACATACTTACATTAATATCATTACTCAGCATAAAAATTTATTCTTATAAAGTTTTTTTTCAAATATTATATTTTGAAAGCTCAAATAGAAAATCGGGTAAAAAGAAATTGTAAGCCTATAATCGTATTCTTCTTGTTGCGAAATTATTACATCATTCTAGTAAAGGAATACTTTCAAATACAGAACAAAATCACTTAAAATATATTTTAAAATATACTAAAAATGGTACAAAATTTGTAATAATGCAAAAAAATTTTATAGTTTTTTTTCTAAACAGGCGATATCAAATAAAATTAGTTTTTCAAAAACTAAGCAAGTAGTTTTTAAAAAATCTTTTTTAAAATAATTAATTTCCTTACATTGTATTGTAACTCGTTTACGCATGCTTAATAGGCTGTAAGAAAAAAATAGCACAAAGGAAATTATTTCTTCCATACAAAATACCATCAGATATTAAAATTGAAAAAAAAGAAAATGTCATGGAATAAGCAAAAAAAAAAAATCACAGATTCTTCATAGACATAGAACTAATTTTGAGAATACATAAATCCAAAATTAAGAAATGAATTCAATGCATTTAACACAATCACTTATCTAATAATCGAAGGAAATCCTTACTTAAGCGTTAAATTTTTAAAAAAATCGATACAGACTCTCTTAATATTAACTTACGAATCAATCATTTTTATTGCGACCAATAACCCTAATTTCGAAAAAATTATAAATCTGAAAAACAAAAAAATCAAAACTATAACTAATCATCCATTTTTCTTTAGTAAAAAATTAGAAGTTTCAATTAATTGCACATAAACTAATTAATTTTATTGCTTAGAACACTGATAAAATCTCCGAGGTAAAGGAAAATAATAAAATTTAAAAATATCCAAACTACAACAGGAAAGACTTAATTAATTAAAGACATCCCTGAACGAACCTTAGCGGCAGAAACAACTCATGAATTCTGAAATACCTTAACATTACAACCTGAAATGTATATAAATTTGTAAAATTTCAATCATGGTTTTACTGTAAAATGGAAGAATTTTTTTGAACTACAACTAGGTATATAATGAAGAGAGTTATATTTTATTCTGAAGTAGCAAGATCGGTCTCTTCCTACTGAATATTATTCCTCTGCATTATATTCAGTTTTTTTAGTAATTGTTTCTCCTCTGGACTGCTACAGCTTGCTAACTATGAAAATTGCTTACTTTTACCCATTAACCTTTGGAGAAATGAAATAAAACAGGAAGAAATAGATGATTTCTTACTATCGGGGAGATTTTGGTTCTTAGAAAAAAGTAGTTCTCATGTTCAGTGTGTAGAATTAATTCCCTCAAAAATGTTTACGGTTTGTAAGAAAGAGGAATGTCTTAGAAAACATGTGGTAAGATTGAAGTTTCTTAAGAAATTAATAAATAATTGCTGACAGATGTTTATTTCATTTGTAATATTCTAAAGTTAAATAATATGTTTGGTAAATTATTATTCTTTGGTGTTTTCTTTAAGATTTAACTTCTTTTAGAAAGTTTTGGCACAACAGCATGTAAAATACATTCCAAACTACGTGTCAGCTTCATAATTCTCAAATTTTGATTAAACTATGCTAAAATATTAATACCAAATTTAATTTAATCAAAAGATAAAATACTCCTTGAATAGGATGTACTGTTTAATAACTTTCTTTGATAAATTAAAATTTCAAAATGCTCATATTACTGATGAATTCTTCCCCTTAATGATAAGAATTAATATATATATATATATATATATATATATATATATATATATATATATATATATATATATATATATATATATATATATATATATATATATATATATATATATATATATATATATATATATATATATATATATATATATATATATATATATATATATATATATATATGTTAATTTACTCCCTCTTAATTTATTAAAATTATCAAACATTTGAAGAATTGTGAAAATTCTGGTTAATCTCATGAGCTCTTTTACATTACAATGAATGATCAGAAGAAAGTTACTTAAAGCAATAGAAATAAAATTATGAAGCAAGAAAAAATAGGAAAACGACAATATATATCGTATCATATTTAAGATCATTATCTTAGTATGTATATATATATATATATATATATATATATATATATATATATATATATAATATTGAATTTATTATCTATATATATATATATATATATATTTTTTAAAATTGTTGATACAAATATAAATCAATTTTTAGCGTCTACGGATAATTTTGAAAATGCACTAAATTTTGTAATTTATAATAATAATAATAATAATATATATATATGTATATATATATATATATATATATATATATATATATATATATATATATATATATATATATATATATATATATATATATATATACATATTTCCTTTTTACCGACAAGCTTGTCTTTCCTCGAGTGTAATGTATGCTCTCACGCACAAGCTCATTAAAATTTCAATGCAACACACTTCGTGGAAACTCCCTCAGAAGTAAGCCAGAACGTGTATAGCAGATTTCAAGAGAAGTTTCTTTTACTAATTTCAGCTGAGTAGACAAAAGAAAAATGAGTGCCTCTGGAAATTATTGAAACAACTTTTTAAACAAACATTTATTGTTCCTATTCGTGTAGAAATACGTCAAGTTATTTATATTGAATTATTGATATCAAGAGAAAGATATAGTGTGAATATTAATACGTTTCATTGTAATAAAATTTTTTATTTATATATCTAAATATATTTTATTAGAGCAAATAGATATATTTTATGTCTAAAGTATGTATATACTAATTTTAAATACAAAGCTAGCAAGACAAATATTTTATAAATATTTATAATTTTCTTTTATTTACGTGGGAATTTTCTTAAAAGTTTTGATAAAATTCTAGAGAACTTGAATTCTTTGTTTGAAAATATAAGTAAGGAACTACTTATATTTTTTAAAACACACAAACTTACAAACTTCCATTGTTACGATATATTTAATTCCAATTTCCGTAAATAATAAAAAACCAGTATCATGATCGTTAAATTTACATGTATGCTAATGAATATAATACATTAATAAAATCTATCTTGCGAATATTTTTTTAAAAATATTACCTTTATAAAATAATATTATTTCCTTAAGTATGAGGTGTCCAAATTTAAATGAAAGAACTTGATGTAATCAGGTATTTCATATTTAATAAAGTTAAATATTTATTGAATATTAATTTTATATACATTTATATACATTTATCTGATAAAAAGCCAGGGTATAATCAAATGAATGGCAATTTTACACCACATTTTAATTAACTAAATTCCAAACATTTTAAAACAAAACGTGGAGAATCATAATCAAATTTGATTTTGTGTTAAGCATATTTTTTAAAAAAATTATCTTTTAAATTTTTAAGCATTTTATAGCATCTCAACGAAGGATTATAATTTTATAGTTTACTTTAATAAATACTTTTGCAATTGATAAAAATCTGTATTTTGGTCACGGATAAAAATGATGATGCAGATGTAATTTATTTAATATTTCTAATTTAAAAAAGTATTAAAAAAGGAAATTGCTAAATGAAAGTATAAATATGATATTGTTTTATTCACTTAGAATTTTTAAGTGTTAAATCGATAATTTCTTATTATAATAGAAACAGAAAATTTCTATAATTAAATGAAAAATATAGTTAGATAATTATTGTGAAACTAAAAGGAGATTTGAAGTTTATTGTTTAATATATTGCCAATTAACTTGGAATATTTCACGCTTCGTTAATCTTAGATCTACAGATCCAGTTTTTATAACTATATGGAAAATATCATTACTTTAGTTCTGGATATTTGCCAGTTAAAGTTTGTAAAAACTAGTTTTAGTCATTATTATAAAAGAAGAAACCTCCGAGACTCATATTATTTAACTATTCAATTATAATTTAAAAAAATCTTTTGAAATCATTATTTTTTATATATAAATGAAACGTATCCAATTAAATTTCACTCATCTTCAGTTGCTGAATCTTTTAGAGGAATAAGTTACCGTTTTCAAATTCTTAATATAATTAATATTTCATGAATATGCATATTTCTATAAATTTTCAGCAAGTAGGCATTCCTTTAATTTTATAACTAGATTTATTTTATAGTTTCGTTTTCTAAACAAACATTTCATTTATAATTAACATTAATAGTTTTATATTAAGCATTTGTTTATCAGTTACATGTTTCTAATGTTATAAAATATCCATATAAAAGACAAACATACCATAGCATCAAATTATTTGCTTCTAAATTTGCACAATGAATTTAAATATTATAATACTTATCTTTGAATCTTGCAATTTTACTTAAAATAAATTAAAAAATAATGTTTGTTTTTTCAACTTCTGTATTATGTTTGTATTATGAGTCGATTATATAATATACATTCAAATAAACAATAAAACTGAAGATAATATAATACTGCAAAAAAGAAGAAACTCTTATGTTGTTTAATGGATATTAACACATGATTTTTATGTTTTAAATGTTAGAATAAATTTTAATTTACTTCAATAATTTGAACTGCTTGTACTATTAAATTGAAATTAATTTTTTTTCAGAAAATGTGTGTGAAGAAAATGGTATTCTTATACATCTTAACCTTTATAAAGAATTATTTTCAGTAAAATTTTAAAGTAAGCCATTTTGGTCTTGCACTAATTCTCATAACAAATTAAAAACTGTAAGAATATAAAAAGCAATAGATTTTAAAGTGAATATATTACAAGATCTACAAATAAAACCTGAAATATTTTGTGTATTAGTTATAACTTTTAAGATTATTTTGAAGTAGCAGACTTTTTTTTAAATACAATAATATTACAAACATTGTTTTGATTATTTGAGACATGATATATTTAACTTAATTCCACAAAATCCTTAAATTCTTTCAATAAGTATTTAAAGAAATATTAAAATGTGTTTCAATAAATGAAATATTTATCAGTAAATTCAACCATATTGTTTTCAAGTTATTTACAAAATAACTTAAAGACAATATATGTGTGTGTGTGGTCAAAGGTAACAAAAATTAATTCAGCTTTGGGTTGTTTAATTAAACTTTATAATACGTATTATGAACTATGTAAATGGCCCAAATAATTTTTAAT
This sequence comes from Latrodectus hesperus, assembly GCA_037975125.1. Lineage (NCBI taxonomy): Eukaryota > Metazoa > Arthropoda > Arachnida > Araneae > Theridiidae > Latrodectus > Latrodectus hesperus. Next base: position 70,212,917 of record CM075854.1, read on the forward strand.
CCTAATAATAATTGAAGACTGTTTTTTTGCAAAACATTTTGCCCAAATATTTTCATAAACTTTTAAAAACAGAAATTTAAATATTTACAGTTCTTTGGATTTATGATTACTTCACTTTCATTATCACTGTGATATAGATTTATTTAAACTTTACAGAGCAAAACTACAGAATTTTCAGATATTGTACTAAAAATAAAAGAGAAAATATAAGACTTAAAGTACTTGGCTACAACAGCTCTCTTGTGGTTCTAACGTCGATTGGTGAAGGGATTATCATTTCAGATGTCAATTTCGTTACATGCGCATCATCCTGTATTACGAAGTGACTGGCTTTGTTAAGAACGTTCATCTTTGAAACTACAACCATCAGAAACGTATTTTGTGGTAATCTAACCTAAATTAAAGATTCATTAATTGTTTAGAACCCAACAATAAGAAACACTTGAAATTTAAAATAGGAGACCTTGGTCTTGACGCATTAAAAGTACTCATGAAGAATGTATTTTTAGAGATTACAAAACATTCCTTTGAGCCTAAGTACATGACTTATAACTTTTTCATATATGACTATATATCGTCACTGGCTGTAATTGCCTGAATTAAATACATATTTCAGAATAGCAAACCATATTTTTTCTTGTAATATTCTACCTTAATTAAAAACAGATATTTAATTTTGAAATTAAAAAAAATTCTTAAATGATCCTATTATTAAGTTAGAAATTAAAAATTAATCCTTAATACTTTGATTTTATCAATTTTTACATATTTTTAGCAAGATTAATTTTTTTATAAAAATAGTACTGTAAAATATTTTGTAAGTAATGTAAAGGGATTAAAAAGAAACAATATGAATGAAAAAAATAACTAAGTTAAGCAGACAAAAAATGGGAAGTATTATAATGAAAAAACATTGCTATACAGGGAAACCTTTTGTAGTTTTGCCAATGTCTAGCATGTTGTATGTCACTTCAATTACAGTTCTTACATTAGCATTGGAACACGACAAAGTTTTTACCAAGTTATTCGAACAATAGAACCTCGTTATCAGTTTTAATGGAACCTTGGTATGATGCAAAAAATTACTCATTCTTATAAAAAAAGGTTTCAGCAAAAGACCTTGAAAAAATAATTTTCTTGAATAAAAGGAAAAACCAATTAAAATCTCTGGATAATTAATAGGGTTGTGTATTTTGGCTAGTAAATTTAAATACATTGGTCAATTTAAAAAACATTGGTTTAGGTTCAGTATCATTTATAATTTTTTTAAAAATGCTTCATACTAAACACAAAATATTTAAGAGAAAAGCAGTGTGAATTATTCAAAAAATGTTTTATTTCAATATTTAAATATATTTACTTATATAATTTACTGTAGAACATTCAAAGCGTTATTCTTATTGCCCTTACTATAATTCTAAAATCATAATGAATATAATAACCTAAAAAGACAATTTAGCAGGTGTCATTTCTAATTTGTTAAACGATAAGAAACATTGCCTTAAAATTAACTACAGCTTACCTCGATTAAATTTTTCCAAAAATATTTAATACATTTGAAATTAAAAAGTTCATTACAAGATTTCATGCTGATCGAAATACATTATCTACCTAAAAATTGCAAGCATATCAACTTAACTTTCATCCTTAAATCTGTATAAATCATTTTAAAATAACAATATCATAATTTATTTCTAAATTTAAAATTCAAATTGTCCAAGTCTCTTAATGTGTTAATATTAAATGTTAAAACACTTTTAAAATGAAAATATCAAAACTAAAACTTTAAAATATTTCAAACTGTCACTTACTCAATGAAAGTGCTCTGACAGATTTCCATTAACAAAGAGCTTCGTGATTCATAACTTCAGAAATATTTTAATGCATGCACTTAATGTTATTATCAAAGCATTACAATTAAATACATATAAGAAACAATTTCATCATGCATTTTTTAAAATTTTAATACCTATAGCAGTGAGACCGAGCTTGAGTTCTTAAATCCTCATAACCAATGAAATATTTATTGCATATATTATTACATATATATATTAATTTTCAGATATAGTTAAGTTAATTATTACTCACTCATCCATAGTTTACAATATATTTTAATACTATCTCTTTATAAATTATAGATATAAAAACCAATTAATGTTCTCTTTAATTTGCACATATTTCATTACGTCGTCTTTATTTTTAGAAAGAAGAATACGAATCATTTTGATACTTCTTAAATTATGACAGTTGAATATCGCTATTTATGTCTTCAGACAAATATTCATATTTTCTTGCCTTTCGAATAGAAAATTGATTTAATAATTAATAAACAAGATGCATAGCTTACTTACTAAAACATTTCTTTCTTTCTGTTTAGAGTAATATATAATTATAAAGAAATGTACTTAATATTTTTACCTTTACAATTCTTACAATTAAAAGAACAGTAGTAATTACTCAAATGATCTTACCAAAAATGATTTAATGAAACTAAAATAATTTTTTTCTTATTTTTAATGCTTTTGTTAATCATTATTATTTTTACTGGTAATAAAAATATTTTCGGTAATTTTGTACGTAAGCAAAAATAAGGAAAATTGCTTAAAAATGACAGTTTTATGAGTGTTCTATAAAAGTATATTTCGAAGCAAACCTCGTTAGCTGCAAGGTATCAGGACTATTTTTAATGATTTTGGATGATTTGTTTTAATATTTTGAAATTTATTGGAGTTGAAATGATTCATAATTATATTTTGTCATTTTATTATGCTTTAAAAATTATATTTTATCACGCTAGATGTGACATGTGCAAGTCATGAATATTTTTTTAGTTTTTATGTGATTAAACATAGTAAGTTATATATTTTTAAAATGAAACACAAAGTAACAAACTTATATTATTAAAAAATTTTATATTTCACTTTTGTTTTCACTATATTAACTAACCCGACAAAAGGTGTGCTTTTTAACATTGGTATTAGATGTTGCGTTGGGTTGCTGGTTCACCGCAGCCATTTTTTATTAAAAAATGAGCTATAAATTAAAAAAATATTTTACTATAAACAATCGTTATATTTAATTGGAAAACTACAATTATGTTTTTAAGAAAATGTTCTTATATATAAAGAGATAAATCATTAATAAATTATATAAGTAAAATTGGGTGATTTTCTTAAATAAAGATTCTAAATCGATATACATCTCTAACATACACAATAAGAATAATTTTTGAAAAGAAATTAATTTTTGTTAGAAGTTGTAATTTTTTTAACTGAAAATTGTACATTTGATGCTAGAAATTACAGTTTTATTATCCTTGGATTCTGGACACCTAACGTTTCAAATTTTGTCGTGTTTTACACTTTTTTTTGGAAATGTGAAAATCTTCTGGTTCACATGAATAGACAAAGAGTTCTCCAGAAAGCATTTACATTGTCCATGTTTTCATATGTCGCTCTATAAGAGATAATGCCTAATACTTAAAGATTTTTGTATCATTTGCTCAGAGTTCTTTGTTGACATTAGAACTATTCTGGTATTTGTTTCTTTGACGTCCAATGCGTAATAAAAACAACTATCGGTCCTTTGTTTGTTTTTTTGAGCTGTAGAATATGATACGAACATTTCATTTACTGCAACTGCGTCTATTTCTTTGCATTGTTAAACTGAAAAACTCCTGATTTTTCTTTTCTTATCTGTTCCCAATAATCAAATTTTAAGATATTTTTCTTATTTTTCGGTGTGTTTTTTCTTTATTTCAAACTGTTTGATTTTTGCTCACAAATATGTTTTCTCCTGATTCAGATTCTTCGTTACTTTGATTATTCTGCTGTAGTTCACTACCACAATCATATGAACAGTATATGCTTTCAGCAAGTTATTCCTCACTGGTTTGATCAATATCTTTTGAAAAAGGTTTAACTTAATCTAATATAGTTATCAAACGTTCCATATTGTTTGCATACCCTGTTGATATACATTGGCATACCTTTGTTTAGGAATAAGACGGTAACCAAATCTTAGATAACACTTCGTAAAATGAAAGTGAAAAATTTATATAAGAAATTGTGAAGCAATATTGGCCGAATGAGTCATAAAGTCATTCACGATAACTTATATATTTCATAAAAGGATTGTTTCAAACAAAGAAAGGAAGGCATGTGAAAATTTCAAATGCCCGTATCGAAGTGTATGTCAGATAGGGGTTACTGAAAGAATAATTGATTACAGATAAATAATTTTCCTGGCTGGTTGATTCTTGGAACAAGGGGAGACACTCTACCACACGTGACTTCCAACAAGGTAATAATGTCTTGGACAGCAGTGAGATAAAGAATCGGAGTACAAGTGAAATACATAAATCTTGCAGAAGTATTATTCAAATAAAGCGTTATAGAAACTTTAGTTTTGATGTGTGCAAATAAAAAGAAACTTTTATTAAAATTTGACATTTTTATTATTGCATAAATTGAAAAGGAGCAGATTCATTCGCTTTCTACACTTCTCTAATGAAAAAACGTTAGTTTTAGGAAACACATTCCCACTCATACATGCTAAATTAAAGATAAAATGCATATAGTGCTTTCAAATATCAAATTTTCTGCAGTGGATCATTGGTATCTTTTAGCATTATTTGACATAAATCCTTCTTAGTATTTTTTGCATAGATGAAAGTGTAAATATCCCAAAATCATAGCATAGTACATAATTTAGAAAATTGTTGTTTCATTTTTAAATTTATTGGTTATTTCATTGATATATTAAATCTCGCTTAAATCTAAAGTACATACATATATGCATACATACATGTATATACATATATATCTATAAATATGTTTACATACACATTAAGAAAGAAATATCTTCCTATACTTATGAAAAGAAGTCATCGACTTGGCAAAAACAGGCAGTTTAGAATTCATTTTTTATCCACATGTATTTACACAATATATTTTTATTCTCTGTTGAAACTCTGTGAGATTAATTTGATTTGCGGTATACATTAAGCAAAGACATGTCAAATAATTGATATCTAATAAGGGTAAAGAAAAATTGATTTTTTTTACATATTTTTCCATTTTCCTTCTGCGCATGATGTATAATAAAACTTGGAACTTTTATTATAAATTAAAGAAATACCAAGAAGTGTAAAATATAATAAATTAAACATCAGTAAAATTTAATATTTATTAGGAAGTAAATATCATTCATCAATGTAAACAACATTTTCTTAAAATATAATTTAGCATTATGTCCAAACTACTGCATTTATCACGCGGTTTCTAACTCTGAATGGAAGATGAGTGGCAAGGAAAAGAGTTTTTAATAGCTTTTGCCACTTTCTCAGAAATTCTAAGAGTCCAATTTATATATGATAACCTAACTGAGCGCTTAAGAGACTCTTTGCAGTGCAAAGAGTGGCTTATTCAACTTGTGAATGCGTAAGATTTTGTTTCTTGCTTGCTTGTCATTGCCGACTAACGTTATTTCTTGAAAGTTTTGAATTCAAGTTAAAATTTTTGTTTTATTGGGAACATTTGAAAGAAATTACTATTTTGTAAATTTGCAAAAGAAACTTGAGTAAAAATTAAATATATAAAATGGAAATGAAACATTCTTCGAAAACAATGTAGGATTATCTTGTTTTGAAATTGCCTCAGAGAAGATAGGCTTTTCATTCAACATAGAAAGAAAAATCAAAATATTTTAAAATTTATCATGCATAACCTCATAAGCAACCTGCGTTTATTAGGTTAAGAACTATTTTCTATTTAAATATGAAAATATTGTTGAAAAAATGTTGCAATTAACAGTACGCAAGATTTCTATTTTATTTGATAAATATCAAAATTTATTAAAAACAGAAAAAAAAACATGCCATTATCTTCTTTAAAATATATAGTAATTCTAAATATGCTATAATATCTGTATAATAATAAAGTTTTCCGTATTTAAATGAGTAAATGTAATCATAGAAATGAAATAATGTTTAGTACTTGTATCAATAACTGTATTTATGCAAAGCACACAAAATAATTAATTTAACCATTCATAAATTCCTAAGAACACTTATGACAACAGTTTTTTATTCATAAATGAATGCATTATGTTCTTGAAACAATAAACTAAAAATAAACTTCCTGGATAAACAATTAAGGATTGGTTACAAATATTTTTACTGCATTATATTGTAACCTGACAACACTAGCATTTTAATATTGCTTTTTGGCGTTAAGAGAAAAGTAAACTAATATTACGACGATAATTATTTTTATTTAAAAATGAGAATTTTTGCTGTAGGATCCAATAAGAATATATAGTCTTTCATAATTAATACCCAAAAAGTTTATGTGCAAAAACAGCTCGAAAAATCATAAGAAACAGATATATGTTCATAAATCATCATTCAATGTATAACGCCAAAAAAGAATTTCATTTCGTAAGCTGAGTGATTAATATTTTGATCTATTATTTGTCCATTAAAATTTAGTGTATTATTGCTTTCTAGACACTTTGCAGTTGATAATCTTGCAAATTCGTTATTGGTGACCTTTGCGAAAACCGTGCCAAACGATATACGTATACTAGGATTTTACTCCATTTTTTTCCTTCATCACACTGTTATCATAAATCAAATGAACTATACCCAGAATTATTTGTTACCTAATTACTTATACCAACTAAAATACTCTACTTGAATCAATATTACAATAATAATAAATCTTTAAATTTTAAATGAATTCTTAAATATCATTGTTTCATTTTAGTATCACACATCTTACATTTTTTTATTTATTTTTAAAATTAAATAATTTAAAAATTCTTGGTAATATACTAAGGATAATTCTTTTTTTATATATTTTATTGAAAATAAAATTATTTTCCGAAATAATATTTAAAAAAATTGAAAAATAATAGTACACTAAAAATCACAGCGCTTTACTGATTACTGTGTTTTGTATAACATATTTTATTGATGATTTTAAATCTAACCCTTTTTATTGAAGTTCAAAATTTTTTCAGTTTGTTGTATTTCTTATAATGAGGATAAAATTCTTAAACTCTTTCTAGTACTTGTTGAAGTACTAAAATGTTTTAATATTTTAACCATCATTAAAAGAAGCTCTTCTAAATGTATGATATAATTTATGATACGTGAAATAAAATTATTAATTAATAGAAATGAGATATATATGGTGCTTTTGACCAAATAATGGAATCAAGTAAGAATGGAGGGTCATAGTTTCGATGTTCACCATTATTGGACAATAGGAAAATATGAAGATTTATACAATAATATGTTTCAGACTTCCCAGAGAAGGATTGCTTTAAGTGAACATCAGTGAACATTAAGTTTCATGCTTTTTTTCAGTTAGAGTATGTGAATACGGCCCAATATGAATACCACAGAATAAAAATGTTGATGATATAAAAGCCTCTCTTTTAGCAGTGAAGCTACTTAACAAACGTCGCTAGTCTATCGAGTGCAGAATTCATTTCACTACATAAATTTTATTGATGAAATATATTTGAATATACTTTTCTCAAAATTTCCATATTTTATATTGCCCAAACCATTAATTTTTATAAGATGTTGAAAGGATGAAAAATTTAGCGTAGAAACATAATTTTAAATACCTATGAACAGAGGAAAATATATGTACAATAAAATACAAAAATTGAAAAAAAAATCCTCTTTCATTGTTATGTAGAAGATCTTTTTCCACTAAAAGTTTGTTTCATTTTCATACGCGCCTTTACTTACAAAATATATAGTATAATTAGCATTCTGAATATCAAAATAATTATTATTTTAACTATTCAATAAATCATTTTTCTAATAAAATTTACAATTTTCTTTAACAAAAAATTAACTGGTAGATGAATAATCATCACTCAGATGTTCAGTTCAATATTGGTGTGAACCTATTCTACTCATTTATTGTATCACTCGTACAGAAATTTCTCTTGAGTAATACTAGCGACTTAAAGAGTACTACAATGCTTCTCAATACATTAACCCTTTTTAACACTTTATTGTGAAATAGATGAATTTATCAACACTTATAATGCATTTAAAGGAAAAAAATTTATAGCATGTTTCTCATGAGCAAATTAACTTTGGACTTTGTTTCCAAGGAACATATTGTTGTTATCCTTTTTTGTAGGAAAGAGAAATGCTTACTAGTACCTTTCTTATTTTGATAGAGATTAAACTGAAGGGCACTGGAATTGCATTTTGTTATATTCCGGTAATGCTATTCCAGAAAACATTTCATCCTTCGCTGCTAAGTGACTTGTTCGTCATCATATGTCAGTAATAATAGATGATGAGTTTCGGCTTCGTTGAAAACACATGAAAAGTTGTACCTGTACATGTCTTCCAGACACTATTTGATTCACTTAAAGTGTATAAATTAAATAAAAAAAGTTTGTACTTAAAAAAATAAAGTGTATACTTAAAAAAAGTGTATATGTGATTGTTTTGTTATAGGAGATAATTGAGAAGTTTAATTAGTTCTCAAAATTTATCGAATAAGTCCTCGAAGTTTGTAAAATGATGAATGTGAGTCACATGTTTAGGAAGAGTTTTTCACTGTGAACAGAACTCACTCCCTAAGATTATTGCTGACAAGAAGAAGCATGTTTAATTTTGACATTTTGTTTTGGAGTTGCCTTTCAGTTAACAGTTTCATTATAAATTCGCCATTAGAACATACTTTTTCAAGAATATAGCAGCAAGTGTCACCGACATTTATGTATGGATACTCAGATCACCTGATCTGAGTGTCCATACAGAATAGGTAAATACTTAAACAAATTTCCAAAAAAGTTTGCGAGATTCTGATTATAAATCTTAAACTTGAAACAGCCTTAAATATGATATCCATGCAGAAAATGTTGATCTTCTTTGCTAATAAGTAAAACCATTTAACAAATCTAGTAGATTTAATTTAATATGAATTCCTCATAAATAGCTGTTTTATTTCTAAATGATTATTTAATGCTATGAATTTGTAAATATCATTTTGATTAATATTACATTTGATATAGTTCATTATAATATATTTACCGCAGACTTTATCGAGTTTTCTACCTTTTATTTAAAAATGAGTTTTCATGCTAAGTATATTTCTAGCATAACTAAAGTTATTTTTAAAGAATAATGTATCAACTACTTAATACAGTAATAAATACATTTACATGAGTGTAACTGAGCGTGTATATCTAATTGTGCGGTACAAACTCCTAAATTTTAGCAATAGAAGTATTTAATAATAATCTAACCCATACTTGTGTGTGCAAATATTTAAAACAGGTTTGCAATAGGAATACATCAATTATTTGTAACTCATTGCTTGGTTATCAATTCCAAATACTGGTTGATTAATAATAAAGCATTTATTATTTCGTGATAAACTAACCGTTATATTTCATTCATTCATTTAAATTGACGATAATTACTTAATGAAATGAAAACTTAAATTTAAACAGTTATTCGCAATCTAATAATTTTGGTGACACTACAAACTGTGATTAAATATTTTATTTAGGTGTTTTGCATTTCAGTTACATAAGACAGATAATTAGTTAAATGCCATTAATCTCCGCGTGCTCTGCATCACTAAATTTTATCACAGTTGCTTCATTCGAAATAAGATAAATGATTAAAATTACCTTTAGAGCAAGTAACAAACATTAAAATAATGATAAAAATTAAACTGATATGTGCATTTTGAATTCGTGTTATATTAGCTTATAAATCTTTATTTTACCATACATTTAAGTATTATAATACATATTACATATTAAGCATCCTTTTTTAAACTAATTTCATAATAATTTAAATTAGCGAATGTAAAACATGGACAACAGGGCGGATTTTCATAGCTTTTTTTTCTTCAAACTGAAACACACAATTAAAATTAATTATTTCTAAAGAACAATTTTTCTCTCGTGGAAGAATTACGCATATACTGTAAACATTATAAACGACACATAAAAAATCAGGCCTCATTTTAAAATTAAAACTTCATAATATAACTTTATACTGATTTAATTATAAAAAATATATTTTATATAGGTTTTATGTTAAGTAAGTTAAATATATATATATATATATATATATATATATATATATATATATATATATATATATATATATATATATATATATATATATATATATATATATATATATATATATATATATATATATATATATGAGATGGAAGGACTGCTTGGAAGAAGACTTCAACATACTTAAAGTCAAGAACTGGAGGTCGATTTCTAGAAAAGGGGCGGAATGGCTGAGACTTCTGAAGAAGGCCAAGGCCCACAAGGAGCTGTCGTGCCAATGCTGCTGCTGATGATGATATGTATATATAATATCTATATATAGATAGATATAGATAGATATATGAACAATGAACACATGTTCAAAATCTGATATTAGAAATAAAAAAATGATTTTCTTAAAGTTCAATGGGTAGACTATAATTTCAAAACATTTGCCTAAAAAATATTATATAATTAAATCAAAATTAACTAGAAAAATATAGAAAAATTAATTTAAGAGAACTTTATTTCAAAGTGTTAATATTATGATATTAATTATTTATAAAATGTAAACTATGTATGTATGAATTAAAATAAAAGTTATTTTTACTTATTAAAAGTATAATTTCGTAATGTATGCTTGATAATATTTTCGCTTCCATTTGTAAAAAATATCATTAAATACAAGCTTCCTGATAAAATTTAATTATTATATTTTATATAATAATTTGCAAATATGGAAGAATTTCTCTTTAAATCATAATGAGCACTATATATATTTATGTGTTTTATCATAATGGGGGGCGTGTACTATAAGATAAGCAAATTGAGTTATTTGTAAAAAACACCACTCATTTAGGGCTTTTTATTTCTTAAATTTAGAGAGTTCACTTTACTCTTCCTTAATTTTTTTAAAAAAATATTTTCTACCTCATATATATTGAATTTATGTATTACATATTTGCAAAGTTGCTTCTATAACTTCAAAGCATCCAAATGTTTAGATGTTCCTATATTTAAATATTTTTGGCTTAAAACTGAATCGATAATGCAAAAATATTTACTTTTGCATTTTAAAAAAACACCAGTAGAAATTGTGTGGAAGAAAAGAAAGTTAAACAGATGATTTCCTTTCAAAAAGAGAGATTACTTAAAAATGTTTTGTAAAAAACGTTTATTATTTCTGTTGCTTTAATGGGAGTGTGTGTCAGATTTGGAACAAACTATTCAACCCAAAGGTAATTAATTACAAGTGCTAATAAATAATAATAGTCCTATCTCCAATTATGTGCACCAGATTGCCCAAAACTCTAATGATATTATCATTTTTTTTCGCTGTCCAGATATTTGAAGAATAAATATATATTTATTTCTATTTACACAGTATTAATTATATTTACATTTTATTGCATTATTTCAAGAGGTATCTATTAAGAACTTAATCCGTTTAGTGTTTCGATATTTTCAGAGGAATATGATATCTACTAACACTCAAAACTAGTGAGGCAAACATATTTAAACGTGAAAATGCTATTTTTGCTTATGTTTTTTTGATTATTCAAAAAAAAGTTCTATTTGTAAGAAAATATTCAATTTTTTGTAAAATTATTTTGGATAATTATGTCACTATTTCAAAATAGCGGGACCAATATTGCATATATCTTTATTTCTCTAAAGTAAAAAAAACTGAATTCAAACTAATTGTTGTTTTAAAAATATTGCAATATGTGTATAATGTTGATAAAATGTACAATTTAACAAGATGTTTGAAATATGATATACGCATTGAATAAATGAATGACGATTAAAATCATTTAAATTTTTTTATCATGCCTGCGTCATATATATATGTATGTATATATATATATATATATATATATATATATATATATATATATATATATATATATATATATATATATATATATATATATATATATATATATATATATATATATATCCAAAGAATATTTATTTCCAAAGAATAATTTAATATTTCCTTTACTATAATAAATAATATTTCCTTTTACTATAATTATTAAATATTTTATTAAACCCTCAAGATCTTCAAGAATTTCGATGCATTCCAAATAATTTTGCATTTCAATTAAATATATTGCAGTACATTGATCTTCCCCACTTTGATCTATAAAAACTAGCTGTGCTTATGCAAACCATAGTCCCTAAATTGAATTTTAAATTTTCAAATGTATACCATGCCATTATTTGGTGATATCTTCTATATAAATATGGCTAGTCAAAGATAATGTATAAATATTTAATAGATAATTATGCCATGGAAATATAATATAAATCGAGAATTCTTTCATGAATGTATATATATATATATATATATATATATATATATATATATATATATATATATATATATATATATATATATATATATATATATATATATATATATATATATATATATATATATATATATATATATATATCTATATATATATACACACACACACATATATATATATATATATATATATATATATATATAAATTTAAAAATCGTTAATGTTTATTAATGTATAATGTTTATTAATGTTTGAATTTAATAAAGCATTGAAAATTCCTTATTAGAGTTTCAGATCGTTAAATTGAGCTTCCATATATAATAAATTCTAAGTAAATTAGGTCTTTTGAGATAAGAACAACATAATAAATAGAAAGAAAAGTTTTAATAAAATTCATCTAACATTAGAAGATTTAAGCAAAATATCTAATCTTACAAAAAAAACTCGGGTGCAAAAATTAAACAAAGGAAAGTTTAAGAAAATTTAAAAGAAATTGCACGTCAAGTGCATGTTTATTAATTTAGGATTTGTCATACATTTGAATTATTTCAAGTATTTTTTTAATTAAAAAAACATTTAAAGAATATAAAAAAATCAAATGAGATAATGACACAAATTTTCCATAAATGAAATAAAATCCTTCAGCTCAGTGCAAATAAATGCAAATTAATTTAATTTGCTGAAATATTTATAAGACTTCATATTTAATTATATTTAAAATAAAATTTTGGTAACTGTTTAATTAATGTTTGTAAAATAAAGTCTTACTGCGAGAAAAAACAGAAGTTACTATTGAAAATAATCTCAGAAGAAAAATATTTGAACTTAAAATAAATTCGCGATTAAAAAAGTTGAGCTTATGATTACAACAATAATTGATTGTGGCAGAAATTAAATACTGTATAACTAAATACTGGAATTCTTTAAACTAATTAATATAATACTTTATCAATTTAATAAATTTTTGATAGGAAAGTAGCAAAACAACTAGTGTTAATATAAAATAAATTTTTAAAGTATAAAGTGACATGAGAACTTATTATTTATAAAATTAATTTTAAACAATTAAAATATAAAATGATAAAGAAAATAGAAACCTTATTACTATATATAGAAAAAAGATGTAATATACATTGATTACTTCTGAAGAAACGATATAGCTTCATGAAATTTATACGTTTTATCCTTAATCAGCAATGTACAAAATTTCTTCTTAAAAAACAGAAATAAAAAATGGTAATTTAAATTATATAATAATAGTAATAAAATAGTTTGGGTATATATAGTTTGAGGTGTATGTCTAAATTTCATCTTTAGCTAAGAATATTTTACATGCAGAACATTGTATCTATATCATTACGTTCAATAATAAACTTGCAAGTCTTCAAAAGCTTCATTTTTCGAAATATTTTCGAATATAAATTAAATTTTAATTAATTAAAATTTTAAGTGAAACTTTTACAAATCACATTAAATGAAACTTCAATAGTATAAATAAATTGTTGAAATTAAAAAGATTTATATGGAGTCTTAAATATTGAGAAGGTAAAAATTTCGCAAAGATATTATTTAAAACATTTGTGTTCTAATTTTGGCATTTAATTTCGAAAATAACTCTCAAAATATTTGATATAAAAGGAAATGTCTTATGTTTATCAAGATTTTTATTTTAGATGATTATTATAATTCTAAATCTTGAATCTGAAAAAATTGCTTTAAATTAAAAAGCAATCATCTGTATGTATTTAATGAGTGAAACATGCATACATAAATACATACATACATAATTACATACATACCTACACACATACGTACGTATATACGTACATATAATAGTTTTACGAAATATCACATATATATGATGTTTAAGCAATTAACATTAACAAATTATGGGTAGTTTAGTTTAATTTCATGATTGATCATGCTTTTTTCAGGTACATTTTATCATTAAAACAGAGATCATTTCTATATAATTTTTATGAATTGATATTCGATAAGTAAATGAAAAAAAGCTCATATGCAATTCCTACTTGTAATGATACTGAATTTCGTGTATATACTGCGTTATGAAACTGAATGAAATTACTATTTAAGCACGATCAATTAAGGAAAATCATTTTGTTTATCAGCAGTATCTAAATTATTGTCAATATCTGTTGATTAATTAATATATCAATCGATAAATTGGAAAATGATTAGCAAATTTTACGCTCTAAGCATTTAGAAATAATGTCAAACTTTGAAAATCAAAACTGTTTAAGATTATAACATTTAGTTTTTCTTATAGAATCTGTCAGTTATTGAGTGCTAGTCATCAATATTTGAATTGCTGCTTACATTTTAAATTTTTCAATTAGATATTACAATTAATATTACAAAAAATTATTATTGATTAACAAAATATTTAGATATCAAGCAAATAATTGATTATATTAAAATTATATTTTGATTTCTAATTTATGACTTTGGTTTTAATGAAACAAATTTATCAATTGAATTGGCATTCCAAGGGCTTATAATAAAACTAATTTCATTTTAAATTAAAACGTTGTAATGTTGATGACAAAGGATAAAAAACATTTTTTTAATGAAAGTAATTTTTTTCCGGAATATTTCTTTTCCCCCAATGTAGTGTCATTTATGTTTATATTGATTAGAATTTTCTAGAATTTTAACCTCTTTTAAAAATTATCACTTGTTAAAAGTACTTCCCGTTTCAGAAATCTTTAGAGTTTGAATAAACTTTCCATCAGTAGATTAATTTTATCATTATAAATATAATAATAATATATCTTATAATTTTAATTTATAAAAATTTATCGTAAGATATCTTATTTTTATTAGGCATCTTATTCTCGTATTAAAATTATAGTTAATTTATAATAATTGTCTAAGTATATTATACTTAAGAAATTATAGTAAGATATTTAAATTTCAGTTTTTGTCTAACAAATATAATTTAGCATCGAAGAAAAAAATTAAAGATCCTTAGCTGTTAATGAATTTTTAATTTCTGTTATTCTATTTGAAATCATTCACATGTTTTAATTTAAATGGATTCATTAATACTGAAATCAATGCAAAATTTTTGGTTTAAAAAACAATTTTGAATGTTTTCAAGTTATTTTCTGAAAGTATAATTATTTTCATTGGATTTATTTTCCTCGATGTTTCTCAATTTAGTAGTGTATTCTACACGTTAGAAATGAAATGATAATCATTAAAAATCATTAAAATCAAATGAGATTCGTTCAAATGCAAAAGTACATAATTTTAATTAATTTGGAAAGTAGTTGTTTCTATCTTATTGATAAAAAAATTACCTTATTTAAACACAGTCAGAAAATAGTCTTTCTTAATTATGCATCAAATATGTAAATGAAAATGAATGTAAATCGGTTGAAATTAAGAAACCAGATTATTCTCAATCTCTATCTCTCTGTTGGTCAGGCAAATTTTCTAAAACTAAGATAAAAATTTCATATTGTTTAGTTATTCAAGAAACTAAAATATGCTATATAAAAATAAAATGTCAATTATTGACTCTTTCTTTTTATTCCATTATTATTTTTTATCCCAATGTAAATAAATATGTATCAGTGATTTGTTCACTCACAGCAAATGCTATTTCCTTGCTCTATAAATATTTAATATTTTAAACGATGTAACTAAATCTATCTAAAACGCTCTTAACAGCTATTGCATGATTAGGTCAAAATTGTAATTAAAAATAACACAAATACTACAAAAGTATACATATTCTGTTTAAGAAATAAGGCATAACTATCTATGTAGATTATCTGAATAATAACTGAAAATTATTTGCATAGCTAAAACTATAATTTTTTGTGTGTGAGAAGGAATCTGTTATCCATTATCTATTTTCAGCTCTATACAATGATAACGAATTATTTAGATGTGTAAAAATTAATTAGATTCAATAAGTATTTGGAAAGAGAAAGTTTGAGGAAAATGATTTACAATTTTTTTATTCTTATTAACACTAATATTTAAATAATGCTACTAGTAATACCTAGAATCAAATAAATACAACTCTCAAATTGAAAGTTTCTTGTTTATAAAATTAAGAATAGTTTGAATGTTAAATTTTTTCTTTATATTTGTTATGTTCTTATTCTATTCATTACATTTTACACGCTATATTATTACACCTTATATGCAATCTCTTTATCAATATAGTATTATTTAAAATTAATTCTTAATTATGTTTTCATAAACTAGGCAGAGAAAATCAAACAAGGTTTTTTCTAAAATTGAATAATGAAATATGGTTAAGTTACCGTGAGAATGCACTGGCTTTTAATGAAGAATATTGCACTTGTATTGAACTATGTTGCAATACATGTTAAGATCACATTTTTTATTTATATTTTAAAAACAATATATTTTAACATTTGTTTCTTTTTTTTGGGGGGGAAGATTTTTCAATAGTTATAATAAAAAAACATAAAAAAGTATTCAATTTCATAAAAAGGAAACTAAATTTCCGTTCTGTTTTAATTATTTTATATTGTAACTAACAGAATTATTTTTAATAATAAAATATTTAATTTTAAAATTTTATAATAAAAGAAAAATATTATTAAGTTTTTAAATCTATTCTTTTGAATTGTCCTGGAAACCTTGGGTGTCTGAAACCACAAATATTCCTACTTTGAGAAATAAAAATAGAATTTATCTCAATAAAATAAAACCCTTTGAGTACATATGCATCAATTATTTGAATTACAGTGCTTTATTTGGAATCATATGTAAATTAAATTATTTCTCAGTTCATTAAAATAAAACACAGTTATATATATTCTCTTCACTTTTTTTTTTCTAATGCACATCTACACATAGAATAGTCCTATTGAGTACTACAAAGGACAAATATGATGTCCTCTTATACAGTGGGGACCCATTGGGTGCGTTCTTTTGCTACAAAAGTGAAGGGAAAAAATTCAAATACAAAGAAAGAGTAAGGTATTTCAATACCCAAATCAGGATTCAAACACAGGAACTACTGCATCGAAGTTAGGGAAGCAACCACTCTGCCATCAGCCGGTTCTTCGCTTATTTTGAAAATTATAACTATTTAATACAGATCCATAATTTGTAATTGTTATAAAATATTTGATTAAAAGAAAGTTAATTTTCTTAAACAGATAATAGGAAAATTATAATCATTTTTTTTTCTAAATTTGGATATATCTTTTATATAATATGTCGTCATCCATCAGATTAATGATTGTGGCTATTAAATCTTCCAGAAGATTTGCTTCCATTTTCAAAATAAATCTTCATTATGAAATAAAAAATTATAAAATTAACTAATTCGTAATGCTCAAATAGAGTATCAATATTTCAATCATTTATTAGTTGTGATGAAAATAGTTCTATATTTTTGTTATGTGAATCATCAGGAAAACCTTCATAAAAACTTCATTTAAAATTTATTAGAAAAGTATTTTATGTATTCCAAATATACGTGACTTTGTCTTCTTGTTTTGAAAACAGTATTGCTTATGGGAAATAGTAGCAAAATTTATTCAAATATTTAGTAACATCACAGTTTAAAAATAATATATATATATATATATATATATATATATATATATATATATATATATATATATATATATATATATATATATATATATATATATATATATATATATATATCTTACTTTAAAAAATTTCAAAGATTTCAAAAGTATTAATAACTTTTATTGTTTTTGTAAGCTTGCTCTTGAACGAGCGATAGCTAAGTGATTAGCGTTCCTGAGTCGGTTTCCTGAGTAATTTTTAAATCCCAGTTCGGGATTTAAAAATTACTACAAAAATTAATGCATAAAATTATACTTATCAAAGTAAATTTACCAAGCAAAGAGATTACAAAAAAAGAAAACTATTGAAGTAATAAAGAAATAGGTAAAAAGCGAAAAAAAAACAGAATTGCAACGACAGAAAACAAAAATATTCAGAAACAATAGAAAAAAAAATCTTGTCCTTCTAATCAAGGGAAAAGGAATAAGGGGAAAATATTACTAATACTTTTGTGTTTTTTAACTATTAGTTAACTATTCGCGATGATTTCCTAAAACATATTGCTATCAATTAAAAATAAAAAGCAAATAGTTGAAAACCAAAGCTTTTTAAACGAAATTTCAACTAAAAATTACTGTACATGGTGATGTAAAATCTTTAAGAATGTTTATAAATATATGCAAAAAGGTTAAAATAGATTAATAGATTAAAGCTAAAAATGGGAAAAATTTATTAAAACTAGAAAAATTTTAAAACAGATTAGAGAAATAAATGAAATTTTGAATTACTTACCAGGAGACTTTTAATGGTGAAGTTAAATTGTTCCTACTAAAGAACGAATTGCATTATAAGAGAATTTACAAGTCAATTGCCAAAATATTCAAGTGAAAAAATGTATAAGAAGTTGCAGTTAAAAAGAAAAAAATAATTTAGAAGAAGCTGCAGTTAAAAAGAAAATTACTAATGTCAAACGTAGTACTCAAATTCTCTCTAATTTTCTCTAATATAGTTACTGGTATTTATAATAATTATTACCTGTTATTTATCAACTAAATTATACAAATATTGTTCATCCCGAGTTTTACAATATAAGACTCAGAGCAAAATTAGTCATCAAGAATTAAGGTACAGTCAACCATTCCGATTAGTTTGTCCGTCTATAATGATTACTGGGATACGGCAATAATAAAGTGAGTTAGAAATGTGGATATACAAGTATTCTGTTTGAGACACGTGGTACATTCCATGTAGAGGCATGGCTATGTGATACATTCTTTTCTAAAGAGTATTATACATCCTATATTAAAAAAGGAAAGACATTTCCTTAAAAGATTTAGAAATTCATTGTTTCTATGGAATACATGACTGAAATAATAGGGGTAAGCAGATCTAAATACAATAAAAGCAGGAGAACATTTTTGGGTCTAAAACATTCTTATTTTGAATATTTGATATTAAGCTAGGTAAAACGATTCAATGATAATCTTGGGTAGCAATAAGTTTTAAATTTGCTGGAATGTGTGCGTGATTAACAGGATAGTTCTAAAAAATATTAATTAGTAGAGTTTTGTATAACTATTATTTAAAGATTTTAAATAAACATATCCGTTTTCAATGAAATTTTTATGTAAGCAGTAAGAAAAATTACTGTCAACAGATTTTAGTTATTCCTATTTTAACTTATGCCTAATTCTTCCTATAATGAGATTTCTGCTATATTTTTGCATTTAAAAAAATAATTAAAATAAATGTTATAAAATCATGTAAAAAGATTTGATTGATTTCAAATATATAGAAAACCTAAAATAAATTATTAGTTTTATCTTTCACGCTTCAGGTATTGTTATAATAACACATTTATTTTGATATTAACGATCGATAATATTTGAGTATATAATAAATAACCCAAACATCATACACTAAAAATTAACACCTTGAAAAATGTGTTCCCATCGTTAACATAATCTGAAATATTAATGTAAGTAGATAAAATTCTGGCATAAAATGTATTTCCATTTTATTTTATGATAATGTCGTTTTTGGATACTCACACACATACAGCTACAACTTAAATATAAATCTATGGATAATGTTACTTCTGATGACATTTTTACACAAAGATGCTAATCAGTTGATAATTCTGATATATGTAATAAAAGAGATATTATAAGGAAATTGAGTTATAGAGTAATATTTTACAATCAACATGCAAAGTAATTTAAAATTTATTTCATGTGTCGTTTAATTAATAATACATTTTGAATAAAGTTTTGTAAAATATACTTGAGTAAGCTCTTACACCTTCACCATTCAGAAGTTTACCTCAGAAAAGTAATTTCATGTGTCCTAAAACTAATACGTGATATAACATTACCCAGTAATATTTAACAGAGGTCGTAAAAAGTTTAAATATAACATTTATATTACGTAACAAAACTTAGGTACTTTGCGAATGAATAAATACTTTATTTCGTAAGAAGTTATTTCATGTAGTGTGTGCTAAGAAGATCATAGGAGAGTGACAGAAAATAGAGAAAAAGCATTCACCAAATATTATGGAAATTCCTATTAGTTATTTTGTAAATTTTATTGCTGTTAAATTAGAATATTTATTCCTTTTATAAATTTATAGTCAAGCCATTCATCATATATATATATATATATATATATATATATATATATATATATATATATATATATATATATATATATATATATATATATATATATATATATATATATATATATATATATATATATATATATATATATATATATATATATATATATATATATATATATATATATATATATATATATATATATATATATATATATATATATATATATATATATATATATATATATATATATATATATATATATATATATATATATATATATATATATATATATAATTCCTTATGATATTATATAATTATCTAAAATCTTCTGAACATCATGTGGTACAAAATGCAAATAAATGAAAAGAAAACTGCAAAGCACGTTTTGTTTCTATTATTGAATTAGGAAATCCAAACACTGCTGTTTACATTATAATAAACAATAAAACTTTTTTCCTATTTAAATGGTCACTAATTTTACTAAATTGTGGTTTAAGCTATAGATTTGTACATAAAAGTTTACACAAAAAGATAACAAATTTAATCAATTAAGAAAATAAAATGATATGATCATATATATCAAAATGAAATATTTTTTTTCAATTATGCTTTTTATTACACATTTATGTTATGTATATATGAGAATATGAGAGTGTGGTGTGTCTGTGTGAGTGTGCATGCAAGTGTGTTTATTAGCACTGTAAGAAAATATCTATAAGATAGCATGGATTCAGACAAATTTAAAAATACACATTTTTCGGAACAAATTATTTATAACAATAAAATATTAAATGGAGAAAAATATGCAAATTTTCTTTTTAACTTAAATTAGTATTTTAATATAAATATTCAAGAAAATATTTGATCAAAATACTGTTACATTTATAGTTCCTATACTGAATAATGGAATGTAAAAATTACGCACGTAAGTTTTTTCTACAAGTTAGTAGCCAATTTCTTTGTAGTATGATTTCAGTAATAATGATTTGTTGTATAAATAACCCATTTTATAAATAAAAATTTTGAAAATTTTAATTCATTTACAAAGATGTACAATTCTCCTTTTACTACATCACATTTTAATGTTGTGTTTTCATATATTGCAGGCATTGCTTTATAAATTTACTGTAAAAATTAATTTTTAAGCTCTAGTTGAAAAGGATCTTAAATATCATTTTATCATAACCTTGTTGCCAATAAAATTGCCCTCTTAATTACTTTTTCTAACTAGGAATACCGATTACTTTCAGGATCACTTCCATTTATTTTTCTCACTGGTAGAAATAATTGTTCTATATTTTGTTGACCATGTATTTGTGATCTCTATTTTGTGAACAATAACATTCTTGTAAGAAAAATGTTTATTTTATGATATTCTGTTTACTAAATATTTTACGAGATTTTCTGGTAGGTAGATACGTTACAAGATTTTTCTCTTATAAGAACTTTGCTTAAGCAGATAGTTAAAATATGATAATTATATTTCTCTTACTTAAGATATTTATAGGCTCCTTTTACTCTTTTCTATGTTAAACTTTTACTTCGCAATTTTTTGACTGCACTCTCACGATATTTAAACTGTAATATAGAATTTTAGATGTAAACTTTACTTCATCATGTTAAAACAGAATTTGTTTAGTTCAAATTTCCATACTTGTGTTTGTGTTTTTTTTTTTTTTTTTTTTTGTTAAATTGCTTAAGGAAAGAACCATATTTGACATCCTCTAATTTCAATTTCGCAGATAGTTAAGTGGTTATTATGGTTGTTATTATTTAAAATTGATGAATAATACAGAGCGAGAACATGGACAGGTCAGTAGGGTGTAGAACCATGATGGACGGCAATACAAGAAGCAACAGATCTAGGCACAGAATCAATGAGAGTACTGATAGCGTCCTGAGGAACAGCTCTCCATTCCGTGTCAACCATTTGCCAAAGTGCATCTTCTGAAGGAGGCAGGATTTGCCAATTTCTCCCAATCATATCTCAAAAGTGTTCTATTGGTAAGAGATATTATGAACACAGTGTCCAGAGAAGCAACTGCATATATATATATATATATATATATATATATATATATATATATATATATATATATATATATATATATATATATATATATATATATATATATATATATATATATATATATATATATATATATATATATATATATATATATATATATATATATATATATATATATATATATATATATATATATATATATATATATATATATATATATATATATATATATATATATATATATATATATATCCCTAGAGAAAAAAGAATACTTTTCTTAGAAATTCAAGATTATAATACAGCATTTCAGGATTTTCTAAGTTACCATAAATTATAGATAAGTTTGATACTCTAGATCCATGATGTAGAGAGAAAATATAATTCTAAAATAAATTTATATCTAAGTTTCAATAATAATAAACAAAACTAGTAATCCTCATGGAAAATTGAAAACAATCTCTGTGCACGAATTACATTTACGAAAGCAGGGATTGCATATTGCATGTTCCAAACAAGAGCAATTTAGTGGTTTTAAATAAGGTAGAAAATTTATAAAAATTGGAGGCAACTAAGTTATTATTAGAAAATTTTTTGAAGTGTATCCCAAGTAAAAAAGGAATTCAATACTTAAAATTACGCATTTTATGCGCATAAAATCAAATAAATTAACTCAGCTTCTTTACTCAGATATTCCGATCAGAAGCATTAATTTAAATAATTTTTTAGATTTGATTATGAATGATTTTATAAGATATGAAATAAAAATTGTAATTAAAAATTTTGAAAAATTATAAGATCATTTGAGAAATCTCAATGCTTTAAATTATGAACTCCTTTAAATTCATTTTAAGGTACTTATACAATCAACATAAAATTTTAAATAAAATAAATAAGCAAGATTCTTTTCAAGATTCAATGAAATAAAAATGATTGTATGACATATTTCAGACTGAGCACATTCTGCATGCTTTTGGAAACATTCTAGAATATTCGTTTTCTTATAATGATATAAATATAAATCAATGGAATGTGGTAACTTCCATTGATGAGAGCAAATTTAAGGTAAAGTTGGCCTTAAATTTATAAGAGTTCGACAAATTTTAAAATCAATGATGAATGCTAGTTTGAACAATCTTAATTTTTTGTGTGAGCATCGTAGTTAAAGATGCAAGAATAAATTAACAGAAAAAATCGTAATTTAATAAGGGTCTTTGTCTTGTCTTATGTCTAAGATTCGTAAACTATTATTTTCTAATTTAATCTAAGCAACTATTTTAATCTAAGATATTTACACAGCTGTGAAATAGGTACTATTTCCACATTCATGCTCAGAAAGCAGCATTATATTTGATTTTACTTATATCAGAAACCTTTATGTAATAAATGTCAATGATGGAGCTGATTTTCTAGCTAGAAATGCTGCTTATTTAAACAAAAATTTTAATTGCGTAGTCCTCATTTTCTATCTTAAACTATTTAAGGTTTTTTCAGGGTGTGTATAAAAGATTTACGATTAACCATTTTTATACAAACTTTAAATACTATAAAGCTTAAAATGACAGTTTTAAAAGTTACCTGCTTCATTTATATGGCAGCGATCCTTGCAAATGTGAGTCGGACATCAAATTTTCTAAGTATTTACTTCTAGATTGTCAAGAATTCGATCATAATAAAAACGTTCTTAATGAGAAACTGAAGAAAATCTCAATAGTATGGTTGTAATTTTTTAAAATTAGTCTAACTTAAAAATCACCTTGTTTTTTAGGAATGAAATTTAAAAAAATTGCTTGTAAACACTTTGTATATACAATCGTACATAAGATGTTTAACCAAGAATGAAATTTAAAATGTGTAAAATGTTGCAGTTTCAAACTGCATGTAATTTACCAACATAAGGATGTATTTTAAAATTTTCACTTCTGCCTTCTAATGTGTTTTTGAAACAATCACTAGTTTTACAATTGTTTCACAAGAGAGAAAATCTGAGGACTATTTATATACCCAAATTGACAGATATATCTACACAAATCAGAAATGCAGCATTGATTTTTTGTTTCTAAACAGTGATAATTTTTGAAATTAAAGCTTTTTACTACAAGCAAAAAGCTCTCAAGATTAAACATAACTTAGTAGTAAAACTTTTCTCTTTGGAGTGAAAAATCTCAGGTTCAAACCTAGCTACTGTTGGAACTAGGAGATTGAATCTGCTGTCTGCATTGAGGTGAGGATAGAAAAAATCTCAGGTTCCTTCCTTTCTGACACGTCATTACGAACCATAATCTACGATATGTCCTCCGAAAATGAAACATGCATTGGATGCTTTGAGAAGCCTTACAACAGCTTTTATCTGTTAGATTGTCCATTTTGGGGAGTCACAAAAATAATTTTTGTTCCAGACCGAATTCATCAGAAAATATCTCCCAAAATTTCAGTTTCTTTAAGAAATTCAACATGAAAGGATTGAATATTGTAGTTTACGTATATTTTTAGTATATAACTTACAACACTTCATAAATATTATATTTTGTTTTCCCCTTTCTCTGACGCTTTTTCTTGAAATTCTTCTGATATCATTAATTTCACCTGTCAAGAATTTCTTCCTCAAAGGTCTCTATAATATAAAAAATCTGAATTAACGATATTTACTTTTCAATATTTTTTTGAGCTTTAATTTATAAAATTTAACCCTTCTCAATAAAATATATTTAAACTTGTATTTAAAAAATTAATTTTATTTTAAATTTATATAAAATATTATATTATTTACCTTTGAATTGCAAAATTATTTCAAAATAATTTTCTTATATGCAAAATTAATAGAATAAGGCTATATAGGTTTATAAACTATATGAAAAATATGAATCAAGTTATGAAATGTTAATAAGAATTCAATATTGAATTTACCATATTAAGTTACTTAAACATCTGATGAAGTTACTATTCCCGATTTAAGAAAATTTAAATTTAAAATAGAGAATTTCTAAGAAATAAATCTTATAAAATTTAATTTGGTATCTTAAATAAAATATCTGAAACATTATTTTTAAATAAAAGTAGATTTTTTTAAAAAAAAAAATTAATTCTTCAACTGTGTGGAATCAATTCAAATTTATGTGTGTGTGTATTTATTTCCAAATTTTATTTGAGTTTATCAAAAGCTTGCAAAATTTATAAGTAAGCTTTTATCAACGATTGATAAAAAATTAGGCAGATATAGATGAAAATGAAAAATTAGGTAGGTATAGAATAATGATGAAACTTTGTGAAATCTAACACACACAGACAATGTTTAGAAAATATAGACATTTAATTTCATCAAATCATTTTATATTGGTGTACATTACAAAATTCAATACAATAATTAGTAATTGACACATAAAACTCTTCTAATAACTAGTAGCTGATTTATAGAATAACTAGTAATTAATTCATAGAATTTTATAAGAAATCCTATGCACCATTTACATTGCTTAAGACTTACTTACTCCCAATGTATTTTTATTGCTATCCGAATTATTCGCATACAAAAGATGTGCTAAATTACATTACATAGCAAATAGTATATCAATATTATTATATAACAAATATTAATGAAAAATACTCCTAACAGAACTTATTAGAGAAAGGTTATAAAAATTTTAATAAAAGCGAAATATATGTGTCAAAAATATAGTAAATTAATATGAAATTCTTTAAATATTTATTGTGATTCAATTAAATATTGATGAGTAAATTAAGCAAATTTGCAACTAATGACTTTCGATGAATTCTGTGAATTAAAAATTAGTTGAAACAATAAGACAGTTTTAAGTGATTAATTGATAAAATATTTAGATTTCTTTCATCGATTAAAATATGTGTCAGATTTTGCAGATCCAAATGATTTGAATATTTTCATCGACTGAGTCTTTTGAAAAAAGAATGTGTTGAAGAAACTGAAATCAAATTTTTGTTTCATCACCCACCATTGCTGTTTGATAAATTCTTTTCCTGAAACATGAATCCCAAATCCATTTTTCCATAAAATAGATTTTTGGTATACGGAACAATTTCAAAAGTGGAAAGTATATTTTTCTCCATTCATTTGATGCCCTGAATTCCAAACAAAGATAGAAAGCTTCAAATTGTTATATTCTATATATTTTCCGTGTTTTGTTCAATAAATATTCATATTGTTTCTGTAGACATACACGTTTTCTTAATCCAGAAATTTTCTCTTAAGAATGCTTAAATTATGAATAACTATTTTTTATATAATAGATTTAAAGAGATTAAAACAAAAATCAATCAATCATCTATGTAATTAATTAAGTTTTAATTGTCTTGAGAATAATAAAGCTAATTTTTGGAATTTCTTTTATAAAAGTTTTAAGCGGTATACAAATAAAATATTTATTCTGTGTTTGTCCAGCAAATATTTATTTGGAGTTGAACTGTCAACAGCTGCAAAAGAATAGCATAAAACTTCCAACAAATGTTCTATGACTAACTTAAAAGGATAGCTATGCTTCATTTCAAGGTTATGATTGCAGGGTTTGCAATTAATTTAAATCGTAACTAACGCTAATTTCTCCCTATGCTACTAATTATACAGCAAAACACTTGATTTAAATCTTGTGGTATACCATCCCAGAACTCTTCTCACTTCAAAAACGGAGGTGTATGGTTCTTTGCGCGTTCTAAAGTTGTTATCCATACGTAATCACTGTGAGTCGAAAAAATATTATGATGCCGTAATATACGATATTTTCTAATTTTTATTTTGAATAAGTTGTTTTTTCTTATTTCAGCATTTCTGTTTACGCTTCTCTCAATACATCACTGATAATTTTCTATTGGCATTAATAGAAGATAAGTAAAACTCCAATTTTAATATTTAATAACTTCATGATGAAATGGAATATTTCAAGCAATTGACTATTTATTGGATTGGATTTTAGATGATCTATGATGATTTTAGATGATTTTAATGAAATCTCATTTCATATTGCAAAGCAAAGTTATGAACAAAGCTAAGTAAGGAATAAATTTCTTAACTTTTCCAAATCGTAATTTTTCCCCGAAAGCTATTTATACATTTTCCACCGGAAGCCCACGAACTCTGGTGTGTGCTATTATGGTACATAATCTCCTACTATTCTCAGCTTTTTCTATAAGTTATTTTTACTTTTATAATTACTAAAAATTGTAAATAATTTATAAAAATGAGATGGAAAGTATAAAATTATCATCATCTAATTCTACTAAAACGTGCTGATTTTAGGTGAATGCTGTTTCAAATAAACGTGCTAGTTGCAGTACGTTCCATAAATCACTTTTCTTTCAATTAAGACTTAAATTCTGTCATTTAACAGCTTAAACTAAAACTTAAATTAGCATACAAAAATCCAATTAATTCGGGCCATTTGAAAGATCTAACTATTTAGCACCATTTAAAAGATCTAATTAATTAAGGCCATTTAAAAGTTCTAAATAGTTAGTGCCATTTAAAATTTCTAAATAATTAACGGCATTTGAATGATATAAATTTTGAAATATGTTGAAACAGAGAAACTCTATACATTACTGTATAATTAGTAGCATTGAAATGTATTGCTCAAAATTCCAAATGTTAAGATGATTATTTACATAATGATAGTTGGTGTAATTAATCCCATCGCTATTAAAATTAAGTATCAACTAAATTTTAAGAATTATAGTACTAAAATTATTGAATCATTATACTTAATTCAATACTATATAGATGGCCACCCGAATTGTAATACCAAGAAAGAAAAGAGATATCGCAACAAAATTTATTTTGAAGATAACTTGTGGACCAAGTATTAAATGATTAAATTTATAGACTTCTGTGAAATGTGGTTCCTATACAAAAATCAGTAGCCACCATTATTGGAGATCACCGATGCCACACTCCTCAGCATTGATTCAAAGATTCTTTGGGTGTTCTTGGGGTACAGCAGAACAAGCAACTTCTCCACGTTGCCAAAGTTGATCTGGTGGATCAGCTGGGGATCTGGTGTGGGAGCCAAAGTTGATCTGGGTTAATCTTTGAGCAAGCATGGACCATACGTTTTCTATCGGTGAAAGATCTGGAAAGCGAGCCGGTCAAGGAAGCAATTCAATCTGACGACGGACGAAGAAACTTTGGACAATGCGTGCCCGTGTGGTCGCATATTATCCTGTTGAAATATGGCTGTGGACTAGCCATGAAGTTAAGGAAGGAAAACTAACTCCAACACCTCGGAGATGTAGCGCTGGCTGTTTAACCTAATGGCAATGTGTACTAGAGGAGTGCCAGAGTGATATCCAATACCAGCCCGTAAGATAATACCCGGTGCAGGATCAGTGTTGCTGAGCATAACGCAGCTGTATTCAGCATCCTCTCTCCACGGTGTCTTCAGGCTCGAATACGACCATCGTGGTATTGCAGACAGAATTGTGACTTGACAGTAAAGACGATTTCATTCCATTCTGCCATTCACATCCTTCTTTCATCGCACCATTAGCAGCGAAGACGTATGTGGTTCTGTGTCAGGGTTGACAAAGCAATGGACGTCTTGGGAACACTCTACTGAAGACGGCGTCGAATGGTAAGCTCAGACACTGGATGAAGCGGTACAGACTAAATGTGCTGTTCTATGGTTCGTGATGTGGCTGTGCGATTCGTCCCTGCACAATTTGCAGTCATCACGGGAAGTGGTGCACTAAAGCACTGAGGTGCATGCAATTGAACACGTCGGTCCATGTACCCGCCTGCATCCAACGATCAAATATCCGCATTACAAATGTTTGGTTTCATCCGTGTTGGATGAAACCAAACATTTGTTATTATAAACATTGTCAAAGAGACTACCGATTTTCCTGAAAGATAATCCACAATCTTAGTAGGCCACTATCTTTCCTCTCTCGATATCGGATATTTGATCAAAAAATGATCGCTGTTTTCTACAAAGCATAATTGATTGCTTTTTTTTTTTTTTTTTTTTTTTGAAAAAAACACAATAGCCGAACTTGAAATCTTCGAAATCTCCAATCTATAAATAGCGCTTTCATGTGGCGCTACAAGTGCGCGTGATGTGTAACTATGCTGAAATTCTAATCATTTGCATAACTTAGCTCCTCTAATGCATGTTGTAAAATCCATGTTACTTGCATGCTTCCTTCAGGTTGATGCATTTACGTTGGCCAGCTGTGTATAGATTAAAGATGATATGTTCAATTATATTCTTGAATACTTAAAGCATTTCAACCGAACTTAATTTACATGTGACTTACTTGAGAAGCATGAAATATAGATTATACGATACATATAGCCTCCACGTATGTTGGTGAAATAAAATGCTTTGATTTTCAGATTAGAGATGTTCAGAGACATCTCAGATTATTTAGGTCTAAGGTCAACTCTCTTTCATGAAAGGGAAGAATCAAAAAATGTGCCAAATGAATGTGCTATGTGCATCCTTGTATCTGAGGTAATCAAGATCAATAATGACATTCCTAATGTTATTTACATCTCTATTCAATCTTTATTGGTTAGATTTTAGATAGGAAATAGTGTGTGGTGGAAATAGATATCCAAAAATGGAAGGATCAATGACAATTTAACAATTCCATGCAATTCATAGTATTAGCTTCCCTAATCATTTTAAGCAAAACATTTTTCAAACAGAATTCTATTGAATTTCATTTGGAAAGTTAACTTTTAAAAGTAGTTTGAATGCAATCAAAATCATAAATGGAAAACATAATATTCAGGGTCACTAAGGTAAATTATATCATTTTGGACGCATTGTATTACAATTTCCGCAAACCAGGTCATAAATGAGTAAAAGATAAGAACATAATAATATAAAATGCCAGGCATATGTATAAAATCCAATTTTGTTTATCTTTTTATGAAATTTCTATCATACTAATTAATTAAAACCTTATATTCTTATTAATTAATAATCATTATTCATATTTTAAACATTTGCTATAAAATTACTTTGATTTTATATATTTTATTCTATAAGCATACTAAAAGTTTTATTAATTTTTTTACTCTAATAGAAGAAAAGAATAAGTAAATTCTAGTCCTATATTAGATTAAAATTTATATATAAATATATATATATATATATATATATATATATATATATATATATATATATATATATATATATATATATATATATATATATATAGATATATATATATATATATATATATATATATATATATATATATATATATATATATATATATATATATTTTCATCCATAAATCATTTATAAATCTTAATGAATATTTATGATGAGTTGAATATTCAAGTTACTGATAAGTTTGAAAAGTTGCTTAAATTATTAATTTGCATAACTGATGTAATAAAATTTGAAAGAAAAACGTATCATTTTCATTAAAATTAATTTTCTGAAAAAAGTATAAAAATCTAGCTTTAAATAAAAGGTCATTTTTTGCAAATAAATTAAATATTCATTTTTTATGGAAAGCAGTTACTCACAAAATATTAAAAATATATAAGATAAAATACAGAAATTGATCTCAATTTTTGTCATATTGTGTATAATTTCTGCAACCTTTGCCTCTATTAACTTAAAAAATAGATATTTTTTAATATAAAATATAATTATGAATAAAATAAATTTCGATGCATTTTACATTTAAATGTATAATAAGAAAATACTTTAACTAGAAATTATTGAAAATATTAGTTACCATATTAAGAAATACAAAAAGATACTTTATTTTTTCTACGATAAATATGCATATGTGAATTTCCTAATAGTTATTTCCTTTTTTTCGATGCAAGAATCCATTTTAAAGCCAATTGCTTGTATTTTTGTGGTAAAATATCTAAAAACTATTTGAATATTTTTAATTATCATGAAATTTTATCACTGTTGCTTCTCAAAATTTATTGGTTTATTCAATAAATGTTTACATTACTGAATCAGTATGTGGTGTTAAAAAACAATGACCAATATAAGATTTCCTATACAGCCATTTCATTTTTAGAAAGATCTCTTTATCATGCATTATTAAATAAGCTGGGATTCAAAAAGACTCCTCAAGGCTGCATATTAAAACAAAAGCTAAGATATACTTGCATTTACCACAGGTAAAATATTTAAGTGAATTATATTAAGAGAGGAGCTTTTCAACAAATTAACTCACCTGCTTAATTGCATAAATATGATATATATTTTTTCACACATAAATATAATAGATCTCAAATCAATTGCAAATTTTTAGCTATTATGTAATAAAAAATCTATAATCAAAATAATATTTCAGTTCGGCAAATTAATGTTTATCAACAAACAGATGCTAAAAAGAATATTAAAACTTTTATTAGATGAAATATGCATATATGATACATTTATTCTTAAGAAGCCAAAACAATCATTAACTTAATACAAGATGTATTTTTATTCTAAGCGAAAAATGCAAATTAAAGAGCAAATATAGATACTATAAAAGAATATAAAAACATTTTTTCTGAAATCATAATATTAGCAGATTATTGTAAGCGTGATCATTAAAAACTATATAAGGCGAGTAAGAGTCACAATTTTAACTTTTAAACCAGTACTCACAACTTTGATTAAGTGATCTCAGTTTTAGAAGCTAATTGTTTTCTAAAAGTCTTACTTAGTAAATTTAATGTAATTTTTCCAGTTTTCTTCTACTTGCTTCCTAATTTATAAGCCCGGATGATAGCATGAATGTTTATATTTATACCAC
This sequence comes from Latrodectus hesperus, assembly GCA_037975125.1. Taxonomy (NCBI): domain Eukaryota; kingdom Metazoa; phylum Arthropoda; class Arachnida; order Araneae; family Theridiidae; genus Latrodectus; species Latrodectus hesperus. The sequence goes on from CM075854.1 coordinate 70,245,246, forward strand.
TACATATTATATTTATACCAGTACATATTTATAGATAGTGTTGGCAATAAAAATTGCAACACCAGGAAAAAATGATCTTACAAACAGGAAAATCATTTGAAAGAAAGATAAAATAGGAATATACAAATGATTAGCACCGGAGTGCGTTTGGAGGTAGGAGGGACAAACGACATTAGAAATACTCCATAAAATAAAAACTGCCATGTATTTCTCATTCCAGTATATCTTTGTATGGCACTAGTTTTCTCAAAATATCAAATTATGTCTCACAATAAAAGTTCTATCTGGCAAAAATTTTTGACAGATAATATCGGAGCTCGATATAAGAAATATCGTAGTTTATCTAGAGAGTGAATTATCATTCAGTGAAATTACCGTTTTTCAAGTCAAAACGCAACCACAACAACAACAACGAGAAGAGGAGGCCCTGGTCTGTACCTATCGGTTATCAGGTTCCACCCCCTCTTCAAATTAGAGGAACAAACATCTCGCACGAAGTGCCAGGCGCCCGCTGAGATCCAGAACTTGACTACGTAGTTGAGGACTAAAAATGAAAACAATGTTGGACTTTCAAGCCTATATCTGTGACACATGTCAAAGAAAGAGGCTCATTGGAACAAATTACATTTCAGTACATAAGAGAGGAAAAATTTAAAATTAAAATGAAAACATAAGTAATGTGTAAATTAAAGCAGAAGAGATTAAATAAGTATAAAAGGTGGTTGAGATTACTATTAACCACAGCATCTATTTTAGTTTAAATTTGGTTAGCAAATTTGCATTCAAGTGAAATATTTTAAAAAAAACATTTGGTCACATATTACAGGAATAAGATACATTAATTCCATGAAAAAGAAAATCGGCAAAGGTAAACATTAAAGTAAAAAAGATAGAGTAGGTGACGAAATAGTTATATATACTAGAGATAGAGTGAATCATTCATAAAAGTTTAACAAGTACAGAATTGACATAACAAGTCTCGTTAATTTGAGAAATCCAGCTTAGAAAAATTATAATGATTCTTACTTATAAGAGAAAAAACATGAAAAACAAAATTCTAGGCTAAATACAGTAAGATGTGTAACAGACAATATAAAAAATAAAGGAAAATTTTACAAAATTAAGGAAGTGTGCTGCAATTGTCCTTGCTTTAATTATCATCTGAGAAGTTAAGTTCAGAGTCATTTTGTGTTTGTGATGTGGTTTGTACTGGCGTGGCACATAAGTCCAGCCCTTTTGTAACCAGCATGGACATAATATTCATCACTCTTTTAACTCTAAATTTATCACCAATAATAAACTTGATGAAAGCGATGTCAGATTGTGAGGAATGGCGAAATAGGTGGAGGCCCACCGTTTAGCTACAGTGTTCCACATAATGCAAAGCATTACCTTCACTGCCGTTCGCGCAGCTGCCAAGTGGGGTTGAGGCTTTACCGAATCGGTGAAAGTACACTGGGAAGGGTCCATGATTTGTTATAAGAAAGATGATCATTGGATTGGAGATGAGCCTGTCCGTTGTAACATGGGATATAATACTGTGTGTGAGGTGCCCAGTTAAAGAGTCATCCCAGCTGGTTTGCCATTGACGTTTGAGTCTTTGCTTAAGGAACTGCAGAAGGTGGGTTCGTGGAAGTGGTAGATCAATTTGTAATAAGTTCTCATTCACCGCTGCTTCCTTTGCTCTTTGATCTGCCAGCTCGTTTCCCACATTTCCAGCATGTGCTTTTACCCAGGAGAGGCGGATTTGAATAGATGATTGTTGGTGGAGTTTGCATTGTATGGCATTGATAAGAGGGGAAGTGTGAGTTGGGTTGCGGAGTGCCATTAAGACAGACAAGCTGTCTGTCCAAATGGTGGCTGGTGAATAAGAGGCATCCAGTACATAGTTTAAGGCCGATAATAAGGCCAGTACTTCAGCCTGAAAGACCGAGTTGTCTATTCGCAATTTTAACTGTGTTGAGTGTACCTCTGTGTCTCCTTGGAGAACAACAAAGGCAGCTCCCACTGCAGCGTCATGCTTGGAACCATCAGTGTAGTAATGCAGTTCTTCAGTTGTGTGAACGATAGGATGCTGGCATGAGGGGATGTTCGGCAAGTTGATAATTAGAGTATTTTTTAGCCTATTGACTGGGTGAACTGTGTCTTTGGGAACAGGCATCTCAAAACTGGTGGGTGTAAACCACTGCCCGTCAATTGCAACATTCTTGCGAAGCTGCAGAATTTGAGTTTTGAGTGCTTCTTTTTCAACTACCAAGTGAAGTGGTGGGAGACCTGCGATGGTGGCTAAAGCTGCTGTCGAGGTAGTCTTAAAGCCCCTGGGGATAAGGAGAAGAAAGAACCTTTGGATGTTGTTGAGGAGCTTGATTTTCCTGCTAGTCATTGGAAATGCCCAGGCGGAGCAACCATACGTAATCATTTTTTCTACTATGGCGAGGTAAATTACCTTAGTGATTCTTCCTTTAAGTCCCCATTGCAATCTAATCATTGCTTTCAGTCTTTGCACGATCAAAATAACTTTAGTTTTTATAGCTCGCAGATGCGGAAGGAATGAAAGCTTAAAATCAATGTCCACACCGAGGTATTTGAGACAGCGGGTATGCTTCAGGCTTTCACCGTTAAGAATAATTTTGGGGTTGGATTTAAGTCTTTTATTCTTTGTGCCGATGATCATAACTCTAGATTTGGGTGAAGAGACAGTAAGTTTAAGCTGTTGACACATTGAAGAGAACAATTGCAATGATTCATTACAATTCTTTTTAATTAATTCTTTTGATTTACCATTAATTACAAGCAGAGTGTCATCAGCGAAAGCAACAATTTCAGTGTGAGTGGGCCCTTTTGTAGAAAGGATTTCATTGTAATAGATGTTCCACAGAATCGGACCACCTATGGATCCCTGGGGACATCCTCTTGTTTGCTCCATGCTGACTAATCCTGAATCGCTAAGTGCCTGAAGTTTACGTTGTTTTAAGATAAGAAACTAAAAAGACAATTTATAATGTTAGGTGGGGCGCCAGTTTTGGTAAGAGCATGCATGAGGCCAAGCCACCACAGAGAGTCAAATGCCTGCTGTATATCCAGATTGATAAGGGCGGTATATAATTCATTGTCGTAATTCAGTTTGATAAGGTCTATTGCTTTGGAGATGGCCTGGTCTGTTGATCTATTTGACCGGAAGCCAAATTGCCTGTCGTGCAGAAAGTTTGTCTGTAAGAGTGAGTGCTTGAGGAGGTCAATCAAAAGCTTCTCTAGGACTTTACCAAATGTGGGCAGAAGACAAATTGGCCGGTATGATGTCGCTAGTTGTGGGTCTTTGTTTTTCTTTCTGAAGAAAATCACCTGCCCTTCTTTGAAGGGTGTAGGTAAATGAGCATGTTCTAAGCAATTGTTGTAAAAATCAAGCAGGAACGAATGGTTGCAGCGAAAAACCAACTTAACAATAACATTATCCAGGCCATCATTACCAGGTGCCTTTGAGATTACCAAATTCTGAACAACATGCTGGAGCTCTTGGGGTGTAAACGGTGGATCGGTGGCACCTGTTGGCAGATGAACGGTGGTTCTGATACTCTGGTGATATGCTGTGTCAGTGCTTTGATCGTCTTGTGGAAAGTTGGTGTTTAAGAGGTCTTGCAGTATGGTCGCTGCTGTTTGATGAGTTGTGGTCTGATTTAATGGTTTGAATTGCGTTGGAATGAAAATTTTGTCCGTTGCAATTTTCTGCAGTATACCAAATTTGGTATTGTTTGAACTACAGAAATCCATCCAGCTGGTTGATTTAACCTTTAAAATTGATCTTTTGTACAACGCGAGATGAGATTTGTAGGCTTTGTGCCATTTCTGTTTATCTGTTGAAGTGACACTGGCCTTGATCCGTCTTCGGAGAGCAACAAAACGCAACCACAATGTCATGCGAATGTAGAATCGATATACTGCTTATATCATACTGAACGGAGTATGTAAGATCTCAACGACATCAAATAGCTGACGACCGAGGACACTGTCATATTGTTAAATCATCCTTTAAAAACCCCTGAATTACATCATAGAGCAGTATTTAAGAAATGGGTTTGCTTCTCTCATGATCAGTATTCATTTATACAATGCGATTACACTTGGAGCAGTAAGATGACTATTACTTTGGCTTCCCTTGACAATGCAGCATAGAGAGAGAGACGCCAACTCTGTTGCATCAAACAAAGGAGTGGAAAATGCCTTTTAAAACAGCTTATATTTTGCGAGTTGAATTCCGACAGCCGTATACGTATCTAATAGATTGCTTGTTTTTTAGTTACTTTGGATACTCTGTACTTAGTTTAATTATATCATTGAGTAAACGGCACGCGTATCTCTAGTTCGGATCAATGATAATTTCAATTGTTATTGGTACAATTCTGACACTTTAAAGTTCATGGTTGCACTCCTTGCTTGAGGCCAACGGCAATCTATCTTCCAAAAGATAATGCAAGAGCACATGTTGTACATATTATTCTGCTTTCCTCCATATAGAAATATAATATATTAATATGATATAAGTCAAACTTTTTCGAAGTGATTTATTCTTATGTGGTATTTATTTCTAGTCATAGATTAAATAAAAAAATATAATCTGAAAAAACAATAGCAAAACTGCTTACCGTAAGTTTAATTATTTTAGAAATGCTACTTTGAAACAGTTACTGATAGTTTCTAACTTGAGAGTGCGTTACATATATCTTGAGTTATAAAGTGGATATTAGTATTGTGACTAAAAGCTTAATATACTTTGAATATTTCTCAGAATTTCTGATTTTCCACATGATTGCGTTAACTATTTTAATTAATATATGGATAGGAATGTCTGATGAAATACGTTTTCAGTCATATAACATATAGAAGGTTACATTGTTATCCATGCATATATATATATATATATATATATATATATATATATATATATATATATATATATATATATATATATATATATATATATATATATATATATATATATATATATATATATATATATATATATATATATATATATATATATATATATATATATATATGTATATATGATGTATTATTTTTGTATTGATAATACTATGCTATAAGAATAAAATACCCTTTAATTATATTAATGTACTTTAATTTTTCCTAATTTAAGCGAATCTAAAGAAATTAAAACCATAACATTCTTCCAATCTGTGTTTTTTGCATAAGGAAATTATTATAAATAAAATTATGTTTTGGCAAATTTTAAGAAAGTTTCTGTTTGTGCATGATAAATAAGTATTGCACTTATCAAATTTTTAAGATAATTTAGTGTCTTTCTAATTTTATTATAAATACGAATTATTATTCTCTCTTTTTCTCTGGGTAAAATAATTTTCACACCTAACCACCATAATGTTATTATAAGTGCGGAAGTCTGTCAAAACGTATTTCAATACAAATTTAAGTATTATTTTGTTTTGAGGATTTTTCATATAGAAATTGGTTTATATTTACAAATTTCAAAGCAAAAGATTTGAACTCTAAATCCCTAAATGTACTTCCAGAAACTAGTCAGAAAATATTTATCTGGCCTAGTTCAGAAGGTTCTAGGAAAAAGAAAAGATGGATATTTAGTAAAGGATTTTCAAATACTAATCAAAATTCAAAAGTTACACGTAAGATTCCCCCTTCAAGCACAAGTAGCCATTATACAAGTAATCGACAGCTAAATTTAAATGAGATCCGCATTTATGAGAAATAGCTTTCAATTGAAAAAGTATAAATTTTTTCATAAGTTGTCATCCACTCAAAAATCTTGTTAACTATTTCGATTAATAATCTCCTATTTTATAACTTATATTGTATTTATTTATATTTGAGAATTTAAATATATTATTTATCTATTCTGCAAGTATATTTTCTTTTGTCCATGAGTGCATTAAAATTGTTACTCTCTTAAGAAAATGAATTTCAAAGTTTATTAGAAATCTTTTTTCAGATGTGATGATGAGAAATTCCTGTAAATATACAAATAAATAAATCCACTTTGCAAAACAATGCGTTAAAAGCTACTAACTTAAGTTTATAATACAGGTAAAGTAATTGCTTATTCATTTATTATTAAATAAAAATTAAAATCATTTATATTATTAAATTTTAACCCCTAAAGTAATATATATTGCAGAATAATTTTATATTGTTTTTAATAAATCCCTTAAGGTATTCTTGTACTCAACATATAAACATATTTTAACTCTAAAAATATAAATTTGACAAATGTATATGGTCATCATTTACATACTTAAAAAAATTAATTCAAAATATTAATTTATGCATTAAATTCATTTTAAAAATTGATAAAAATAAGTTTTATCTAATAAATGTGCTTATACAAATCTAAAAACAAAGGTAAAAATATTTATAATGGATCCATTTTTTTAAAAAATATATTTATACGCAAAAAATAAATTACATGTTCCTTCAGGCTTTTATTGGTTTTATTTTTGCAAATTTAGAAATTAAACCACTGTCTTAAATTATTGTATTTTTATGATTATATTTTATTTAAAAATAATATATAATTTAAAAAATAAATGCATAATACATTCATTTTTAATATGATAATGCAAATAAAAAAGGTATTCCAAGCATCTAGTGAATTTTAATAAAAATTAAAAATATTATTTCACAATCAAGTTTATTCACATTCGAGTTAAATCACATTTTGTAAGTATCAAAAAAGAAAGTTTCGCTCAAGGCTATTTGGTCACCCACATTTAATTACTAGTATAGATAAAATTAATAAAAAATTAGATCAGCTACAATTAAATTTAAGACCAGGAACACACGTGTCTAGAAGACAAATTTGATATTGAAGGCAATTCAAAAAGCATCAAAAGTATAAAAAAAGAAGAAAAAAGGAAGGCATCGATTTTTACTAGTTTATGGTAAATTTTACGTTTCTGAAAGCTATTATTTTTTCTATTGTTTCAATTTTTAAACTATGCTTAGAAAGGGAGTTTGGGAAGACTAATCCTGCGAATGAATATAATATTTTGAAAATGAGTAAATGAAGAATCTCATGTTTAAGACTGTAATTAATTTCATTTTTAGATATTTATTCCTTTTAATATTTATTAATGCTTTTGCTAAAATTTAAAAGCGTGTAAACTGTTAAATTCCATTTTTCAATAGTTTATTTCAAATTAACTCTCATTTTGTCCTTATAATTTGGCACTGAAGTGTATACACTAAGAAAATAAAATGACCATCTCTTAATTATTTTCTTTTATAAAATTTCATTTCCATACACAATATATATTACTCATAGTATTGCTTTTTTAATGACGATATTAAATCATGGTTATTTGTGAAGATTCTATGAATTTTCACCAAACATAGGAATTACAAATATAAAAATGCATATTGGAAGTATAATGAAATTGGATCAAAAGAAAATATTAAATAAATTAATAATACACTAGAATATTAATATTTAAAGTTTAAATTAATTAAGTTCACTGTTATAAAATATTTATATCATGCTTTGATGTGTTTTATTGAAAAAAATATTGATATTTATTGGTTAGATAATAACTTTTTTCATTACTAGTGATATTTAAGATCTAATGAGATGAATGTTACGTATTTGAATTTTCAGAAAAGCTAAATGCAATATTCAGGTAGTTTTTAGAAATATAGTGATTATAGTATTATTCTGCAACTTTAAAATTAATGTTATTTGTTGAAAAGATTGAGAAACTAATTTCTCCTATTCTTAGATTTATTCTTCTAATGCCTTGGTAAAAAATCATGTTTAATGTAAAGAAAAAAGTGTAAAGAATATAAGTAAATTCAAGTTCCATAACATATACATTTTAAGCACAGAGTTAATCAAGTGTATATCTTTTGTTTTAAATTTGACTCCAACATAATTTAACTATTTTTAAATTGACAACCTTATATCAGGTAATAAAAACAAAGCTTATCCAGTTGACTTCTGCAATGTTTCAATCTTTAGTTGTCTGTTTTCACTTTTAAAAATAAGCTCTTAAATATCAATCTTTATTTAAGATTTTATTACAATAATATCCTAAGGAAAACAAAAAAAATCCTTTTAAAACTTTGAAATTAAAAAATATTTAGTGATAAGAAAATAAAGTAACAATGAAGAAGTATACAAATATTTGTAAAGCAATTATTGCGTTATTACAGTTAAATAAGTGTGTTTTCAACTTTATCATCAATCAGGTTAAAACTGAATGAATGCTTGTTTCTGTACTAGATTTTTCTTTAGAGAAAAATATGCTTTACTACATATCACCTGACTACAAACTCCTTACATAGTTTTTTAATGATATCTGATATTAAAACATCAAAATATGCATAGTTAAGTGCATGAATTTTATATTAATCCATTTTATTTTGCTTTATTAATATTCATAAACTCAGAACAATTGTAAAGCGAACTAGGATCCCTCTTCTCTAAACTCCAATGAAATTTAAAGAAAAATAGTTTTGCAATATTATTAAATTATTTCGGCCTTAATATTAATTTTAGAGTGCTTACGTTTCAAATAAAATATTTACTAATAAAAGAACAAAAAAATCTTAAGTTTATCCCTTAACAGTGAGTAAATTGTCCTAACAGAATATTTGTATAATGGTCTGCTTTGTAAAATAATAATTAAAAACTAAACTAAACTCCATGGCATGACAGCCCATGTGGGCCAATGCCTACAGTGCCCATAACTGTTTTCATGACCGAGGGCCCAGGGGTGTGAAGCATATGTCCCAGTTAGGTGGTCAGCCTAACGTAAGACCCCCAGTGTTTAGTTCCCAAGCATGCTTGGTACTCAGTTTATCGACCCACTGAAGGGATGAAAAGCTGAGTCAACCTAGCCAAGCCCGAGGATCGAACCTCGGACCTGTGTCATGGGAGCGTGAAACGCTGCCACAAGGCCACAGGACTTCAAAATAATAATTGCATTTTACAAATTATTTTAAAGAAGTTCAAGTATGATATTAGGTAACAAAAATTTCATCACACAAAAAGATTCTGAAATCCTAATTACACATTCTTCATTCAGCATTTCCATTTGATTTTTACCAATATTTGAAGCCACTAAATTTCTTACTCAATTAGTTTTACAGAATTTCAATTGATTTTGATGGATATTCTTTTTAAGAGAAGGAAATTCATAGAACTCTAATTATTCTATTCATTTGGGACAGGACCCCAGTTGAATAAATAAAAATACTGTTAACTGGATTCTAAAAAAGGGTCTTTTTCAACTAATTATTGTAAGTTGAAAGTGGGAGAAAAAAACTATATATTTTTATAAAAAAGGAATTTAGTTGAAAAAGAAAACATTTTTACATGTTAAGGTATGCAAATGCTGTACATTCATGCAGTATGTATATACAGTGCTGTAAATGAAAGTCATTGCTTGCTGAACATCTCTGTCAGAGTAAGCTGTTTCACTGTCTTTATCCGTTTTCGGGTAGCTAAATCACGAATCCGTGTGACACTTAGAATTTACATGTGATCACACTTGGACTGAAGCTCCATCCTCTTCTGAGTAGTTTCAAAGCTCGCAACTAGTTCACTAGCTGATGGTCACGTGTCTGCTTCAATATGAAGGTCATTTGCTTCATCTATACTTTCAATAAGTTGTCCTTCATTTTCTATTTGAAATCCAGAGTCTGACTCATTATCCATTCTCCTATATTTTTAACACTAACTTCTGAACATCCAGGAATTTTCAAAAGAATGTTCCTGAATCCCTCAAGTGACACTACTCATTCTCATCTTCTCTTTTCTCTTACCTTTCCTTTTTTTGAGTTTCTTCCTTTTCCCGTCTCTACTTCAATCTAATTTATTTTTCGGAAATTCTGAAACTGATTCGGATAATTGGAGTTCTACTATACTTCTCTTATGTTTTTTTTTTTTTATTTCAGTTTTTTCAGCCAAAAAAAGCTAATTAATATAATAAAATTTTGCTCAATGACATTTCTTTCAATTAATGTTTAATGCTTTAATTTATTGTAACAATGGAGATCTTAATCAATTTACATTTAATTAAACCTTTAAAATTTACTTTTTTATATTTCTTTTAATTAGTTTTTCATAATTATTCAAACACCTGAGCACGTAAACCTAAAAGTCAAAATAATAAATTGACATAAAATTTAAACTTAAAATCCTGTTCACTGCTTTTAAACGGTATTTCGTTTTTAGGGTAGAGATTGTTAACGTTATACACTGCATTTTGATATTACTTTTAAAATTTTGATATTTATTCCGGTGGTTGATATTAATATATAAAATTAAAGCTATGTTTATAATATCGTATCAATAAAATGAAATATTATTTCTGTTTCTACAATATTTCTAAGCTTTTATTAAGAGGTTAAACAATAATTACAATATTTAAGTCTCTTACGTTATAAATAGCATTTACTCTAAATATTATATGCCCTTAAGTCTTCAAAAATAAAGCTAGGTCTTTTATCATACTTTAATTACTTTAAGAAATCTGAGTTACTAGTTATTAAAAGTAAGACATTTTCTAATAGCTTCATTGTTTGAGCAGTTTCAAAATATAATACCCGCTGTAATTATATTTTTATAACAATTAATTAGCCCATTATATTCTAAATACAAAGAAATATTAATGAAGTTTTACTTATCTTTGTCTGTAATTTTCATTATAAAAATGTAATTGGCAAAATCCTGTTTGTATACTTTAGATATTAATTAAAATGAATTATTAATTACAGCTTCATGGAAAGAGCAGAATTTTTTTTGTTTCTTTATAAATTTTATCGAAGATATATAATGAATAAAAAACAAAAATAAACTTCAATAAATTTCAAATTCTCTTTTTTTAATATTAAAATAATTCATTAATTTGGAAAAATAATCCTTATGTGTGATTTTGTAAAATAAGATAATATAATACACATTTAATCATTTCAATCAAAAGTTAAATAATACTTTTTGTTTTAAGATTATTAGTATAATACTTTTAGCTTAAATAAACATGATTGTATTTTATCTAACTTTCAAATGTTCTTGCATTGATATTGTGCTTTTTTATTAATATTAAATAATAAAAATCTATAAAATCTAGGAAAATTAATAAAATATAAAATTTGTTTCTTTATATCCTTTTAGGGCCTTTAATATTTCTCATATTTTACTAACAACATTTCTTCCTAATTTAGCAATACGTATTCTTACTAATTTCAAATTTATTTATTAATTTTTAAACTGATGATTACTAAACATGATCACGATAATCAAATAAGTTTTCATTACAAAAAATTATAAATAGTATCATAAAATTGTAACATATCATAATGTACAGAATAACCAAATTGGAGCATCCATGATTTCCTAAATTATTCAATAACAGATATTTTATAGGATTATTATATTTAAATATTATTTTAAGAATACTTTTAGTTCATAATTACTGTACTGAAAGATTATGTTCAATTATATATGTATAAAAATGCCCTATTAATTTTCTTGTTGCTCTTAAGGAATATTTTAAAAGCAATATATTTCGAAAAGATATTTAAAAACATTTTTATCAACAATAAGCAATTTTTTGAAGACTGGTTTGGCAGAAAAATTTAATGAATTCATTCATAACAATATGGTCAACATTCTTTGGTTAAAGAGCGAATTTCTTCATATGCAGTTCTTATGACTGAAATTAAGTTTCTGACAATTTCTTTTTATTTATATAAAGCATACATTAAGGAATCATATAGTCAAATATTAAATAATTAATCCTTATATCATATAATTTGATAAAGATTTATTTGCCAAAATTACACTGTTTTAATTAAACATCCGTAAATGATCATTACGATTCAAATTTAGCTAAATAACTTACACATATAAAAGGCAAAGAGAGAAAATGCTCTGAAAAGGAAAAGTATTAGCTACAAAAAGCTGCTAAAAAACCAGATTATCATCAGAAGGGTCATAAATACTCAAAATTTTACAATTAAACCAGATACCTTTATTTTAAAAATATTAAGATAAACTTGAAGTTTTAAGAATTGTTCTCTCTCTCGATCAGTTTCATATAATTCTTAATAAAAGTAAATATACTTTTTTATAAATTTTTTTTTATTTGTTATTATGAATTTCCCACTTGAAAATACAAACATGTAAATAATGTTTCTATGAAAATGAATTTGTGGAAATTTATGTAACTATAACGGTATGAATAGCAAAAATTTCCTAATAGAATTGCAGACTATTAAAATTATAGAGTGTGGATATAAATATTTATGTTTTTTTTTCCTACGGAATAATATAACTTTGTAGAATTTACGTGGAATTAAATAGAAAAAAATGAAGTGATAAGACATTCGCACATATTAATTCGTACTTATAAAAAAATTTACATATTCCCAGCATTCAAAAAAATATAGCGTGCATGGCTTTTTTAATAGATGAAAACTGAAAGAAATAGAAAGCAAATATCAATTTAAGAAAGCGGAAAAAATATGTAACTAAAATTTTCAATTTTACAGCAAAAAATAGAAAAAATGTGGAAAAGAAATTTAAAAAAAATATTTATTCATATTTATAACTTTAATTAATAAATAAAAGTGAATTACAAATTCGATTTTCTGTAGAATAATATGCGATATAATTTTCGGAGCAAATTAGAAATAAGGTTTTTCTTAATAAACTCTTAAAGGAAAACTGGGAAATCCTCGTCAAAGGGAGGGTTAGAAATTTAATCCCCAATCTTCTACAACTTAAATACTCATTATCTGGACTATTTTGAACTTTTCTAGCTTGTTAGTTTATAAACCTCTGGAGAAATACCTGAAGTTTTAATTGCTTATTAATCGTTTCATTTGTTAATGTTTGATCTGTGCTGTCCTAGGTTTTTGATATATTTCTTAAGTAGTTCAAACAATATATATATATATATATATATATATATATATATATATATATATATATATATATATATATATATATATATATATATATATATATATATATATATATATATATATATATATATATATATATATATATATATATATATATATATATATATATATATATATATATATATATATATATATATATTTATATATACATATATATATATTTATATATATATATATATATATATATATATATATATTTAAATGTTAAAAGATGTAATTCAAATTCGTATATCATATACATTTTCATTACTAATACGAGATTCATTAACAAAGTAACAGTAAAATTGAATTTAGTTACCAATCTTATTGCTTGATAAGTTGTATGAAGATAAAAATAAATCAACTTAGGCAAAAATATTTCATTCATGAGAAATTTTGCTAATCTTATTATATATTATAACACATTATTATTCTTCGAAATTAAAAACGGTGTCCATGCAAATGATAAGTAATTTCATATAAATTATAAAAAAATTCCCGAAAATAAGGATGTTAAAGTTGACTTGCATTAAAAAAATGTTCCTGTTAAATTTCGTAATCTATATTTAATTGAAAAAAAAATCGGTCTGATAAATTTATTATGCTGACTATTCATGAAAAGAACTCCTTTAAAGGTATTAATCACTGGGTACTTAAAAACGATTAATACATCTATTAAAATTTTAAGAAACAACCCAGTATTATTCAACTGTAAAAATTAACAAAACTGTTTTTTGAAATATTAAATGCTATAAGGATTTTTATTATTTTGTATGTATCTATTTTCATAATAGTCCTTGTGAGATAAACTTTATCGCATACAAATGTATCAATATTTATATTTTAATCGTAAAATTAGAATACCAATATTAATTTAAAATTAAGCATTAAAATAACATCAATTTGAGAATGTAAATGAATATCACATACATAGAAAGCACGTTAATTTGATATATTTCTTATTCAGTATTTTTATTTTCCTCGATGTACGCATGTATATAGCTCCTTATATGTATACTTCTTAAATGTCTATATCCTTATATGTATACACACACACATATATATACAGGTTTCTATACCGCAACATACATACCATTGGTGAACTCAGGAACTAAATGTCGAGCGCAGTAAAGACAGAGCACTTCGTAGAAGATTCCAGAAGGAAGCTGATCCAGACATTCTGAAATCCAAGAAGATTGACTTCAAATTAGCTGCCTCAAAATACAGGAAAAATATACTTGACCACAAGCAGAAGGCCTTTCGGGGGTACCTTAGCTCCGTTTCCAACTCGAATGCTTTTGGCGGACATTATAAAGTTATTAGGGAAAAGCTTAAACGTCCGGCAGTCACTACCCTTGTTCTGCTCGCCAACAGTGAAGAAGCCTCTGATGCCACTGTATCCATCAACACTATTTTGAAGCACCACTTTCCCACAATTGAAGAACATACTGACGACGACAATGACTACGACTCAAATCTCAATGATCCTCCCTTCACTGAGCATGAGGTGGAAGCCGCCATGAAGGAAATGGATCCCAACAAAGCTCCTGGTTTCAACGATATATGCTTAGATGTCTACACTGAACTTTTCCGAAACAACAAATCCTGATTCTTGACAGTACTCAATGCCTGTCTAGAACTTAACACCTTCCCCAAGTTTCGGAAAATAGCCAAAGTTATTCTCATCCCAAAGGAGGGAAAGGATCTGAAATCCAGAGACTCCTACTGACCCATTTGCTTGTTGTCTGTGTGGGACAAGATTCTGGATAAACTTGTGATGAGACGATTGAGCTACCACTTCTCTTCTAACCATTTCTTAGTAGGTTCCAGTTCAGTTTCCAGAGGGGGAAAAGCACTAACGACGCACTCCGAGAAATGGTGAACAGGATCCAGGATCACAGACGGCGCAAAATCTTTACTTGCGTGGTCTCATTGGACATTAAAAGGACATTCAACAGCGTCAGATGGAAGGACACCCTTCGAATCCTCAGAAGGTATAATACCTCAGCAAATCTTTACAGATTAGTTTGCTCTTTCCTTAAGAATAGAGCTAATCTTGATGAGTCAAAGAAGCAAAACTCCTATAATATCGGCGTTCCTCAGGGCTCTAGCCTGGGACCCTTTTTATGGTTCCTTATTGCCAATGAACTGCTCATTCAGGACTTTGGAATGGATTTCCACTGTCAGGCATTTGCTGATGACGTGGCAATTCTCCGCCATTGAAAGTCCTACTTTAAGTTCTCTAAACTGGCGATAAAACCTATGAAAATAGTGGAAGACTGGACCAGGAAGCTTAGACTTCAACTTAGTCTCAATAAGTGCAATTATACTATATTTGTTCCACACAGGAATGCCACAAGGAGACCTGGCATTACCATCTCTGATCACAGAATCTCCTATAACTCTGAAATGAAATATCTAGGAATACTCCTAGATCCCAAACTGAGCTGGTTTCTGCACTTGAACTGGATCAAGGAAAGAATAAACAATTTGCAAAACAAACTTGCCCGAGTCACTAGGACCACATGGGAACTTAAACGGAGATTCTCAAACTGACATATACCTGTGTTGTTGAGGGCATAATCCTGTATGGCTGTCATGTGGGGTACGAGGACACAGTCCGCATCAATGGTAAGTTGCAACAAATACAGAGAATTGCTCTACTTAAAATAACCAAGTCTTATAGAACCACCTCTACTGATGCCCTTCAAGTCCTTGTCTGCATCTAAAGGCAGATTCCTATAAGAAACGTTTCGAGCTGTGTAATTATGGTTCGACTATTAGTGTTAGCGACAGAAACTGGTCTTCCAAGAATGCATGGACTCGTACTTTGAGGAATGATCCTCCCTGGACTCATAGACAAGAGGAATGGTCGCCCATTCCTAACCATCCTGACCATTTTGCCTACACCGATGGCTCCAAGATTGTCAGCAGAGTAGGATGTGCCTCCATTATTCTTTGCAACGAAGTTGTGATCTGGAGCACCTAAGTCCGACTGAATGATGACGCAAAAGTATTCGAAGCGGAAGCTTCTGCCATTCTTCTTACCATGAAATACGTTCTGGAACATAATGTTCCGGTCTGACACATCCACACAGACTCTAAATCTGTGCTTTCGGCCCTCTCTGCTACAGTCATCAATAGTGACATCATCAGCGACATTAGGGAGATTCTCACGAACAACCCCCAAACTTTTACCTTTCACTGGGTAAAAGCACATGTGGGCATCCGTTTCAATGAGAAAGTGGATAAAGCCGCCAAAGATGCAAATGAGGCCACAAATGAGGGCATTGGAATTACAGTCTGACTCAGCAGGCAACACCTTATCACCCTTACCAATGTAGACGAACTGCACAGGTGGCAACATCTCTGGGAGTGCTCCCCAAGACCAGGACACTCTATTCATTACTTCCTAAAGTATCTAGAAAAATAATCTCTGCAGACTTCTACTTCAACCAGTTCCTCACTGGTCATGGTTCCTTTGGAACCTATAGAAGACGATTCCATGGACAAGATGACATCTGCCCACATGATGGAGAGACTCAAGACGTCAATCACTTCATATTCAACTGTGAGCACTACTCTGATGTCAGGGCACGCCATTTCCCAAGTTCTGCCAGAGCTGATAGAGCCCCACAACTCCTTTCCAACAAAGGCTTCCGGAAGGGGATCCAGGAGATTCTACTGCAAGAGATGCACTACCAATTCACTGACTGACTTAACCTCTTCTGTTCTCTGTACATATGTAAAGTTTCTTATCTGTATTTAATCTGGTATCATACTGTTGTAACCTTGTTTGTATTTTATCTTGTATCTTATTGTTTTGTAATCTTGTTTGTATTTAATTATTATAGGCCAAATTGGCCCCCTCTTCCAGTCAGAGCGAATTCCAATGAACGTCTCTCTCGCCCCATCACTTTGAGCCTTTTTTATATAGTGGTTTGGGTCACCCCACCACTTGCTGGGACTTCTTTCGGTCATTTGACCTTTGCGACCACCTGAACCTTGGCTTCGGCCTTGTGGTGCATCTCTTGACTGGATTACGCAACGACGTTCACTCACCGCATACCTTCGGGTGGGTCGGTGTTCCATTCAGAAATGAATACCGCAACATACATAAGAAGACTGTCTATGTGCCGATTGATAAATGGAATACTCGAAATTTAAAACATCGATAATTTCTGATTTTAAATATCTATGTCTGTTAAATGTCTATATTTCTATAATTTTCGGTATAGATATAGTTTTTAATTGTGTATAATTTTAATATCATCACATATTTAGGTATAATTACACTCTCACTTATTTTAATTTCATTTTATTTTGATAACCTATATCTCCGATGCATTCTAAACCATTATAGGAATATTTTAAATTTTAAATCACATTTTTGTGTTTCAACTTTTAATTTTAGACCTAAGTTAACTTCTATTTCAAAATATTTTCTTAATTTAAAGGTTGTTTTTCACATTTTTAAATCAATTTTTATTTGTAATTCTTTACTTTCACACGGAAAAAGATGAGAATTATTACTTATAAATAAAAACTCTATATTCCACACAATTGTTAGTTTTTAAATTAATAATTACTCTGTTTCTTGCGAGTTACAAATTTTAAAATGAATAAATTGTTGCATCATAAAATTTATGCTTAATGTAATTAGATGAATAAAATCTTAATTAAAATACTAAGAACATTTAATCAAATTAGGAATTACGATTAATCCTAAATTTCTTAGAGATAAGAAGTATTATGCATTATTTCTATTAAAATGATCAATCCACTAATAATTAATATTGCTTTAAGTTGATTAAAAAACATTTTTTCAAGAAATTTGTCATAGATGTAATTTATTGCAAATGAGTATTGAATATATTTTGACACCATGTTTACTGCAATTTAAAATGCTAAATCTTCCACGAACTTCTTAAGAAATTTGCAGTTTGATAATTTCAGAGAGACATTTTCGTAAATTTTGCGAAGTGTCTCAAATAGTGAAAAGTCAAACATTCTTCTCAATAAATGCCAGTAAAAACTTAGAGATAGGGAAAATTCCAACTCAAACGTGGCAAATATCGGACTTAGTGCTTTTCAATTTAATGTATTGACTATGACACCTGGTTGAACTTGGATTAAATGTATTTGCAAATTTTCCACTTAAGTCTGTGAGCAATTTATGCATTAATGTAGAGGCAATACCTCAATAATATTGACTAACTCTATGCAAGAATCACTTTTTATTGAATTAACACATATTCTAAAAAAAAATATATTGATTTTTGCCAAAATTGAATTTCTTCATAAATCTAAAACAGTTTGATTAAGTTGCTGTTGACATTAGTGAATTACAAAATTCTGTCAGCGTTCTATCAAGCTTCTCAACAATTTTGCGCATTAACAAATTTGTGTTAAAAGGGTTCATTTCCAAATATATCTCATTAAAGCTCATCATCATGACCTTGGTGTATTTAATGGATATGATGGCTTATTTTAAGTAGAGTCTTAATTAACTTAGCTCTGTTGTTAATGAATCTATTAAATTAAACGTTATTCAGATTGTTGTACATAAAGTAGTCTTTTGGATTCGCAACTGGAATTTCAACATAGAAGGAAAAGACTTCCAAAACAATTTTCTCCCGTATTGTTAAAATATTATCAGTTAAAACAACATGATATTAGTAATATAGCATGAAGAATAATTCATAAAGAACGTAATAACATTCTTTGATGCATCTCTATTAATACGAATACGTTTTATTTTTTTATCATTTCACTTATTTTTACTGAGAGGTGTCGAATTTGAAATTGAATTAAAGTATTTCTATATTAGTAACTTTTTTTCATGTTGTTTTAAGCAAAAAGTTTCAAGCGAATATTATGAAGAATTTATACTATTCCTTTTCATAAAGAAAATAATATTTTTAATTTTATTTCTGCCTTTTTATTAAAGTCAAATGTTTAATTATATTGTTTGATTACCGCAGTAAATGTTTTGTTTTTATCATTTTAATAACAATAATATAAAAAACAATATTTTTGAGTTCTAATTTTTTTTTAATTTAACTAATTATTAATGGTATAGTTCAACTAATAATTTCCAGTTTGTGTTTTTAAAAGCAATTCTGGTATTTGTGCTATTTAGTCACTCAAATCTATATATTAATTGTTGTTAATAAGTATCTATATATTATTAAACCATTATTAAGTTAGTGTTCCTCACTAGATCAGCCATTCTGTGTTATTTGTTATGAAAGAATTTTATAATATGTAACCCAACTTGATGAAAATCTATATTTTTGTCTATCGTGTTTCTTAAGAATAAAAATAATGCTGGTAATAGGCCTACTAAAGATGATTATAAATGGTTATATATACATATATATATATATATATATATATATATATATATATATATATATATATATATATATATATATATATATATATATATATATATATATATATATATATATATATATATATATATATATATATATATATATATATATATATATATATATATATATATATATATATATATATATATATTTATTTATTTATATATATATATATATATATATATATATATATATATATATATATATATATATATATATATATATATATATATATATATATATATATATATATATTATCATCCTTTTGTGTATTTTGCTTCCAATTACATTTTATAGTTAACCGATTTTTAAATATACAGGACATACTTGTTGCTAACCGAAAATGGCTGATGATTCTCTTCAAATGAAAAATTTAAAAAATCCATATATTTTCTTTGATAATTTTAGCCCAAAACCTGATTTTTGGCTTATTATTAGCATAGATCTTAGTAAAATTTATATTACAAAATTTATCGAATTGATAATATTGAATTTTATATTTTATATTCTTATTTTTTTAAAACTCTAATTAAAACATTTTTGAATCCTCATGCCCGACCATTTTGGTAAGTTTCAAATCTTTTCATGGTACAAGCATTTGATACACGTAAAATGTGTACCCATTCTAAGAAAAATAAACTTAGAAAAATTGCACAAAAATTAAAATGTATTATGTTTATAAGCTGAAGAAAACTGATGTTTAAGAATGTTTTTTAAACAAAATAAAACCCTGTTACCATCGGAAAAATTAAATTAGTGAAGAAAAATTTACTCTAAAAATACGTTAAGAGTCTTTCTGGTAAATTCATCATTTATTTATTTTTTTCATTCTTTGCGTTAAGTATTTTTTTGCAAAAGTACACACAATGAATATTTAAAAATAAAAACATAATAAATTATTCAGCAACTCTATTTTTAATTTGGTGTATTTATTTCTAAACAATATTTTAAATCTATATTAAAGTAAAATATTTTAAATATTAACTAATTTAAATAATGGCTTGATGATTATATCCTATTTCAGTTGATGCTATACATTACTTTATACAGTATTTAGTAAAATGTAGTAGAGTTATAGATTGCGTGCACACACACAATGAATATTCCTGAAATTCATTTCTAGTATTAAAATTAGAAAAGAGTAATGAGATTGGTGTTCAATATTATAAAGATCAAAAAATGTATTAGTTAATACTATGCAAATGTGTAATCAATTTAGTAGAATAGAAATGCATTTCTTTAAATTATATTTTCATTTAAATAACAGAAGAAATATTTGAACATTTAGCTTTATCGTTGCATAATTACAGTTAATAAAAAGAACTTATTCACTTCAAACGAATAATTTAACCAGCGCGAGTAAAATACAGCAAGAAATTAATTAAATGCGTGTCTTTGAAGCGAAAGCATACATAGATTTACATAACAAACAGCCCACGCATATTTGCATACTTAATTAAACGTTTACTTTTTGAGATTAATCGAGTAATTAAGGTTCTAAATATTTAATTTTAAAGCTTTACATTAAATTTTGTATTTTTGAAATTAGAAACATGATTTAAGATTTTAAAATTTCATTTTTGTTATGGATGGACTTCATTAGATGTAAATGATTGTAGTTCTCCAAACATTTTCCTGTCTCACATAATTTAGCTTACGATGATTTATATACTTTCAAAAGAGAAGAACATTTGAAACAATAAAAATAACAGGTCTTAAATTTATTGAGTAATTTTCGCAAGCAGTTATATAATTCAGAAATATAAAAGAGAGTATTTTGTTACATTTGTTGTATTGTCTAAGCAATTTGAAATACAAGAACCTAGAAAGTAAGATAATATTTTTAAATGATTGAAATACTCACAAACAATGAATAAGATCAGTGGTATTAATTTTATTTTAAATAAATATAGAATATACACTCCATTCCCATCATAAACATCTTTGCACTAAAAGAATTAAGAAAAAATTTTAATAAAGAAAATTTTGTTTGAATTTTTTTTATTTTTTAAATAAATTCATTAATATTTAAATATTGTGCTCAATGTATTTAATGCATAAATTTATATTTAATCAGTAATCCTTAATGTAAAACTTTTATTACTTTTAAATATATATAAAGATAAATATCCTTTTTGTATCCTATATGAAAAGGAATTTGAAGCGAGATTTTACATTTTATAAATATGTAAATTTATTACTTCTGCAAATATTTCAATGTTTATAACAAAGGTCATAATTTCACATTTATACCCCCGTCGTTAAGTGGATATATATATATATATATATATATATATATATATATATATATATATATATATATATATATATATATATATATATATATATATATATATATATATATATATATATAGTTACCGACTTGTAAATGTGACTTGAATCAGCAACATAAATCATAACCCCAATACGTCAAAATATGGGAAAAGTAAATAAGATTTACCAAAAAGGAACTTATATAGTAAAAAGGAGTTCTACTGAGAAAGTAAATTTGAGCTCAGTTGGGGCGAAAGAAGTATCCATTTCATGACTGACTGAAAGAGAAAATCTGTACTATAAAAGTAGAGACCGTCTCACCTAACTTCTCATGTAATTCATGGCGTTCCCCCCTGTAAATGCAAGATGGTCCAGGAGCTGTCAAAGCACTGTTATACATTGTGTAACGTAGATTAAGTCTCAATGACTAAAGTGTTTCTTGAGGCTACTGACCTTCTGCTAAAAGCCTCCCGAAAGTATCTCAATATTTTTCTATTGAATTTAGATGCTGAGAATTTACCATCCATCCGATGAATTAAATACTTCCAATTTGCATCACACCTGTGACAGCTATGGCACGACGTACTATTGCGTTATTTTCAATGAAAAGGAAATAAAACTTCAAAGCATCCTCTGAAAAGACTCTCATGAGTCGGAAGTAGCTAGGTACATTACCTTGTATTAATAACTGAACTATTTAAAAAGTTTGAAGTTATTTAAAGGCATCAAACATGATTTCTTCCCTAGCATGAACACCACTATTAATAAAAATATCCCTTTCTTTGATATTAAAGCTTCATTTGGTGTTTCTTTGTCTTTCCAAATGTGTATACGCATGGATCATCGCAGTCGGACTGAATCCACTTTCATGAGTTAAGTGCACTCAACCCTATTGTAATCTCCGTTCTTCTACTATTCTCAGCACTACAGAAAATGACATCTTCTCTTATTTCACCTATTTCAGAGAACATTTAAGTTAGATCCCCTTGATTACTCAAGCCGACGCATGACATTTCCACTGTCCAAATCTTGGTGACCGTAATGTATCTCTACGGAGTTTTTTGCTATTTGCCTTGAGAAATAAAGGAATTTAAAGCAAATTTTTCAGAATTTTTTGCTACCAAACTTTGGACATAGGCCATAAGATTGTTTTCTGAGTCATTAAATGATGAAAACGGCAACGTTTAAACCATTAAAAGTCGAAACTATTTTATGATGCTTACGGTTTAATACTTTTTCTTTAAAATCGCCCTTTTGATACAGTCTGGGTTTGCTTATTTTGATAAAGAAACTTGCGTGTTAAAAAGTGATATCACTATTCTTAAGATAAATAATATTTTTTAATTACTGAAAAAGCTTATTTAAAATGTAATTAAGTTTAAAATTAACATCTTAATACATGATATCTTGTTAGAAGTATTTATCATTTTATTTATATCTGAATTACAGAGATTGTACACTAATTTTATTACGTTGCTAAATTTTGCATTTTTCCGCCACCAAACACATTTAATAAAAATAAATTATGAAACAAATGACTCACTAAAATGCAGAACTTTAAAATTTATTATAAATTATATTATATGTTAAGTATGTATAACTCTCAAATTATATGTTGTAAGTATATATTACCTACTAGTTAGTAATAATATGTATTTATAATATGTAAAAAATGTTATTTTTTATTTTTGGTAGTCATTATGTATGTGAAAACTATTGTTATATATTACTTATAGTATAATATAATTTAATAAAAAATATTCTCTCTTCTGTCCTTTTTTACAACATATAAAGATATATATTATTTATGTAAGTTATAACATAAGTTTACATATTGTAAGTATGTATAATTGCTTGTCAGTAATATTTTACTAATATACTTACTATAATAAATTGCTTACATGAACAAAAAAAGTTTTTTTTTTTAATTTCTAATATTGTTTTTTTGTATTAATAAAACACAATTTAATTAAAAAATTACTAAGAATGTTTTTTGCACATTACCATCCTTTTTAAAACTTATAATGGGAGAAAACATTACTTTAGAAACTTTAGTATCAAATGTAAACTAATGTATGTAAGAATGTTGCTTCATACGAAGTTTTATGGCAACCATAGTATTTGTGACAGATCGGGAAGTCCATGCGTCAGCTCCCCTTAACAAGAGCATTAATTTAAGTATTAACGTCAAAAACCATTCCCGTCATCATACGTAGACCACTACGGTGTATCCAACTGGCCACGGTAATGCGTGTTATCAATCATCTACAAGAACGTGGCATGTGTGTTGAAATTTTCTTCCGTTGTCTCCTATATTTTTTTGATCACCGTAAGATAACATAGCGGTTACCAACGCTATGATAGTGCAGGAACATCAATTACAAAACATTATCATACATATCAACATTCTCAAAACATAAAACATTATCAGTTTCCTTTTTCGAAATTCTCTCTAACCTCGTAGTCCGATAGTATGAGTGATCCCGAACTCCATTGATGCACTAGAAATACTCTTGACTACTTCGAAATATTTATTTTATATCCCTTTTTGTCCTCAACAGGATTGTCTGTTGAACATATCATGATGAGACAACTTCTCAACGTTGTTTATATTGAAGCACATCACACAAAAGTTTTCTCAGAAATGATATTTTATATTGTCAGTGTGAATTATAATATCTCTGCTGACACTTATCGATTAAGTTATTGTTAATAAATAAGCATACCTATCGTATTTGGCCTTAGTTTATGTCACATTTAGTCTTTTTTTTTCTTTTCCACTCGCTCGTTCGGCTTATTACATATAAGTTGTTTATTTACACCTTAAAAAATGAAATACATTGGTAGATATTTAGCATTTATTTATCAATATAATAAAAAATCAATAAAAGTGAAAAAAATTAATCATAGTAACAAATTTCGTGGCCTTCATATGCTTCATATGTATAAAGTTATTCCATAAACTCTTATACATAATAAGTTTAAAATAATGCGTGAATGAAATTAATCATTTTGAAATAAGTGAAACTATAAGTAATAATTTCCACCTTTATAAATAAAGTTACATAATCCAAATCATACAGAAGTACTAGTTTCATATACTGCTAAGCAGACATAATTTTATAAATTCCATATAAGACAAATTGCTTAGGGAAAGTAATATATGACTATATAACTGTATATTAATAAATCGCCATTTGATCTATAATATATAAATATCTATATTCTAAAAATTTATAGAAATAAAGAAGCAGAAAACGCTTAATGATAGGTTTTTCTCAGTTTTAATTTATTTCTTTCAAATCCAAATTGTACTACATTAGATAATAAATTGGATAACCGGAGACATACTGAAAATAAATATTTTTAAAGGAGTCAATAATATCTAAGTAAACCAAGAATATCTACGAAATAATTTAAAAATACAAACTCAGTTTATCATTCTTTAATATAAATATTTGAATGATTGATGGAAATAATTCTTATCAATAGCATTTATAATCTTCTTTATGGTGAAATATAACATTTTTCAATTAAATAAATCACTGAATATTAAAAAATGTTATATAATTAATTTACTTGAAATTGACTTAACTTGTTAAAATAATTTGTATATTCTCTTTATATTTAGTTTAAATTAAAATTTTTAAAGCGAATATTCTTTGAAGTAAATTTACAATGACAATTTCAAATAGTTCTAAACTATACAGAGTTAGTTCTCAAAAAGAGAAAATACAATAATATGGAATGAAACTAACACACACAGTAAGAATGTTTGAACATCTTTTCAAAATATTTTTCCATGAAAATAGTGTCGCCTAGCCGCATTCAAAGCTAAAAATTTAAATCAGTTCTTGCAAATGCTCTTTTGTTATTTCTTTCATTTAAAATGCTTAAACGCATTTTTCTTGAAAATATTTTCCTGAATGGCTTCCTTTGTAGAATTGTATTGTTTATAGAATGGAAGTAAAAAAAGAAAATTCCTCCGTATTGAATTGCATTGAAAAGTTGGAATGATTTTGAATTTAAAGTTGGCAAAGTCTGACCAAAAACATCAATTCAAGAATTTCTTTAAGGATAAAAATAAAAAATGCAGCAATAATATATTTATATAACTATATACTTCTCCTTAAATGCTGCAGTATTTTGAATAAATATCCAATCTTATTCTTACCAGACAGATTAATCATGTGCCTGAATATTTATTTCTTAGAAACTCTTGTTATGTTACGATTTCCACGAACATTTCTATTTATTATTTCTGTAGTTATTTTTTTCAGTTTATTTATCTACATGATATAAAACAAATTAAATATTTGTTTCTAAAGCATACAAGCATTTATAAGTATTCTTAGCAATATACAATTTACCTATTTTTTGTAGTATGCAGTGTATCCTGTTGTGTTACAAATTAATTGCAAATTCACAAGTGTAAAAAACTTAGATCAAAATTAACTTCATGGTATATTTAATTTTTATGATTTTTTAATAAATTTCTCATTTAAAATCAGGACAATTTATTAGTTTATACTTTAATGATGACGCTTTGTGAAAAATCACATATCACAGCATATATTATAAAAATTTATATGCAGCTCATATTCTGAAATAACTTTAAGAAATAAGTTATTACATGTAATAAAATTTCTAAGATCTTACAATCAGCTTTATATTACGTTATTGTGATGTATTCAAGTTATTTATTTCTGCAAATTGATACCTAAAACAAAACAAATCAGTTTGCTATTTGATCGATACTGCAGAATATTTTATGTGTATAAATTCCTTTTCAACATAAAATTTTTTGATTAAGTAGAGTATTGATGTCCCACACTTTTTTCTGGAAACGAGACAGAGATGCTCATTCTCTTCACCAACCTAAATTGTATATATACTTTATGTTATATTGGAATTTTACATAATTCAGACATGAATCGAGTGGCAGCACTTATTTTCATACTAATAAAACTAATTCGCATATTTATCAATGAATTACAAAAAATTTGAAAAGTTTTCATTTGCTTTTACCCACAATATACAACATATATACATCTTTTTTTTAATTTTTAATTGAATATATAAAATATAATTTTATTGATAAATATATTTTGCTAACTGTCTTATGTTATTTCTCTGTGTATTATGCAATTCATAATTTTAAATTGCAAGTATATATATAAATAATGAATTTGTGCTGTTATATATACAGTTTTTAATTACAATTATTTTATGGGAATGTAATTAATATGAAATTTTAATACGGCTCTAAAAAGATTACAATATTCAATTAATATTTTTTCTATATTCTTGTCTCTTGTTTTTGATTTTGAGAAAATACATATTTCTCAAAATCAAAAAAAGACATTAACTTATAACTGCTTAGATTAAAAGTAGATTAAAGATAAATGAACTATTTTTAAAAGTAATAACAAACATGTGAATAAAATATTATCAAATAAAAGCTGATAAGGAATTTCAAAATATAAATTATTCTTTACTAAAATTCTGACTTATTTGAAACTATCTCAGTTGGAAGTATAGATAATTCAATAAAAACGAGGAAAGGGTCATCAAATAATAAAAAAAATACTTATTTGGGAGCGATCGTTTACATATATTAAAAATATTCTTTGAAGTTATTATAGAATCAGAGGTAATATTAAAATGTTTTATCAAGATTTATCTCCAACAAATTCGCTTTCCTGATTATTTTTAAAAATAAGTTAAAAATAAATATTTTAGTTTGGTAAATGACGCAAAAGTGAAATAACATTAATATAATCTATAATTTTTCTTCCATGGAGGTTATTTTTATCTAAATGATATAAGCAATTCTTAAAATGCTATGATGATATGACATAGAAAAATTTGTTGCACAATATCTTCATTTTTTTAAGATTTTGATGAACGCAAGGGTCTCTAAGTAAATGCACATTACCATTACGATGTATTAAATACAAGCCATTAGGCATACCATAGCCATTAGGCATAAAATATTGTTTTTAAATTAGTTACTGATCAACATTATAATACAAAGATAATAGTGAATAAATTTTTCAAAAACTTAAGAAAAATGCCCACACACTTTAAAATATGAACATTCAATACAACTTTCTTCATATATAATATCTGATTTTTATATTAATCTATTAACTTTCTATAACTATTAATCGAAACAAATCCAAAAGTTTCAAAATTTGCACAAGAACTTAATGATTCACACACAATGTGGCAACGCGGAGTTAAATGTCGTCAGCTTTACTCTATGTTAGTTGAAAGATATATTAAGGAATTATATTTTGCATACTATACTTCTTGAATTATTTTCAAGCATTTATTATGATCAACTTTCTTACAGTTTTTATTTTTAAATATCGTCACACAACACTTCATTGTGTGAGTTTATGACTAAATCTGTTATCTTCGTCGTTCTACTGTATATTTTAATTCAATTCATTAGAAAGTATTAATATTATTAGCACTCAAATCCTTTATCAATTTACATAAATGTAATGAATGATGATAATGTGAAGATTTTAAACATTCTGCGAATAATATCTAAATTTCTGAATGAATATTTTCTTTCTTTTTTTGTGCTTTAGCTATATATTTGTAATTAAAATATTTGTGCTTTAGCTATCCACTAAGTTTATAAATATTATTGTGGGTATTACTTATACTGTTTTTATGTTTTTTAATATTGTTTTCATTTTGATCACAGTTTAAATGTTATGATTTTCGGATATCGATATCTCAGTTATAAAGCAAAATGGGAAACCATATCTTAAAAAGAAATAATTTTGTTTCTGTAAGCTTGATACTAGATATATTGTAAAGTTTTTGGAAGCAGCATTTTATTACTTTCTTGAATATTGAAATAGAGATGCTACGTTTGCAGGCATTTGAACCTAATTTTTAATTTAGTAATGAAATATATGCAATGTAGCAGATAATTATAAGCCACTGCACTATATTTGATACAAAAGTTTTAGATTTTAAATTTCATTTTTAAATTTTTCTCATACATTTTACACTCATAATCATTATATGAATACAAGTTTTATGAAAACACTTAAAATGTTACTTTTTATTCATATTTACGGCTATTAGTTATAAAGTTTTGTTATAAAGGTATTATAAAGTGTTTGTCTTTGCTTTAAAACATGATTTAAAATAGGACTAAAAGTTTCAATTGATTATTTTCGTAAACATTACTGCTATTTATATTTTTAACCATTAAATTACCTCAAAGTTGCACGTAGACACATCAAAAGAATTTAAGATAAATATAACATTAGGAGAGCAACCCAATATAAATTAAAATCCAATACCACTGCAACTTAGTCTTTCTTATTGATTGTGAACTCAGAGTTTCTCTTAAATCAAAGCAAATTCAAAAAAAGAAATTGAAACTATAAACATTTTAACAGGTGCAGCTTTACTTAAAAGAACGTCAAATTTAGCTCATGGATATATCCAACATATGGGTTACCCTTTTCAGCATTGTATTTTAAGTCCTACATACTAAATGACATGATTATTCTTAAAGGATACTGCTTGTGAAACATTAATTTTACGAAGTAATTGCTCTCAATTTCGTGGAGCATAAATTCCATAGCTATCAATTACATGCAGTAACAGTTTGAAAGGAGTTTATTCACGGCTAAAACAATTTCATGCTTCAAATTATCATTAAATTTAGCACAGTAAATCTAAATCCGTAGCCAAATGATTGCATCATTATTAAATTTAAATAAATAATATTTTTGAAGCCCATTAATGAGAAAGAATGTAATTAGTTTGAATTGATTTAATCAATTTTTTAGAAAATTCAACAATCATATCTTAAAAAACAGTTAAGCATAAAACTTATAGCACAAAACCATTAAAATTAATGGTAATTGTTCATTATATTTAAAATATAATTAAAAGCATTTGTAAAATATTTATGCTATGAAGTTTTGTTTTTATTGCTTATTAAAAATTTGATTGCGAAATAATTTAAAATTGTATATAATAATTTAAAATCTAATTTCCATTTTAGAAAGATTTTTTTTCTTAGAAGTCTCATAAAAATGGTATTCTTCATTGGTTTCTTAAATTTATATTTGATTAATTTATAAAATTCTGATTTATAAAAGTATATAATCTTAGCAATAAAAATAGCAATTATTTCGTTTTAGCTCCTTATTTTTGATACAAAATTAAATAATTAGTTTAGCTCTTTCCTCTACACATTTAAGTCTTTAGACACACAATTAAGATAGATAATCCAATAAAAAAATCTGTATTACATGAAAATGTAATGTATATGTGTGATTAGAATTATTTGTTCATTAACTTACACATATATAAAAATTCCAAAAACTCAACCCAAGACAATTTCATGTTCATAAAATATTTGTCTTACTAAAAATTAAATTTCTAAATAACTTCAAATAATGTGAATATTTATATACGAATCAAATTTTTCTAGATATCAAAGGTTAATAATATTTTTATGTCATCAAATCTGAATTTTATAATTTTATAACGGTTGTTTAAAAATATTAACGAACAAGAATGATACTCTGTAAGTAAATAAGCAAAAGTGATACAGTTAAATTCAAATCATACCCATTATTAGTGATAGATAAATTTTACAATAAAAATATATAAATACAAAATTCCTGTTCTAATTTTAAGCATTCTAAGGATAAAAATTGAGTATTTTATGAAATACGTATAATCATGTTCTAACATAAAATAAAGTGAATTGTCTATTTCTATTGTCAAAACGCTAATTGCGTGTGATATAATATATGACACTTCTAGCACCTCAAGCCTCAGTAATGTCATTATAAATATTCAGGTATAATCTACGCCTGGTCAAACCATTTACATAGCTGAGTTATTTTCTTAATTCCCAATCATTTCATTCTGATGTATAATCTGGGCTCTCTGTAATCTGTGGATTTATTTTGTTAAGGCATGGTATCAATGGCATTATAATAAATATGACTAAAGAAGGTTTGATCAATAGAATCAATTCAGCGTGTTGATTCGTAATCTATACTATAGTTTTCATCCTTTCATTTGATGACAAACATTGTTATGTTTCGCCATCCTATTATAAATCTATATTCTATCTTATATTTATCAGTATACTGTATATTCAAACAAATTTGTAAATAAATGTAGAAAAATTGTTTTTCAACGAAAACATTCAAATATATTTTAGCATAAATATGGTTTAATATTATGTAAAATATAGATATTGAACCTTCAAATTGCTTTCATTTTCAAAAATGTATTAAGTTGTTTTCATTTTGTAAAATATATGTTCCCATAACTATCTATCTCTTTTTCTTTATAAGAAGCATATTTTTAAATATTAAAACATTCGTTCTGATATATTTATAAATTGCAATGAACACATTTTCCATTAT
Source organism: Latrodectus hesperus (assembly GCA_037975125.1). Taxonomy (NCBI): domain Eukaryota; kingdom Metazoa; phylum Arthropoda; class Arachnida; order Araneae; family Theridiidae; genus Latrodectus; species Latrodectus hesperus. The sequence goes on from CM075854.1 coordinate 70,276,300, forward strand.
AATTAATAGCATAATTAAAAAGTACTTAAACTCTGAACATTTAGAATTTGTTAAAAGCAGATTTTAGACAACCTTTTCAATCTTTAATGCCCTCTTATAAATAAAAGGTTTCCTTTAATAAGAGAAATTAACTACTTAAAAGGTTGACATTTATAATCATTATTAACTGTTATGATTATAGTTCAAATTTCAAAAAAAAATTATTTAAAATACGAAATCTCTTTTTATCATTATTAGTAGTTTTGCAATATTTCTGAATGAAATTATTGATTTTCATAAAAAAAATGAAAGCATAGATTCTGAAGAAGAAAGAAACCTTTGATTTAGATTAGCACACCGAATCAAACAGGAATTTGAACTGAAATTTTTATCAGCATACTATTTTTGTTATATTATCTGATCATTTTAGCTATATGTAAGGAAATTAATTTCCTATATACGATACTGTGTGAAGTGATTTATTCACTTATGTAGTTCCATATAACTTAAGAATTTTATGAGCATTTATGCGATTTGTATTGTCGTAATCTTTTTTCATATATGTAATAATAAAATCATGGCATTCTTGTTATCAATGGTAATCATAGCTAAAAAAATACAACATTTTGAATTGAGTAATGTGTAAAGTATTGAAATAAATTATAAAATTATTTCTTCAAATCAGAAATTAAAAAAAAATATATTTTCATGGAGCGCACATTTTTATGATTTACAATAATTAAATTCTTTTTAAAAAGTGTTAAGGTTTTATGAGCCTAAAACTACCACAAACTAAACTCCTTTTTATTGAATATTGTTAGAAAGATGTTTATTTATAATTAATATTTAAGTGTGAGTTTAAAAAAGTTATATTCAAATTGTCACCGATCAATTTAAATGATCATTATTAAAGAATAAACTTTTTTTAATTATTTGAAAATAAAATTCGTAAATTTAATTTCTAAATAATTTATATCAAATGTTATCACTTTAAAAGAATCTGTAATGTCAAACAATATTTACTTAATGAAAAATAAATTATAATTTAAATTATTATTTTTCAAAGAATCACCAAAAAATTTAATCTCTTAAATAATATTAAATTCAAAATCATCTTGTGTTAAAAAATTAAAATTCAATTATTCGATATGAAATTAATAATTCTTTATGAAATTCTAAGTATTGAATTTGATTTTTGTAAATTACGGTTAACTGATAAATTTTAAAAAATTCATTGTTAATAATCGAATGTTTTTAAGCACAGAGACAGATATTACGATATAGGATTAATGGAAAGAGAGGATATAAACACTTGTGTAAGTTGTTGTAAGGGCTATGACTGAAGTAGATAAAATGCATGTTTTGCTTTTCTTCAAAATCATATGATAAAAATGAGTGTTATTACAACACTTTATTAACTTATATGAACCATGTAAATGTAGTTCTGATTGTTTATAATAAAGTAAGATGTGACGTAAATATTTAATCAACAATCAATTAAAAAATTTTTTAATAAATTCAAAAAACATTCAAGTTTAGTCTAAAAATATTTAAAAATCTTATAAAATTTTCTTCTCAAAAGATAATGTTGTTTTGTGTATTGAAATGATGTTACGTGAATAATGAGGTAGTTTACTTCTTAATAAGCACTAAATATGTGTGTATTTATTTCAATGAATTTTCCCTACAAAAGTTTTTGAATATTAAAAAGAATTGCTAAGAATTGCTTTGTCAGCACCAAAAAAGTATATACAGTACTTTCTGAAATATAAATCTACAATTTACAAGGATTAAATTACCTTAAGCGATTCCGAAGTAAAATAAATATTATAAAAATGTCACTCATATCTCAAAAGATTAATTTTACTTCGAAAACTAATCGGTTCATTATAAAATTCCAGTTGAAAAAATAGTTCTTCATTCATATTATTTTAGGAGTCAATAACTAGTTATAAAATAATCTCTTTAGTTAAATTATTATTTCTCAGTAGTATTCAAACAATATTAAAATTCAAGCTTTACAAATAAGTAAGGCATAAAGAAAAATTATACTTATACAACAGCTATGATACAGATGTTAGCAAGTAAACAGATGATAGCAAATAAAAATTCAAGAAAAATATTATGAAAAGAATATTTCAAGAAAAGAAGAAACTTTATTTCTTTATTTATACTCCCAGGCCAATACGATTTATCGAATTTGGTTTTACAAGTTCACAGAATAGAATGTGGGAACTTTGATAAGTATACAACAACTTCAGTCATGTTAAGATTTACATTTTTGAAGATTTTCTATAAGAATATCTTACTTGTCAAAAGTAAACACAGAGTGGGCGAATTTTATGTCATTGTGCAAATAAATATATTGAAATAAAATTTGTAGGATTGTAAATCTTTTTGTATACACATAAATAAATTTCAAATTGATAGAAAATCCTATAAAAGTGTTCCTTATTTTTTATACAAATTCTTCATTTTATAAATAATAATTTCAATTCATGTTTATATGCATAACTATATGGACATTCAAATTTCAAAAATATTTCAGTTAAATGCTTTACTCGTAAAATCAAGAATTAAAAAAATAGTAATATATATCTATTTGTGTGTTTATAATGTTCAGTTATTTTAACATAAATTATTTACAATAATTCACTTGATATATCTGATGCATTTTTCAAAATGTACCTTCCTGTGATTAATTTACATAAAATAGCTCATCTTAAATTATGCAAATAATGAGAACAAAAATACTTGAATTCTCCTTGAAAATCGAAGAAGCCGAATTAAAAAAATTACGTATTAAAGTTAATATATAGCTAAAAAGTGCTTTAAGATAGTAACGCATTCTCAATATTTCATTTTTAGAAATCACAAGTAGAAGTAACAAATTAAATCCTATTGAAACAAACATTTCAAATTAAAAGAAACAATTTGAATGGCATAATTTTTCAAAAACAGTTTAATTTACTATGAAATTAAAATGGAAAAACGGGGAATATGTTTTAAAGCTACATAACAAGAAATTTTGAACTAAATGAACATTGTATTATTTTTTAAGATTTCAGTTAAGCGAAAATTTAAAGAACGTAATTTAAAATATGAAATAAACTAAAAAAATAGCAGACTCTATTTTTTAAAACAATTACAACTTGTTTCATCCTCATTTTAAAATATTTAATTATTTATTCTATTTTTAGTAAAAATTTTAGAACTTTGAATTGTTAAGTACTTCCTTATTTACATATTTCACAAATATCATCATAAGAAGTATTAAATATCTCCTTATATATTTTAGTTTTTAAATTTAAATTACGAATTTGTAAATGCAAATTTTATTTGCAATTTTGTGGTTTCAAAGATTTACAAGGTGAAAATTTAGTTTAACATAACTTTTGTTTCTTATTTTTTTAATTACTTAAATATTCTAATAAGTAATATAATATAATTATAAATTTGAATAAAATTAATGAGGATATATTTTTAAAAAAATTATCATCACTTTAATCATGCTTTACACTGTGATTAAAAGGAATTAAAATAGTAAAATTTGACATTTACGAAACACCCAAGTTATTAAAGAAGTTATCAGTTCAGATAAATGCAATTATTACGTTGAACATTTTAAATCACCTGTTCCAATGATTTTAATTCATCTATATTTTTTCTATCTCATTAAAATATTTGGAAGCTTATAAAAATAAGTTACACAATGAAATATGTAAATACATTTGATCATGGTTTCCAAATTACTGAATATGTAACTTTGCTGTTTCAGCAAAATTTATTTAGAATATTTTAAAAATTCTATAAAACTTTTAAATAGAGTATTTGATGTTTCAATTATTGCATTATTTTGATATCAGTTCCTTGTAGAATCCTGTAATATATTTTTTAACAGAAATAATTCAAAATTCATAATTCCCTACAAAACATTCATCCAATTAATATAAAGTACTCACTAAATTATTCAATAATACAAACCTTTTAGAAGAGTTTTGCACACAAATATTGGCACCTTGTACTATTTATTTGAGTCTCAAACTTTCACGAATGATTTTTAATCTTGCTCATGAACTTTAATTTTCCTAGAAACTCATGAATATTTAATTCATTTGAAATCAGCATGCAAACCATATTTTCAAATGCAGTGCAACTGAAATATTGCCTTTGTGAAGAAAGTGTAATAACTCATTTTACTACAATTTTTCCATAATTTTTAGTAAGTTAGATATCAATATCTTAGTATGTTTGGAAAAATTTAATGATTTCAAATACAATAATTCAATATTTTCATGCTTGTTGTTGTATCAAACATGTTTGATCTTTAGGACTTTGATTTTATGACTGTGATCTTTATAGATCATCACTGGCTTGAATATATCCTCTATATTTGTATTTCAAGTATCATATCTAATTCTCGCATCACATGACATAGGTATAATTGACTGCAATCAATTCAATTGCGTTAAATTACTCTTTGATTCAACTCATTACTGCAGTTTCCTGTATAAGATAGGGTACATTTTATTTTAAATAAATGACGTATTATACTCTAAAAGATAAGAATTTCAATTGATATACATTTAAGTAATTATATAATCTCATGTAAAATATCAAAAAAATATTCTAAAACTTTCAAGAAATTTTAATCGGCAATGTTATTAGAGATTTTATAACTAAAAAAGGAAAAATTGTTGTACAAATATGTACAAATCTAATGAAAATAAAAATAAAGTAAAATAAAATGTTAAGATGTGCCTAGAACCAAAACTTTAATTTGAAGTTATGTCAGTGATTAATTTATTCTTAATTTATTGAAAAATAAATATTTTCATGTAAAAATATTTTTATTATTAGTGAATATTTTCTATTTGCCATTTTATTTTTTCGTTTTTCTCTACATTTTTTAAAAAAATATTCTTTATTCTTCTATGAAAAGTTTTATAACACAGTCATGTAAAATAAATTTGCATATTCCTGACATAATGTAAACGAAATTCACTAAATTTTATGAGTTAGATAACAGTTTAGACATCTAACAGCATTCATATTGTAAGATACAAATTCAAAATGACATAGCAATCAACATCATTATATATGCAATTAATATTATATTCCAGGAATTTAATAGTTACAAGACCATTATTTGCTGATCACTTGAAAAGTAAGTTAATGCAAAAAGAGAGAGCAATATTTAAATAAAATAAAACAGTTTCTCATTCCCAATATTTTTCCTAGAGAAAGCCTTTTAGCCTAGCAAGCCTTTTAGTAAAGAAATATGAATTTTTGCATTCTGTTTTATATTTGTTTGAACAATGAAATATACTTGGACAAAACCTGAGAGGAAAAGCTCATTATTATAAAATTTTTAAGTCAAGGCAAGATAACATTGAGGAGAATAGATTTAAGTAAGACAATAGAAGAATTAATGCAAAAGAATACTTTTTACTTCTTGTTGCACAAATTTTTGATCATAGGGTAGAAGTGCAGATCGGAAAACAAAAATTGCTAAATCTTAATATAATTGAAATTTCTAAGCTGATAAACAAAATATCTTGGAGAAAATCTTGATTAGTTTCTGGCTACAGGTACTCACACAATACGTTAAGAAGTTTTCCACCATTTTAAAGAAGATTTGAATAGATAAAAATAAAATCTTAAATTGAAAACAAAGGAACCCATTACAAACAGTATTACAGAAATCAAGCCACAATGACTCAATATGAACATAATCTCGAAACCATCTCAAGATAAAACATTGAGCAATGGAAATACAATCGTGTCCATAAATTGAGGATAATGCAAGTTAAAGCAAAGAAAGAGACAGTAGCAAAACAAATGCGACTTATTTGTAAGGTCTATTTATTAAACAAAAGTTAAAAAAAAGATGCTATATGTTTGACATCACCAACAAAAATTGCGATTTTTAATCCCTGGAGCAAATTTCAAAAAAGAATCTATTTACAAAAACCAACATAACATGGTTGGCATGATGGTTAATACATAGTATGCCCCCCAGACAATGCAATACAGGCCGTAAACGCCTAGGCATGCTGAGTATCAAATTATCAATCTGATGTTGGGGAATATTACACCACTCACATCAAGCAATGCTCTCCGAAGTTCCAGTTGACATGTGGGAGAGGGTTGATGGGCTGCAAATCGTCGGTCAAGCATGTGCCACACATGTTCTATTGGATTCAAATCCAGTGAGTATGCTGGCCAGTCCATACGGGTGATATCCTCCGATTGAAGGCATTCGTCTACAATGTTTACACGGTGAGGACGTGCGTTGTCATCTATAAACAGAAATTCTGCACCCATGGCACCCCGAAATAAACTTCCATGTTGTTCAAGAATGACATTCCGATACATAGATAGGTATCGATACACCGATAGGTGGTTACATTCTAAACATGCAAGTTTGTTCTGGAACCCAGAATAATTTCACCCCAAATGAGCAATCCTGCACCACCCTGAAAGCTGAACTCGTCGAAACACTGGACTTGTCGGTGTGGTCTTGTGTGATGCTCCAGGCTAACCACAGGTGATAGTGAGTTGCGGTAAGTAGAATACATCTGACAGGCCTATGAGCACATAGACCATTGTGCTCTAAGCGTCTGTACACCTTCTGCCTTGAAACAAACGTACCGGTAGCTGAAGAAAGCTGATGAAACAGGTCTGATGTTGTGCTCTGTCTGTTTCTTTTAGATGTAGCTGCCAAATACCGGTTCTCATTCTGCGTTGTAACTCGGGGGCGACCTGTGCTGTAACGTCTACTCACATTATCATAATCTTGGAACCATTGCCAAAGATTTGAGATGACAGTCAGGGTGATTTCAAGTTCCTTGGATACTTCCAGTTGGGTACGTCCACATTCCAGACGGCCAATAATTCTACCACTTAAAGCATCCTCCAAATGTTTCCTTTGTGCCATAACTATACGTTTATTACACTGAAAGACTTTTAAAACGCTTGTGAACAATTTTATTTATTTGCAACCGTTCCTTATATACCCATCTCTAACACTCTCGTCATTGTGGCGTACTATCGGCGCCATCTGTTAATTTCTTGTAATTTGCATATTATTCTTCAAGATGTGTGCGATAATTCTACATGTGAAGTTTTTATTTTAGTATTCAATTTCTGTGATTCTGAATTATCCTCAATTTAGAGACATGAGTGTATATTCTTAAGTAGAAAACAAAGAAGTCTGGAAAAAATTATAATAGTTCACTATCCTTGACTGTAGTGACTAAAAATATATAAGGTTAATAATTTAAATGTTAAAAAAACGACATCAACAGGAATCTTATTCTTCTCCATTTGTCGTGCGTTAGTCAAGTTTTCTTTCGCCTCAGGAAAAAAATTGTCTTATAATTTGAAATGGTTAGAATATAATTTGAAATGTTAGAGGCACAGAGGCTCAGACAATGCATTACATGAAACATCTGTGAACTATCTGAATGCTTCTTAAATAAATTCTTAAATTGAAAACAAAGGATCACACTACTATCAACGGTAAGGACAGTAATCTAGCCACAGTGACTCAGTACGATAATTATCTTGGAATAACTTTATGATAAAGGATTGAAAACAAGAAATATAATCTTAAATTGAAATCAAATTAGGCGGTAACAATTGATTATAGTTAACAGTCTTCGACATCAATGACTTTGAAGGGTCAATAATTTAAATTAAGAAGAGCACAATCTCAACAGGAAACTTCTGCTTCATTTACGCGGATGATTCAAGTTTTCATTTTCTTCCTTTCTTTTTCATTCAAAGCATTCTTTTTAGTTAGAAATGGTGAGAGTATAAATGTTTTTGGTGTTTAAAATCAATTTATTTTGAGAACATCATTGTAATTTTAACGATAATAAATTAAAAATATTAACAGTTCTTTAAATAGCAATGTAAATTCCAAATACCCACAGTTATATGAATAAATCACATTATTTAATCAACCTCTTTAAAATTTCCTTCCTCACAAGTTTCGTGTAACAACAATTTTAAATATAAATTATTATTTTGATTTTGCACCTTAAAAATTAAAGAAAATATTTATGCACTAGTTTTTTAAAGTTCCTAAATTATTCAAATATTCACAATTATAATGAGACTGAAAATTATCAGACGTTATTTTTAATTGCATGGTTTACAAATCTATCACTTTCCATATATATATATATATATATATATATATATATATATATATATATATATATATATATATATATATATATATATATATATATATATATATATATATATATATATATATATATATATATATATATATATATATTATTCTGTTAATGAATATTAACTTAGAAATATCACATAATCTCTAAACCTTAAATTACATTAGGCAAACTTCTTTAAGATGCTACATTTTTCTATCTGGAGGGACTAAGAGAAGAAAATATTTTGCTTCTAATAAATATGTTCTGCTTAAATTTTAATTACCTAATGTTAGTATAAGAATGTATAAATATCATTATGAATTTTTATGTGTAGTTGTAAAGATGTTTTATTTTCATATAACTCACATAACTAAATTGAATAAGTTATTTATTTTCCTTAGAATAACAGGAAATTTAAATTAAAAAAATATTTTAAATAATTAATCATCAGCAAACGAAATATTTAATAATTGGTTAAATTACAGGACACAATTGAATTTATAATGCCCCTTATAGTTAGCTTTGTTACTTTAATGGCATCTCTAGCATTTTCTTTGTCAATAACTCAGTAACCCATTTAATATTAATAAATACAAGCGAATTTTACGAAGAGCGGAGAAAAAATAAAAATCTGCTTCTCAATGAAAGCTAAATTTATATATTTTAAAATAAATTTGTAAATAGGAAATATGTTCATAGTAATTGTAAAGTCAGAGAGAGTTTTTAGTTTTATGATGTGAAATTAGCTGCAAAAAATATATTTTGTGTTAAAAACAATGAAATAAAACAAAGTTACTGTAATTTTTTACTTTTATTCACTTTTATAACGTTATTAAAACATCATAGCTATACCTATGTAGAGAAAGTATAAATAAATATGTAATATTTAATTAGATATTCAATATTTTTTAACAATGTGAATTCTTTCAGAAGATTTCTAACAAAATAAATAAAAACATAAAGCAAGCTAAAAAACACAATAAAATGCTTCTTAAAACTAAAAAGAAAGTTTTTGTAGAGCAATGCGAATAATTTAGAATACAAAGAAAACTTTCAGAACGTAAAGAAAAGAATATTAAAAAGTGTTGACTCATTCCTGCTTGGTAAAATCGAATACGATATCAAACATGAAATCAACTAAATTAGAAATGTTCATTTAGGTACATCGAAACGTTAGGAAGTGAAAATCTATCAAAGTACTGATTCAGGAGCGCAGGTGGTCTAAAACGATATGAATATTTATGTATTGCGTGAATCTGTTTACATTTTGTGAATTAAAATCCCAGAGTAAGTGTACAGGAACTTACTGCAACTTTTGGGTGTCATATTTAATATAAGTGCGGATCTGGAATCTTCCGCAAAGCAAGTCTTTACATCTATATCTTCTTCAAAATTGTTTTGTTTTTGCAATCGAATGTTCACCAATGATATGTCGTATTATTAGATTTGTTTCTTCATAAAATATTAGCCGAACCAAAGGTTTTCAGCATTTTGTGATGCTTAAACATTTTTTACAGATATTCACAATAAACACATAATGTACTTTGTGGACAACCAGCACTCTAATCGAGCATGCAGTATACAATATAGATTCAAGGCTAATGTGTGGGTGGGTTTTCATTAAAAATTGCAAATTTTTGATCTCTTTTCAGATAGTTCTTGCAGTCTCGTCTTTTAGGATGCCTGATGCCATTTTCATACATATTTTGCGCTATATTTGTTTCAACTTGATAAGACTCTATTTGATTTCCATTATCCTTAAGACATTTTATATGAATTTTTGGACGTCTTTGTTCTGGATTTCCACAGCATGTCTCCCGAGATCAATTTATTCTTTCTCCTTTTGAGTAATGAGTATTTTCTCTAGTTTTCAATGAAAAACCAACCCTAGAAGAAAATTCTAAAGTTATTAATAACAAAAATTTCCCTCACTGTACTAAGATTAGCGAAATATCAGATATCTTTAAAAACGCTCATCACCCCATTTAGCTTAAGTGTCGACGAAGCATAAGTGAAATATAGTGTCATTTTGAACATTTCATTGATTCTTGTAAGTAATTTTAAACTTTTTCGTTTTTCAATATTTTGAACTATTGTCTACTATTATTACCTTCATAACTTTATCCTGTATCAAGAGAATGTCTTACACCCAGCCTTTCCTGTGCATTAGGTCTTCTATCAATGTTCGCGGTCTCCACCTCTAATTTAAGAAAGAAGTTTTGAGATATATATGAATGCACAAATTTAAGTATTTAGTGACTTATTATGGCACATATAACTGCATATAGTTAATTATTCTAATATCTGCATTTATATAGAATTGTGTTTCTTTGCTAGAATAAGTGTTGTAAATGTGAAAATGTGTCAACATGTGCTGCAATCGTATCGTAAGGTTTATTTATTCGTAAAAACCAATCGAAAACGTTTGCAAGCATGAATGAAATTTCAATTTATTTCTTCATTTAAGAAATTTTTAATTTGAATATTCTGCAATTTCCAGGTGTCTATATTAATTATTATTGATTTTTTTCACATTTATGAGTACATAAAATATTGTTTTAAAAGATTTAAATTCAATTTTCAAGCTATTGAAATCAAATTTTATCATATAAATTGAAATTTGAACTTTTATTTAATTTTACCAAGTTTTTCAAACCATTACCATTTAAAATAACTAGTAGTGTTGCATTTATAGGAATTTTTCACTGAATATAATTTTACAAGAAAGAGTTAAGTATTTATCTTTTTCTCACAATAAACTAGCCATAAAATAATTGTTTAATGCTATTCAATAACTGTTGATCTAAATTATTTAATTTTATTTAAGAATGTCATAATCCATCCACAGAAAGTCTGTGAGCGATAAATTTCTTATATTATACTTCTTAATTATTAAATTTTTGTTTTTATGCATCTTTTCTGCTATAATTTGTATGAAAGATAATTTGAACAAAGTTCTCACTTTCGTAAGAATTTCAATCTTCGAGATTAAATGTTGATAAATATACTTCCATTTAAAAACCAGGAAAGATATCCAAAAACGTTATCGTTTTTATAGGAGGTAATATATATAGAAACATTTTTTATACAGAGCGACAAGTTGAAACCACCATTAATGAACTCTGACAACGGTCGCTTTTTTTATTCTTTTGTGACAAGGCCAAAACTCCCATACCATGTCAAAAAAAATTCCCATTTACTTTTATTAACGCTTATCTTATCTTCCAAGATAATGAAGATTTTTTTTCCTATTTTGAAAGGGCAGTAATCAGGATGAATACTCAATAAAGAGTTAAATAAAAAAAATCAGAATAAACAACTTAACATAATTAACATTAAAAAAATGTTGCTTTATTTTTCAAAGTAAATAAATGTATTTTTCTGATTTTTCTTATAAAATTACCCTACTATTTGCAAGAAATTATAAATGTTTATGGTTTAAAATTCAATACTAGCATTTGGTATCCTCCCATAATTTGTTATTGAGTTCTTTGAAGTGTAAATAAATAAAAAAACTAGTTTCTAAAAGAAATATTTTATTCCACCATCATAAAAGTTTTTCTATCGTTGTCAAACAATTCATTAAACGTTACAATCTCACATATTAAATTTGTATAAACATATGATTTCAGATATTTAGTTTTTTAGAAAAAAAGTGGTTAGTTTTAATTATTATTTAAGAAATCATTTTAAATTAAGGAAATAATTTATTTCTTATAGTAGCTTTCAATTAATTAATAAATGCTATTTGTTTTTTTATAATATGTATTTTTATAAACTGAATTAAATGTTTACATTAATTACAAAAACAAATTATTATAAAAAATTCATGAAAAATTGATCAATTTTGATTTCAGCAATTGGTGAAAATAGTAAAAATTACTGTAATAAAAACAATTATTTGATTATATACCGTTCATAAAAATATTGTTCTTTAAGAACAACTACATTTAAAAATTTTTAAGCCAATTTTATCAGCATTATATATATATATATATATATATATATATATATATATATATATTGCCAATACGAGTGGTATTGGAGCGACACCGGCAAGCGGTACCAGTACCCGTCAAAACATGTACGCTCGGGGTGAAAATGGGCCCAAAGTCTTGGAGCAGTACCGACAAAGCCGACATGATTTCTTGCCCGATATTTTACCGATGTCATTCTATAAGTGGACCGAAGGCTTTCGATGAATAGCCCAGCGTCGAAAAACATTAAATGACCGACCGCAAGCCACTAAATATAAATAATTTATTTTTCAAATTCACGATTGTTTTTTGTTTGTAATATTTGTTTGATAAAATTTTTGTTCAAATTGCAAAAAAACTTACGCTATTTATCCATGTTGAATTTTAAGATTTCGTCTAAAATATTCGTCTTAAGCATTTCGTGTCGTGCATAGCAGAAAAAATCTTCTAAAAGAAATTTCACTTATTGCCTTAATATTATTAACAATTGCAAACAGAAAATTTGTAATTGTTATTAAATATTAGTTTTAATATTTGTAAATTAAGTATTTCAAATATGTTCGATTATATTCCTGTTTAACTGAAATCAACATTTTAACATCTTCAGAGGTGTTTATACACATGAGAAATTTGTTGGATTTACTCATTTTAATCAACATCAAAAACTAATTTTAATAGAACCAAAATGTATATTTAAAATATTTGTTGTTTTTATTTATGACACTTTGACAAGCAAAGCTCACTATGCCGTTGGCTATGAGAATTTAAGTCTGTAGAGTGTGTCTTTCGCTTAACCAGAACACCACGAATCACTGTACGACTTTGTTCAAAACACATCCGATAGATGGCACCACCAGATTATCCACTCTCTCACTTTTGACAATGATCTGAAGAAGGAGAAAATTTTCTCCAGACCGTTACACCCATAGTATCTCCTCAACGACAGACCATAGGACTTTCGATTGCACAGATTTAACGAGGGTGTATATCGAATGTACTCGGAGGGTCTTTGCTGGCATTAAGATTGAATCCACCCTTCCAGACAGAACCTCGATGCCATAACCACTAGGCTACCATGGCCCTTAAAATAATTTTTATACTTGAGAAATAAATTTTCTTAATGTAATTGTTCAATAGATCAAAAATTTATTATTTATATTAAAAACTAAGTTCTTATCATTCAAAATGTAAAAAAAATTTCAATATAAATTAGTGAAAAAATTTTAATTAAATTATTTAAATAGTATTTATTAAATAACTATTTCACAATAGCAGAAATAAAACAACTTTATTAATAATCAGTGTGAATATTAAATGCATATTAAGGCAAGGAGCTCTCATATATTAAATAATCTTAATTTTATTTTAAAATTTCTTTGCCATTGTTGCATTTGCAACAATGAGGTCTTGAATTCAGAGAAAATTTTATGGTGCTACTAACTTTAACAATTCCGCAATAGGACCAATATCGCATATGATATTCAGCCCAGAATCGGAAAGCATGTATCAGACCTATATCGGCAGGCGACATTTACAATTTATCGGCAGTTAGCCGCAATAGGAGCAATACTCGTTTCCGATAACATTAAAGTACAAAGTTTTGACGTCGTTCACCGATATGGAACCGTTATCATTACGAAATTAGCTTGCCAATGCTGACTCATACCTTACACTGCCGATATCCACCCATCAGGCTACCGATAGGCTTGTGTTTGCTGGGAATGTTTTTGCTTCAAAAGAGAAAATTGCTGCACAAAAAGTTATTTAAAAAATTTTTAATATTTTTTGGCAGATTTAAGACATTTTACAGATTTAAAACAAGGTATATATAGATAAGTTATTAATATATGGCATTATTAGGCAATTTTTTCACCACATAAAGTTAACGAATGGAATAAAAATAGTACTTAAAATATTATGTGACTATCCTTGTACACTATGATTATCTTTCGATAAAACATATATATATATATATATATATATATATATATATATATATATATATATATATATATATATATATATATATATATATATATATATATATATGTATATATATATATATATATATATATATATATATATATATATATATATATATATATATATATATATATATATATATACATATATTGGGTGGATATTATATCGGAATATTATATTGGATGAGTGACTGATTGATGTTTCAAATTTACTTATACGATTTGAAAGTTATAAAAATTGAATTTCTTTGGATAAGTTGTTATGGCTGATCTTTGGTTTAAGCGTAATCATTCGTAAAGGAGTTCCATTAAAACTATGCATAAACAGCATGAACTTTATCTTTGCTCCCAGTATAATAACTGTTGAACCTTCAGACATACTGCAGTCTTCTTAGTTAGTGTATCTGTCAGTTTGAGTACGTATGAACATTCAAGATTCCGCTCCTTGTAATTTTAGACTATGCTCACCCTCTATGTAAAGGAAGTCAAAAACATCTGAGAAAGAAGTCAGAGGCAATATCTCAAAACTGCTTAGATAAACAACATTGAGATCATCATTTTAAAATATATAAAGTACAACATTAAGAAAAAATTCATTCATGTGTACAAGTAGTAAGCTAATTCGAATGCTCAAAAATTGCTTTAAGTGACAGTTTGGAATTTTAAATGTTTTTTAGAATAAATCACATTAAATTGATTTTTGAACTGTATGGTCATCAACACACAGGTATCTCTAATTTTGATAGTTTCCCTGTTTGTGCACTCATATGCTGTTACTAACAATTGCACGAAAGTAAACTTTAAAAATAATCACTCAACAGCTCTACATTGCATCTAACTATAGTTTTATGCTAGTTGACATATTGTACACATTCCATACATTGTAACACATTACCAACAGAACTGTACACTTATGAAAGTGAAACTACTGAATATGAATAGTTTCAAGCTGATATTCATAATGCTTTCGACTATTCATAATTTATTGATTGTTTACATAATTACGCTAAAATAATGAACGGTATACTGTTAATAACAGTCATTTTATTTATTTAAATATTACTCTTAGAATATATGCTAAAATTATTCAATTTAACTTGCTTGTTAAAGAAGAAAAAAATAATTGCATCCATTTCTAATATTCTCAAATCAATTTTTCCACAAATAAAATATTAGTTTAAAATTTTTCCACAAATAAAAACAGTTAAAAATTCAAAAAAGAAAAGCAATTAATATTAATATTTTGAGTTAGCAGGAACTACGATATTAAGAAAAAAATCATTCATTGCTCGAATGAGGATGATAAGAATATTTTACCGGTATTTTCCATTAAATTCATTTAACCATAAAGTCGAAATATAAACATTTTACTTACCCACTACTTTGAATTTAAAATATAAAATTAAATGAAAATCAGTTAATAAGTTTGAATGCAGGTTATCAACATTTTTATCATATTAATTACAAAAGTACATTATTACATAAAGTTAGTATTATGAGTCAATGTATGTCTTATAAAATTAATAAAAAAAGAATTTATATAAATATCAATATTTTACACAGTATCACAGAAATTCTTGTCGTATAATCTTGATTTTTAGAAAATTATTGAATTATTAATTTTGTTTCAGAATTTTATTCAAAAAATATAAAAAATGTTTGTCAATCAATGATATTAGCTTTCATAATTTAAGGAATAGAAATAATTTTATAAAAAGGAAATGTTTAGAATTTAACTAGTTTTAGTTTTAAATTAAATTTTAAATTATTTTATAATTTAATTACTGTGAGAATATTGATTTTATCAATAAATAAACTAGAATTATTTAACTTTTATGAAAGTGATAGCAATAATAAAAATGTAACATAAAAACACACACACACACACTTACATATATATATATATATATATATATATATATATATATATATATATATATATATATATATATATTTTTGTGTTACAGCTATTGAATATTAGAAACCAGATTGGTAACTTATTAAGCCATTCGAGCCAACATATTCTAGAATAACAAAAATATGACACAATTTTTTTATTAAATCCTATTCAACCTCATGAATAAGTTAAATAATCTAATTCTTGTAGGTCAAATAGAGTTTCGAAGTGAAATATAATCTCATGTAATCGAACTATTTTCAAATCTATTGATGGGTTAATCACACATAAAAAGGGAAAAGTTGTGTCAATCTTGCACCAATTTACGATCAGATATCTTTGTTAGATGACTGATTGAGGGAATATACTATTCAAGGTGGTAAGCGAATAACATTTCCAATGAGGACATTATTTTGCTATAAAATGACGTCATGCATATCGAAATGAGTGCTACCACAATCATTAACCATTTAAGATTATAATACGATTTTTATATCATTACATATGAATAAAAAGGAAAACAAAGTTATTTATTCAGTATTATCTCATGTTATCAGCTAATATCAGGAACCTCGCAATCTTTAACTTATATATTCTTCTCGAAATTTGATCTCATAATGATGCATTCATCATATGCCTCTATGCAGAAATAGGATTCATCTAAGCGACCTGATGTGTTCTTATTTATTTGTTGTCTTGCAAGTGTCCTATTGCTTCTGTAGATACTTGCCATCTTTTGCAAAATTCAAGGTAGGGAACATTGTTATGCAATCCCCTAATCTCTTGAAGACTTTGTTTAATTTAACTAGTCACTCTACAGTAGCAATTTTTGAAATCGTGAGCTGATTAAACTCAAACTGATTTAAATCAGATTTCAAATTACCAACAGTATTTACACCCCTAGGGAAAATTAAGCCCACGAATTGTAAAGTAGAAGACCAATGCATTAACAATATTAGTCATTTAACAGTTAGCCTAATTAAATACTAAGAAGAAAACACGTTTATCTACTGGACATAATGGCGCAAAGCTGCTTTACTTCTACAGGGAATACATTATGAATTTCTTGGAATCTTTGACTTTCTATTTACTTGACAATTATATATCTCGATCAATATGAAAAAAATATCATTGGCTCCATAGGCCATAGATCTACCCCATAGGGTGAATTTAATCAAATGTTGATAAAATGTGTAGTTCTTACACGATACATAACGAATCTTTTCAACAACAAAATCATTGTTTAAATGTGATTCCTTTTCTTTTATACCTATATAGCTACGTATATATGCATTTTAGTGATACTCTAAAAGTTAATAATTTGTACATGACAATATGTATTACATAAAAATGTAGATGTTGTTGTATGCTTTATAAATGCGGAATTTTTACTGTCAGGATGCATTGCATATAATCTAAAAATTAAACAAGAAACTATAACATATAATTTAATTTTTAATGCATGCAATGTGTGACAAGAGCATTCATTAAATTGCGAATTTTTAATAATAATTCTTGATGCCTTAGATTTAAAAATAATTGCTATCTATAATTTTGATTAAAATTTGATGTTTTCAAAATGAATCAATAGATCATATATAACGTAAAATTCTACCTTTCAAATACATTTAACTTTAGAAAATTATTATTTAACAATAAAAAACATGTATCATAAGAGTGAAATATCTTTTTTACATTATTTCAAAACAATATAGTTTTGCATTTATCATTAAGTGGAAAATCTGCACATAAGCATTATTTTTTACAGTGATACATAAAACGTACAAAATACTCTCATTTAATTCTCCTGAAATGAAAAATATTAAAATTATTCATTATAAAATAAGAATCTTGAAGAAGGAATAAAATTATTTTTAGATAAAAAAAATTTGGAATCATCGTTCCCTTAAAACTTCAAAAGACAAGTTTTTTTCCCTTCCAGGCATATAAGTGGGTGCTGTCAAATCAGTGACATTTTAGCTAACGGAAAAAGCATGAAAAAGTGAAATTTCTTAAAATATTTTTCATCCACGGAAATGTAAATTTCGTTTTTTACAACTTTTTATTGAGATACATCACTGAACAATTTTATGAGATACCATTAATGAAAAAATAAAGAAAAATGGATCAGGTATTAGAAAAAGAAAACAATTTTACAGTTGAAACGTTTCAATAAATATGAAATAATGTAAATGAATAATTTTACAATTTTATTTAATAATAATTTTTCTGTTTTCTAATTTTGATGTCATTTAAAATATGCTTATTGTTATCACAAATGTGCTATTTTATTTTGTATTCCAGTAAAATTAAAAATATTTAATGAAAAACCCCTGAATATTTCAGATATTGATAATTTTTCATAAATTGATAGTTATTTTAAGCTGAAATAAATCCAGATTGAATTTTAAGCAAAACTTTAGTGAAATATGTCATTTGATTTCTTTAATAATGCTAATGTGAAATTTGGAAGTAAATCAATGAAAAAATTTCGAACAGATACTTGAAAAGAATAAAATAATACTCGCCTTAGTTTTTGTTGTTTTATATTTAAATCAAACTATGATATTTATATAGATAATCCAAACAATATCGTTGAAATTTTTAAAGATATTTTATAGAAATATTTTTTTCTTTACTCACTCATATATTATGTACAATCTCCTTTTCTGTTTGATGCTGTTTTATAATAAGTGTGTATGTATGTGTGTTAATAAATTTTTATTTAATATACTTATTTTCAATATCCCTTATAGATTTACTATATTATAGTAAACTTTAAGAATAATAAATCTAGTCCTGTGCATTTAGATTATAGAGACAGACTTAACCGATATGTATACGATAGCTGAAATTCCAACGATTTTGTTTGGATCATATATATATATATAAATATCATAGTTTGACCTTATAATTTTTATGATTTTTTTCAGGTTAAATTAATTAATTTCCTCAGAATTTGAAAGGAGCATGCAAGTAAAAAAATTTTAATTAAATTGGTATTTTCATTTTGATTGGGTCCTTCAATGAGTCATCCCTTCAAATAGTTTGTTCAAATTTAATTATAAATCAAAGTTAATCAATATTTTCTATTGAATATTCCATAACTGTTAATTGTAAGATTCTGATTGAGAAAACAAATTGAAAAATAAAATGAAATCCCTTATTATTTTCATTTTCTATAATAACTAGTATACCAATACCGATTAGAAAGAATACAACCTAATTACTCTAAGTTTCTCTACAATACCCTTAATAGCTAGCAGTCTAAAAACGAGGCAAATTTTATACGTAAAATAGTTTCTGGGTAAATACGGTTTTTATAATAATTTTATTACTCAAAAAATATTAATTTTATTTAAAAGTAAGAAAACTATATTGATTAATTTATAATTCAAGGTATGTAGACATTTTTAGACCTCAAATTTCGTTTGACTTAAGAAGTTCTCTTTAGGAGATTTAGTAAATTGTTTTGTTCATATTTAAGTCTTATTTCTAAAAACAATAAAAATAAATTTTATTCTTTCTTTATGAAAGGTGTACTAGGCTTCATCAATAGGTAAAAAAAATCATGAATCGATTTTGTGAATTGACATATTTAAATGCATATATTTCGTTCAAACAATTCAATTATAAGACTCCAGCAATTTAAAAAGAATTTATAATGAATTAGAAAACATTAAATAAAAACTAAAATTAATAATTCACTAAATTGTATCTCTCTTAATTGAAGAATAATTCAGTAAGCTTTAAAAGATTTTCTCTGTAAAAAGACGAATATAGTATCACATGTTATAAGAGTGAGTATTTTGTGAATACTTATACACAAAACACTCGAAGAAGATGGAAAAGACGAATACTTATTGGTAATAAGTATTCGTCTTTCTATACTACATTCAATCAATCCACATTTATTTCAATCCAACTGAATAATACGCTTTATTCTTCTTTATTCATTTGTTTAATACACTACTGGCCATTAAAATTTCTACACCAGGAAAGCGGCACACCACACACGTGATATTTGCATGACAGGTAGAACTTGCTGTGATATGCAAATGATTATATATATATATATATATATATATATATATATATATATATATATATATATATATATATATATATACATATATATATATATATATATACATATATATATATATATATATATATATATATATATATATATATATATATATATATATATATATATATATATATATATATATATATATATATATATATATATATATATATATATATATATATATATATATATATATATATATATATATATATATATATATATATATATATATATATATATATATATATACTAACGAATCTATTACTAAACGAATCTATTTTATAATTATCTACAAAACTATTGTTCCAAGAAAGTTATGAAATTTTTGAGTAGAATATAATGAAGAGCTGAAAACGTATTTAGAGTAAACTTGAAAAGTAGTTCAAATTTCACTACTGTTAAATAAATATGCATTGTGCAGGCAACATTTTTAATCATTTATGTTATTG
Organism: Latrodectus hesperus; assembly: GCA_037975125.1. NCBI lineage: Eukaryota > Metazoa > Arthropoda > Arachnida > Araneae > Theridiidae > Latrodectus > Latrodectus hesperus. The sequence continues at coordinate 70,296,863 of CM075854.1, forward strand.
TATTGCATAATTTTTATTACTCTGATATTTTCCTTTAAAGCAATAACATTTAAAATGTTCTACAATACATTCTAAGCACGGAATATAAAGTAAGAAATATATAAATATTAAAAAAGCTTATTTTTTAAAAAATCTATTTTAGAAATCTGTTCTAAAATATTTTCCATGTATTTTAGTCAAATGTTTTGAAGAAGAATGTAGCCATAACTTTCTAAAAATGATAAATGTAGTTCATTCAGTTATTTTTAAACTTCGTAATCACTTTTTTATGTGTTAAAGATTTTTCTCTTGATATTGAAGAATGGTTTTACCATTTGACATCGATAGTATTGCTTAAAATTTTAACTTTATGCCTAAAACACTTTAAACCAGAGACGTTTTCAAATTAATACAAATATATTTTCATTTCTATGACATTTTATGGGGGAATTATTATTCCAACTCAAATTTAGTTCAAAAATGTATAACCGAGTAAAATATTATGTGCATTATTTATGTTTAGATTTTTAAGTTTGTCCGAGAAAAATTGCTTTTAACATTCAAATAAATATTTTACAATCTAAAATAACATCAAAAATATCACAATATTAAACCTGTGATTTTCATTTTTCTTAGATGCTTGAATATAAATAAGTAGGAATTTAGTTATATATGCATCAGAAGAAATCAATTTAAAATTTGTATTCACATGCACGATTTCCATGAATATATAAACTTCCTTTAAGTGTGCAAAAATGTAAAGTAAATACATTTTTGTATATGCCATTCCTTGAAAAATCACGCAAGTGAATAATATTGGTTTTATTTGTGCACAAATACATAAGATTCGTGATTTTAAAAAAATCATATACTTTTTTAAGAACTTTCCAATCAATACAAGTATGTTTACAGAAGAGATTTTGCAAGAAAAGTACTTAAAAGAAAAATTCAATTTGGATTCCATTACAACATAAATATGTTATTTATTTTAAATTAAGAAATTCCATTATATGTTATAGATTAACACTTTATACATTCGATTATTTTTTAAATGATTTTAGATATTTGAAGGAAAAAATAAATAATTAATACTTAATAACAGATGTAATAACAATGTAAATAACAGATGTAAATAACAATAAACAATAAAAAAACTCATTAAGTTATGGTAATCCTCACATATATAGTTTGGGAAACATTTTTCCTATATTTTTTATAATTCCTTAAAGGTACCAAATTCATAAATGTTTTCCTTTTTAATTTATTTAACTCAAAATTGTATAAATTGATCTGTAGATTTTGTTTTTTAGGGAACTTGTGTAATCTATTTAAACAACAAAATCTAATTAACTCAACGTGAAAATTAAAATATTTTTCCTAATTTTTATTTTTCTACTTTGTAAACAGTTTTTATGGCATGTAATTCATTCCATTGGAAATTATTAGGTTTTAGAAAATTACTATTTATGTCTGCTGATTTTTATAAATATAAGTAAAAGTCATTTTGATTGTGTTTATTGACTTTCACGCATTTTTATTAAATTCACAGAAGTAAATTTAGTGATTTTTCTATTTAATTTTATTTATAATCAAACGCATTAGAAAGTTAATTTGTCCTTTCTTTTTTTAAAATATACTACAAATAATTGAAAAAGTATGTTGTAATGATGTGACTTGATTTTTTTCCCTATTAATATTACATTTGTTTTTAATCTGATATTAATTTATTTTCATTACAAGTAAATTAATAAGAAACGCATCTAATATGCATTTAAATAAATAGCAGAATAATAGGTAGAAATAATAGCAAGTAAATAATAGGTAGAATTTTTTTAATTTAATTAAAAAATAAATGGCATTGTAACGTTTGATACAGCTAGTGCAATACGTACATATTTACCCTTCATACCATTATAAAAAGTTTTGAAAATTAGAAAAATGCAAGTTGTATGCATTTGTTGTTTACAATCAGCGTAGAAATTAACAAAAATAAGCTCACTCTGAAAGCATTCTTTATGCCGATTTTCATTAACGGTTGTGAAAAACGTTTACTTTGTATTTAAATGAATCATTATTGTTATATAATATAAGAAAAATCACTTGTGATGGTTACGAATGCTTAAATATGATTTTGTATCCATCCTTATTCAGTACGAATTATATTCGCATTGAGGATAAAAATAAACCCTCTTGTTCTTGTGGAGTAAATATCACGTTTTATAAAAGAGAAAGCACATGTTAATATGAACTTTCTGTAAATTATTGGTCAAAATGAATATCTATCATTTTAAATTCAGCTTTAATAAAAGCAAAATATTTCGGTGTTTCTATAAATGAATAAGACTTAATCAAAATATTACTTACATTATTTATTAATGTGTTAATGTTTCAATTAAACCTAAACGGGAAGAATTTATAAATTGGTCTTTTGATAAGAAAAAGGAAGAAAAAACCAAATATGTATGTATAACTGACAAGCTCTCAGTATGTATTAAAATCAACAATGTATATTTTGATGGCATATGGTAACTTAAATGAAGTTTTAACAGAAGCAGAAGTTTACGAAAGAGAAATAATAACTACTTCTCACAGATGTTATTGCCAAAGGAAATGCCTACTGTTGCCACCACTATAAAACCTTTGATATATATATATATATATATATATATATATATATATATATATATATATATATATATAAATGGAAGAATATTATATAGTTAGACGATTCAAAAATTACACTATATTTAGGCTGTATAACTTTTTTGTTAATTCCAATTTTACAATCACCATTCACTCCCCATTTCTTAATTACTAAAGTCATTGTTGATTACGAAATGTTAAACTCACTATAATGTTCTTTAAAGATCAATCATTTCAATGTTATTTGAGAATTATGCCTTTCTCAAAGTCAGACAACTCTGAATTTCATGATATTTTGCATGCGAGTAATAACACTACTATTTCCTACACGGTATTTAAGTACAGAAGGTGTGACATAAAACAGGAACGTAGATGACCTAATTCTCATAGGTGTCCAAATACTTATTGGCAGATAGTGTACGAATACATACATGCGATTCGCAAATCTATATGTACATGTAGGTATATATTGTATGTTATAAATGCAGACTGTGTGTTAAAAAAATGTAATGCCCGTTTATTCCTTCAAGTATTAGTCAACACATATGCTCACTATATGAAAGATTTTGAGACTCTGATATCAAGCTCGATATTTTTATATTTCTCGAAAAACTATGTTCTGCTTTTTGAAAGAAAGTTAGAAAATTAGATATAATTGCATGAACAAAAAACTTCCTCCATAATGATTAAAATGTCTTTTCATTGCTAATTGACTTGAATAAAATAATACAAGTTAAATAATAAATAGACGTAAGAAATACCTAGCTTATAAAAACTAAGATGATTATGTTGGCTTCTTTGGAGTTTCAACATTATCAGAGTGTTGAACTTCATTCCACTTGAAAATATTATTTGGCTTTATTGTCAGCTGTTTGTTACAGTTTATCTTAGGTTGAGAAAATTTGTTACTTGAACTAGTTGAGTTCCCATTTATATCATACTATCATATTTATTCTAAGCAAAATCCATATTCTTTTTTCATAAAAAGTGGTTTCTTAATATTATTAATGTAGAAAAGACTTTAACAATGTCAAGAAGACAGATTCATTGACAATGGCATTTTGAATTTGTAAATGAATTGAAAGAAACCTTTGAATTAATATACAACAATTTTTTTTTCTAAATGAAATTGAAAATTTAATGTAGCAGTATTGAATTACATTTTCATTTTATAAAAATAAACAATTCATTAACTTAGAATTTCAAAATGACTTGTCATTTTTCTGAGTAATATTATGTGCACTTTAGCTTTCTGTTTAGTTTCATTTTTAATTTTTCTTATGTTCCGAAAATTTTATAATATAGTTTTTGATTTATGTGAGTCATGTGTCATGCTATGACATTGAATAATTTATTATTTTCTTAAATTTATTCTTTTATTATAAATTTTAAAAAATTAAGAATTATTTTGACTTTGTTAATACAAGTCTAATGACATTGTCTGCCAATTTTATTCATAATGCATATAATTATACATGGATGTATGCATTATTTATAAATACATGTATAGTAATACAATTTTTTTTAAATTAATGATAAATTTTAATAAAAAAATACATATAAAATTAACAGGAAAATATATGTGGACCCCACATATATTTTCCTTTTAATTATGTAATAAATTTTAGGTTGGGGAATAAGTTCGTAGCATTCTTACCAAAGACTTTTATTTAAACAAAAAACAATAATTATATCAATAAGCTAATCAATTATATATTCTCCATTGCTGTTTATAACCTCTTCCCACCTCTCGACCCATTTGTTGATGCCATTCCTCCAAAAATCTCCTAGTGTGGTGTCAAACAAGCTATTGGAAAGAATGCCACAGTCAACAAGGCGCTCTACATTGCCCAGCTACTACACCGCGTGAATGAGGCTATTCGACTGAAAAGATCTGATCGCGCGACATGGTGAAACCATACTCCTTCACGACAACGTGTTGCACAAGTCGTCCAAGAGCTCGAATGGGAGGTCATCAGCACCCATAGTACTCTCCGCACCTTTCACCGACCGATCACCATATTTTCCGCTCCTTGTCAAACCATATTAAGAGCGTTACATTTGATAACAAAGAGGTTCTTAAAAACTGGCTCAACAACTTCTTTGACACCAAACCAGGCGATTTTTGGCGGAATGGCATCAACAAATTGGTCTAGAGGTGGCAAGAGGTTGTAAACAGCAACGGCGAATAATTGATGAAATTATTGATATAATTATTGTTTTTTGTTTAAGTAAAAGTCTTTGGTAAAAACGCTACGAACTTATTCCCCAACCTAATATTTATTAGAATAAAACTAATAAATACGTTAGATATTAAAAATTAATGCGAATATAAATCCAGTGAGATACTTTATAATAAAACAGACAATTATGCTTGCACATTAAAATTTCTGAATGGATTTAACAATTGTAAAGTTACAACAATGACTACAGCAAGGGACTATAAAATTATCAGATCGAAAAATGAGTTAGTCCTTATGCTTATGTGCTATTTATTACAATTTATGAAAAAATGCAGAAGATATTACCTTTTTTGATTAAATATGCGTTCAATGAAAATGCTTAATCATTAGAATGTTTATTGTTCCTTCACATTCTGCGACGTATGTAAGAGATATTCTGCTCCAAAAATATTATATAGTGTTATCTAGCTAAAGTTGCTTTCTTTTATTCCATGAAAAACTTGAAGTAATGATTCTTACGGAAACGTGTTTGTAGTGACAAGATATTTTTTCTTTATATCCTTATTATGTGTTGTAAAATATTTGTTTGCATAATTTGCTTAAGAATCTTGCAGCTAAACTAACATATATGGCTAAAAAATTACATGCTTAAAGTAATGGCATCATCCAAACGGGTAAAATTAGAAGGATCATTTACTGTTTGCAGTGAACTGTAAAAAAACCGGAAGAAATACAGTAAAAATCACTGTTATTTAAATAGCTGTCATAGGAACACTAATGATTACAGTAAATTTTACTGTAAAATTCAGCCGCAGAAAATTGTTTGCTATTCGGCATGCGTATTGAATTGGCAAGATAAAAGTTTTTTCTGTTCCTGTGACAAATGAATCACATTAATTTCGCCATTTATTTGTCCTTGTTTTCGTTTGGTGAAGTTGGCGATATTTTGAGAATAATTGTTCTTATAGTTTAATTTCTATTGAAATTTATTCACCAAATGTAAGGTAACGTATACTTTTCTTATTGTTTATTATGCAAGTTGTGTTAGCTAACTTTGATATATATAAATTTTTATTAAATTTGACAACATTTCAAAAAATTCTAAGCTGAGTTTAGAAACGATCATATTCACTTGTATTAATTCAGTGTCAATATTTTTTTAATTACTTTTTATTAATATTTCAAATATTTTATAGTAGTTTGATAACATAATTGATTAGTATTTTAATTTTCACATTTTCGATGAAATTAGAGATGTATTTAAGTGCTTCAATTATTATAAAAATTGCTTAGCTATATTTCTTTCGAAATTAAAATTGAATAATCATCTATTGCTATATTTTTAGATATATATTATTAAATATATTAGTGGAATTTCTATATTATTTCGTTGTTGAAAATTCCTGATTTTTCTTTCATTGTAAAATGACATAAATTTATTGTATATTAACTAAATATAACATAATTTTTTTATATTTTCTAAATAATTTTTTTGATTAGAATTTTATTAAAAAATGTTTATTTTTCAATACAGATCATTAAATTGCATTCTAATTATGATCATTAATTCAATTTCATTTTGTAACATGCATTAAAATAATAATTTTTTTAGGCATAAATGTTTGTAAATTCTTTCAATAAAATAATATTACAAATAATGATATTTATTACAATAAATTGTCTCACTCGTTGGGTATTCAATCTCGTTGGATATTAAAAGTAAATTATTGATCAAAAAATGTTCTGAAAAATTACATCTTCTGCAATATAACATAAATTATGTTTTTGTGCTTTGTAAATTGTATGAAAAATTGCTTAATAATAGTTGGCCTATAATTAGGAAACTAGCTATTGTGCATTCAAAATTCATTTATACTCTACTATTATCTTCACAAAAGATACTGATAGCTGTAAATAGCTATTGCAATAGGTTTTGTAGAATATGCAGCAAAATTCATAGTAAAATATGCTGTAAAAATAACAATAAAAAGTGCTGCAAAAACAACAATAAAAAGTTCTGTAAAAACAACAATAAAAAGTGCTGTAAAAATAACAATAAAAAGTGCTGTAAAAATTACAGTGAAAAGGGCTGTAAAAATTACAGTGAAATGTGCTGTAAAAATTAGAGTAAAAAGAACTGTAAAAGTTTTACGAATATGCTGTAAAATTTACAGCATATTGTACTGGCGCTCAAAACGCCAGCACATTTTGCTGTAAAATTACAGTGCTTTTTTTAGAGTGTGGCACACTAAGACATCGCAACAGTTATGCTTACGTGAACATCACAATATGCATTCTTCATACAATGCATTCATGATCAACGATGTGAATTCATCAAACGGGATCTCTAAATTCTTGAACGGTTATATAAATCCAAAATAAACCCAGATTTAGAGTTAAGGGTGATTTACTTATGTATTACAAATCATTACAGTAGAAAATGGAAACAATCGAAAAGGAAAGAATAATAAATGGTTCTCTGAAATAACAAACGTAGTAGAAGTTATTGAAGCAAATGACCTAATTAGACGCTTTACATTGCTAAAAATATGTACAGGCATCTCTAAGCAACCTATTATCCATTCTTAGGTATCAGGTAAGTATTTTATTTCCATTTGTCTGATAATGAGATTATCTTCTGATTTGTTATCATAACAGGTTATGTGCCCGAACAGTACTGCTTTATGATTCGTAGTCACTTCCATTGGGCATGAGACTTTTTTACATTATTCACATAAGAATCGAGGAAATTTGCTGTTTGTATACTTGTAATTCCTTCATTTATCGTAATAAAAATTCCCTTATTCCAAAAAATTAAAAGTTTAGACTACTATACTAAAGCTTAGACTACTATGTAAATTATTTTTAAACAATAATAAATCACTGTGCATCTTGTATGAGGCATATAGAGTAAGGCGATAAATTTCTTATAGACTGAGAACAAAGAATATTCCCTATTTATTAAATTAAGTAATTTACAAATATGTAATAGCTTTAACTATTGGCAAATGATAACACATACACTTATATCTTATTCCTTTATAAATATTATATAGGAATAGAGGATATGAATATTACAGGATACCATTTATTTTACTATTTTTGCAGTTAATATATTTATTTACTTGAAAAATTTAAATTGAATACATTTTTCCCAAATACAGCAAGCAATAAAATCAAGTTGAAAAAATATATACTTTCCTATTGATAGCAAAAATTAACATCATTAATTGGCATTCTTTAACAATTTATGTGGTGATAACAATGATATCTATGTTAAAAATAAAAATATATACGTAATATTAAAATATATTTCAAAGTAAAGTCACAAATAATCAAAATCAAAAGTGAAATAAAATAATCGAGTAGGATACAAAGTAATTTATCTGCAGTCTTATTCATAAGAAACATTAAGTACCTTATATCCATTTGTTTAATAGGTAAATTTCAGGCATTTTACCTTTCCTTTCAATTTCTTAAAGTATAAATAAGTGAATAGGATATTATACGTATATTTATTCTTTTTTGAAATGTATTAGTTTATTTAATACATTAATCATCATAAAAATTGATTTTTAGAATTCTTTAAAATTGTATTTTATCTTAGATATCAGCAATATTTTATAGTTTAAGTATTTCAATAAACTCACATGTAACAATCAATAAAAAACAGTTCCCAATTACTTTCAACACTTTTAAGAAAAAACAAATATCTTCAAATTACTGTGTGAAAAGGATTGTACTGATGAAATTTCATTCTGTTTTCTAAAAGTATTTCATTATTTAAAACTTCTTGATGCTTGGAACAAAATATAAAATTTTTAACAATTTATCCGTAATGAGAATCATGATACTTAAAAAGTAAATTTTAAGATAATTTTGCTACAAAGTGTAATGCGGAATTGCATATAAAATCCCTTATCATGAACAATATTTTTTAAATTTAAAATTTTGCAAAAAGAACGTATTGAATTATACTTATTTTACATTTATAGCTATTTTTCGAGAAAAAACTTTTTCAAGATATTACGGAAAAATTACACACTTATATGTGTTTGGTAGATTAGAAAATACATCTGAAAATTATGTATTTTTTACATAAATATTGACAGGTAGAAAATGAAATTCATTCACGATAAATGTTAGTAGTTATTTTTAAACAAGTCAAACTTCAGTTCAATGTTGCAACATTGAAATGAGTGAATGACAAAAACTCTTGATTGATAAGAAAACTTAATATTGAGAATTTCTTGAACTTATATTATTTTTAAAGCTTTTACAGTTTTTTCTCATGTAAATATAATATTTATTCCATAATTCAATATACATATAGTCAAATGAAGGATTACAGTTGGTTTCAGTTGGCAAGAGTTTATTTACATTATCTTAATATATATCAAACACACAAACATATCAGATACAAACACAAACATAAATATAATATGATTGAACAAGCTGCAAGAAAGTTCTGATATCTTTGGAAGTTAATAGCCTGTATTTCTATACTAGTTTTGAAAATAAGCCCACTTTTATTTTTCAGGTCAACTTTTTATTCTTGCGATATATTCTCATTTTAAAATATATTTATGAGAGTAAAAATTACATATAATGTACACTACTGGCCATTAAAATTGCTACACCAAGAAGGAAGGCAAATGACGGAACGATATTTATTGGACACATACATTATAGTGAAAAGAACAAGTGATTAGACTTACAGGAAATTAGGATGTATAGATCTTGAGAAATCAGTACCCAGAGCAACCACCTCTGGCTGCAATAACAGCATTTATCCGCCTAGGCATGGAGTCAAACAGAGATTGTATGACATGTACGGGGATCTCAATCCATGCAGCTTCAACACTATGCCACAGTTCATCGACAGTAGTGGATGGTGAGTGATGGCGTGCCAATCGCTCGGCAACCATTGACCACACGTTCTCAATTGGTGACAGAGCAAGAGAACGTGCTGGCCAGGGTAACAGTCGAACTTGTTCTGTATCAAGGAAGTTCAGAACAGTAGGGGCAACATGCGGTCGTGCATTATCCTGTTGAAACAAAGCATTAGGGAGGCCTCGAAGATAGGGCAGAGCCACGGGCCTTAACACATCGGAAATGTAACGGTTGCTGTTTAAAGTGCTGGTAATGCGAACAAGAGGTGATCGAGACGTGTATCCAATGGCATCCCATACCATCACTCCAGCAGATGGGCCAATATGGCGAAGTCCAATGCAGGCTGGCAATGCGCGTTCTCCACGATGCCTCCAAACACGGATGCGGCCATCATGGTCCTGTATACAGAACCGAGATTCATCTCTAAAGATGACGTGATGCCATTCCCGCTTCAAGGTTCGTCCCTTATGACCATGCGGATAAGATGTCTGTCTTCTCTGCTGTTAGTGATGGGGGTCGCTGAGATCCTGCATGACGTTCCGTATGATTGTCCTGAACCCATCGATTCCCTATTCTGCTAACAGCCATGGGGCCTCGACCGACGCGAGCAGCAATATTGCGGTACGATAAACTGCAATCCCGGTAGGCTATAATCCTTCCTCGATCAAAGTCAGACACGTGCTGATAGGCATTTCTTCTTCTTACATGAGGCATTACAACTTTCTTTGCCGAAAACAACGTTGAAACGGAAATTGAGTATGAGAAAACTGCTGTCAAATCTCTTGTTTTATACACATTGTAGATCTCGCTACTGTCGCCTGCTTTGTATGAATGCGCTGAAAATCTAATCATTTGCATATCACAGCACGTTCTAACTGTCATGCAAATTTCACGTGTGTGGTGTGCCGCTTTCCTGGTGTAGCAATTTTAATGGCCAGTAGTGTATTGATTCTCATAAGTATCTTTAAAGAAATAACATCAGGAGGGTATAAATGAATCAAATTATTTTATAAGCAAATTCGAACACAAGAAACAATCTGAGTGGTGACTGTATATATATTATGACTCTTTAAATAAAAAATACCTTATATCTTATTTGAATGCCTTTATTTCAGACCAATACTCATTCTCCATAAGTCCATATAAATTTAATTATTTCATTTTTTAAATTAGCATTTAATTTTTCAAATTAATTTCTATTTTGGTCAATTTCTCACTATTTGAGCTCATTTTTACTTACATCTAAATTGTTATTTAAATTCTATGTTTAAAAATCATCGTTCTTCTCTTTTTTATCATTGATTAAATTGTTTTCTTTTTTAAGTTATTACCCGCTTTATCTCAACCAAGTTCATTTTTTTCTCTTCTGACCAGTTTAATTAGAAAAAAGATTTCTCCATATTACATCCTTTTTGGTTTGATAGATGAGTTTCAAATCTCCCATATTTATAACAGTCCAAATTGAATTTTTTTCTGTAATGGTATTTAAAAAGAAATTTAGTTGGAAATAAGCTGAATGATATCTTTGAAGACTCAGTCAGCAACTAATTAAAAATTTAACCAATGGTGACCCGTTTGTTGTAAATTTTCAAGATGTAGCGAAATAAAAAATATGCTGTGCAGTAAAGTGAATTCAAATTTATTCTTTGTCTTCTGAACCTTGAAATACACCATAAAATTTCTTTTTCGCTGTTCTTTTAGGGTGATTGAATTAATAAGCTCAATTTTCATGTAACAAGTCACCAATTCTTATACATCTTCTAATACATTTTTAAGTTGGTAATATTTTGCTCACTACAAAACTTACGCTTTCAAGAGACTAAAAAAATTGTTGATGAGTTACCTGATACTTCATTTAAACACAGGGAGTAGTTTGCTTAGAAACAGAAAGAAGTTCAAAATTTACATAATATATGGTGCTGTTTTCTCTATGAAGTGTTAATTAAAAAACAAGCTGAATTGCGTAGTTTTCTATTCAAACTGAATTCGTTGTGACACGAAGATAATACAGTAAGTAGTAAAAATCTTTCAAATTATTAGTAATTTAAAAATCACAGAATTTATTACTTACTACTAAAAGAAAAATCTGAAAGTTGAAACAATAATGTACATTTATTTTTTACGCCATAAACTATAGAGGAAACATTAATAAAACATATTTAATATTAAAGGAAATCGTGCATTATTAATGTATTATTTTTTACTAAACAAATGTGCAATCTGCTAACCACCATTTTTTCTTACCAGCAGAAATGGAAAAACAATGGGGTCATCAACAAATCTGAGCACATCGGAGAAAATATTGTAGTTAAGTTGCGTTATGTGTGTATTCAAATAAAAAAGATTATTTCGCAATGAGACTTTTGCGCCCCTGATTATTTAGCTAGCCTAATTGCTAGTTAAATTCGACTAACTTGTAGGTTGAAAAATACTTATTCCAGGAACTCCCCATCTTTTCACCCCAAGCTTAATGGGTGAAGTACATGAAGCTATACTTTTGATTCTAACATAAAATTTATCAAATGTGCTAATATTCATTTTTATATCATATTAAAGAGAATACTGAACCACTTAACTGAAATATTTACAATTTAATTAAGCAAACCAATTCTTCTATCTTTCCTTATATTCTAATGTAGCATTTTTATTCTATTCAGTAGTTTCTGACAAAAACTTTTGAAAGTGACAATATATGATTATTAATATTATTTTGAGAAAACTTCCATGAACTTTCTCTAAAATAATTTTTTTTTCAAAATCTATGATAACTAAATCACGTAAGCAATGAAAAGCAATACAGCACTTTTTTATCACTACACTCAGATTAAAAATGAAGACAGATTTTTTGTGTCTATTTTTATCTAACATTTATAATTTTATAGGTATACATAAATCATGAAATTTGAACTTAATTCCAATACAACAGTACATTTCACAACTTTGATTCAGAATTAAGACTGAATTAACAAAGTTTTGGAAAAATATCACATTAATAATTGTTCTTTTAAAATTTAAATTATTCATAATATAAATCAGCAGTTTCGAACTATCATGGTTTTTTACATATACATATATATACATACATAACTCTCTTCGACCTGTTTTATAAAGTTAACAGTATCTTTTAATCTGATGCTATTAACGCTAGCTCTTGTAGATAATGCTTTTGTTCCAATTTTCAGTAAAAATAGACTCATTTTTAATTTTCTTTAAAATCACAGAGGCACACACACATTTTATTTATTATATTTCTTTATTTCAACATATGAAATAGTAAGGAAAGCTATACTTCGATTCCATGCATTTCGTACAAACACTTGAGTCTATGTATTATAATAGACACAAAAGACCCAGTAATTATAACTATTATTATAATTCCTAACAATCTCTTTTTTTGTCTCTTCTTATATACTTTTTAAATATTTTTAAACAATTTTTATTGATATTTTTTCATTGGTTTATCAATATTTAAATTTCTGTTAAGAGATTTTTAAAGCAATGTGTGAGTGTGTGTTTTCCATACATTCTGTTAAATAACATTTATATATACTGTTCAATTAAAGGACGTAATTCAAATTTGAGAGCCCTAATTTTGAATCTCTAATTTAGTCTCCCTTAAATTCTCAAATAGATCTGGATCATTTGCTAATTGTAGAATAAATTAGACCTATTGCAGATAACCTTTCTGAGAATAGTTTGGATGTTTTTACAATCTTTGCAAATTGTGCCATGACTGACCCAGAACCAAAATATTCTAAGACCTAATATGTTTAGCTGACCAAGGAATATCCTATTCTTACAGATTAGATGATTTTATTAAAACTATTACAAATAATACCAAAAATCAAAAGAAGTAGAGAGCTTTAGAGCCATAGTATACCAAAAGAGAGGCATAGTATCATTTGAAAGTGAAGGATGAATAAAAATGGATGGGAATCTATACTAATTTGACGTTTTTCAGAGCTTGAAATGTAATTTAATAAAATACAGTTGTTCATATAAATTAATATAGGTGCAGTTTAAAATTTACTAACTCATGTTTTACTTAATGAAACCTGATCAAAACTTTAGCTCTGTTTTTCTTATGGTTTAAAAAAAGGTAGCTGGAAACATTAAACTTGTTTTATGTAGAAAAAAGTTCCGTGAGTATTGTTAAGTAAAGTTTCTTTTGTTAGAAATTTCATTTAAGATTCTTCATTTATAAATAACATTTTTTTTTGTTCTACCATTCACGTGAACGGCTCTGAAATGAGCATCTTTTGTGAAGTATTTTCCATTTTTCATTTTTCTCAAAAAATTCTTAATAATAATATACTACATTCACTTTACATTTGTCAAGAAGAAATGCGAGAAGGGAAGGCGTTATTAATTCTCAAAAAAATAGTAAGAAACCCCAAGTTTATATTTTTCACAAATGGTTTCCACATTTAGAGAATATTATGACAAAATATTTTAACTTTTTTAAAATTCATTTGTGGTCCTTTCATACACTTTAAATCTCAATAACGCGAATCATGTTAAATCGAGTACAAATTTTTGAAAACATTAAGAATATTTAATATTTTAGCTCACACCAAGCGCTTAATAGTTATTTTCTAATATATCGCAGAAGAATTTCTAAGATAGCACAATTCAAAAACTTGTATTTTGAGATATGATTGTCTTCAATAGTAATGAGAATTTACTTTGAAATTTTTCTAGAAAGTATGTCATCTGTGGAGTTAATTTTTCTCAATTTTCTTGAAGTGTTATTTAAACTGTAGTGTTTAAGATCTATGTCGATTGAAAGTAAATTTTTCATATTAAATTTTAAAAAATGAGTACACTTTTAATTCGAAATTTACATTTACTACAGCCATTCTAATATAACAAAATTTTATATAAAGTAAAGCATACATAAAAAAGAGAATGCAAGCGACTAGAAAATTCTCATGACAAAATCACTTTCTCAGATGCATGTTCATATATTTTATTCATATCTATTAGAGCACTCTATAGGGTATTAATATAAATTTAATATGTAATTGTCTTAGTGTGATTTATAAGACATTATTAGTAATAAATATTACAATTGACTTGAAAAGAATTTTTGCTTCATTTTAATTTTCAAATTATCAAATATGAATAAAAAACAGTTTATGGAACTTTTTTGAAGAGAGACGCATTAAAATATTTATTTAAACTTGCGTCTTTTCTCGGATTATTTTAGATAATTTTAGTAAATAAATTGTATTTTTTAAATCTAAGTATTTAGCATTTTAAACTTATTAAAGAAGAAGTATACATTTTTACACTATAACTAATGAACTTCATCGGGAAGTTGAGAAAAAATGAAATTAATTTCTAAATATTTCTTTTCAAGTAAAATTATTTCTAATATTTATCATAAACTTATATGATTAGAAGGAAAGATTATGTTTATATACTTAAGAAAATCAATTCCAGAAAAAGAGCTTTCCATCAATGACAGAACATGCTCTCATTTCATAGATCAAAACACATCATCTTTTGAAAACTCGAGTGGTAAAGAACGAATTTTTCTAAGCTCAAATATTATATGATTTGAAAAATCACACCCTGAGCTTTTATACTTATTCTATGACGGGTAATAACAAATTTTGAACACATTTTTCTGTGATTGCTAAACTAGCTGTTACAAAAACCATTACTGTCAAAGTAACAGATGAAAGGTTATAAATGTTTTCCTCTGAAATTTAAAACTCTTTACTTATTTCATAAATATAAATTATAGTACAGTGTTTGAAAGCAAGCAAAAATAATATATCATAAAGGGGATTTTGAAATGGTTTCTATTTATGTTTTTACATAAAAAATATGAGTATTTATACCTATATACACAGCGTTTGGAAAAAAAATCATGAACTATCTGTATTATATCTACTGTAAAAATAGACATACACCCCCACGAAAAAAGTATCAATTTTAATGTATTTTTATAAGAGATTATTTTACATTGGTAAAAATAAGCCTGCTTATATATATATATATATATATATATATATATATATATATATATATATATATATATATATATATATATATATATATATATATATATATATATATATATATATATATATATATATATATATATATATATATATATATATATATATATATATATATATATTAATTCTGTTTTAATTTACATTTATTTTTTATTGCAAGATATCTTAATTTTGACTACAACTTATATTTAATTTTAAATCAAATTAAATATGCTATATTTAATATTTAGCTTAGTAATTAAATGATACTTGACAATATAAATATATATTTTCCAGGTAAAAAGATCTCTATTTACTTAAGTGTGAAATTAAAATTTTATATTATGCAGCAAACTTTTATCTAAAATTATCAATATCAGATAAATGATTGTTCATTAATTCAGAAATTAAGAATTAATTTTGTTATCATTTTGCATGATTTATGAATAGAAATTGACTTTAAATAATATTTAATAAATTGTGCCTATTTATAAATTTAATGTTATGCAAATAAACTCTGTGAAAGATGAAATTAATTATGTTGTAAAATTAAACTGACATCTACGTTATGGCTAGGCATGAAAATAATTTTCTTTATTATCATTTGAAGTTAGAAAAACTTATGCATTATTGTGTCATAAGTTTACTTTCACTTATATTATATCACCTAAAAAGCTCAGTAATTGTCTTACCATAATATATTATGCTGAAAAAGTCTGATTTATTTTTTTAATCTTTCGAAACTGTTTTTTACAAACATATTTATTCTGCAAATCATATATTTAAATTTAATGCTACAATGTTCCTCATATCGTACTTACTTTTAAGTAAATAATAATTATTTTTTAATTAATTCTGCTAAAATGAAAATTAAAATATGATTCAACAGCAAAAGAATAAAGTAAAACATCTTCAATACTGTAAATAAATGTAGAATTTAAGGAAAAATTATTCAGCTTCTTAATTATAAGATTCGTGTCACTTTAGAATACAAATTATGACAATCTGCATTTTACGCAAAGAAATTATTTTGTTCTAAGCATTTTCTGTCAAGCTCTAATAAAGCAAATTTATTTTTAAGTACTAAATTCGTCTTGAAATATTTCCTAAAACATAACTTAATAAGCATGAAGTCTGCAAAAACCTTTGTTTTTTTTACTATTCATGAAAATGAGCTCAATTGTGTATGCACTTTTTTAAACTGTCAAAATGTATTGTAAAAAAAAGACTCAGTTTTGCAATTGAAATAATGCGCGTTTTTCCCCATGGACACTATATGTATTCAAATATGGATGTGAGAAAACGTAGTCTATTTCTCGACCTTCAAAAAATTGAGAAATTTATTTAAAAAAACTATGTGGCAATTATTTTAATTTATAATCATTGAATATATGGTTAAAGGATCATGTGTTGCAATTTAGCAGATTCATCACAAAGTTTGCATGACAGGGCGAGTAGGTATAATGTACGTGTAGTGACATTTTGATGATGATGATACCCAGGAGTAGAGGGTGTTACACGACAATCTATAGAGAAAACTAAATTCATGCTCATTGCAAAACTCAAGTGTGACCCGCAGATACTTTGGGGAAACCACAGACTCAAAAAAGCTAACCATATCAAGCTGCTAGGAGTGATCCTTGATAAAAACTTAACTTTAAAAATCATATCATCTCCCAAGGCAATAAAGCGCTACTTCTGCTAGTATAACTACACAGAATTGCAGGCAATGAATGGGGCATTAACCAACATTACCGGATAATGCTCTACAAGACAGTCATTGAACGCATGATCAGCCATGGTGCCGCTGTTTGGGGAACTTCACTCACATCTAAGACATCTCAAAAGCTCTCATCCATTCAAAGAAAGTTCCTTCTCAGCATCACTGGTGCTTTCAGAACTACCCCAACCTCAGCCTTACAACTCATTACAGGTCTTCCCTCCCCTTCATCTGAAAGTTGAAGCAGAGGCAAATCTCATCAACCTCACTAAGACTGGAGTTCAGTGCCTAGAACCTCTTCTCCCCTTACCATCTGATGTTGAGGCGAAACTAAGTCTGGATACAAATCATCCTGGTCTTTTTAATATCAACACGCTCATCACAATAGACAAAGAGGCAACCCCTCTGCTGTTTTTGCCGGACACTTTACACATATTTACAGATGGATCAAAACTTGAAGGAGGAGTAGGGACAGCTTTTGTTGACTACCTAAACAACTCTAAAATCCACACATGGAAGCAGAAACTCCGCAACGTGAACTCTGTTTTCCAGGCAGAAGTAATTGCAATCAAAGAAGCTGTTATATTCGCAAAAAGGCAATATCTTCCTGTAATTATTTGGTCAGATAGCCAGGCAGCACTTAAATCTATCAGCAACCCAACATCAACAAGTCCTATAGCTCGCTCTGTCCAAGCTGAATTAGTTAATTTCTTGTCAATCCAACTAAAATGGATTAAGGCCCATGCTGGAACAGAAGGCAACGAGGAAGCTGATAAGGAAACGAAGAGTGCAGCCTCATCCTCACTCCAGCCTCTCATTGTTCCACTCCCACGCTGCCATCTGAAATAAGAATGTCAGAAATGGATTATTGTTAACTGGCTACAAAGCTGGAAGGAGGCCAATACAAGGCGCCTTATTCATGAGATGGAACCCACTGTCTCAATGAAACCATTAAGCTGGACAAGAAATGAAATTCTATTTATGTCCGGCCATGGCCCTTTTCCTACGTATTTTCACCGAATGAATCTTGCAGTCTCACCTAATTGCACTTGTGGAGATAATGGCGATCCTCTCCATTTCATCACGGCTTGCCCATTAACAGCTTCTTGGCACCTGTCAGGCCCAGCCACCAGATGGATAGTGGTGTGGAAGAAAGCAATCCTAAATAACAAGATTTCCAGGAGAAAGTTGAACCAACTCATGGATTTTCTAATTATTCAGGAAGGCCTTTTTACTTGGTTCCATGATAGAACCAGCTAGTAACTACTCCAACCCTGTGTCGTATCAATCCTCTTGCCTCATCATTTACCTAATACTCTGCCTTACTTTGTATAGCTCTTCTTCATACCTTACACAAATTTTGTAATTTATCCCCTATTTCTCACTTAGTTTGTAGCACAATAACCATTTGTTAATATTCATGTAATTCACCAACCAACCAATTTTTTTATAATTTTTATTTAGTATAATATTGTTTAATTACTCCAAAAAATTTTGTATATACTTGTTGATTTACCCTAATTATTTGTAAGGAATTGTTAGTTTAACTTGTATTGTCCATAGTGTGGTAGTATTCGGGGTCGCAAAATTGGGGTTCTTTCATAACGGCTCCGTTTTTCTTTCCTGTGGCTTCCATCAAACTGGTATAGCTCATTTGAGCTGGGTACAGGGAAGTTCCCTGGCGTAAGCGTAAACGACAATCTATATAAGCACATAAAATCCAATGTAATTTTCAGACTAATTAAGCATTTTCAGTTTTGTTAACATACTTCGCTCCAGGGCACTCGAGCTGTAACAATGGGTTAGAGGAAAAACATTGACATGCTTTTATTCCAGTTCTGATAGCTTCATATGTACAACAGACTTTTTCATAAAAAATTATAACTTTACACGAATAGCTAAAAAATAAAACATAAATTTATGAAAACAATGAATATAAAAGAAATGATCATCTTCAACCTATGTAATTTTCTAAATATTTACACTCAAAATTTGAATATTAGTCAACGTATCCAAAATATTTTTGCCACATCCTCTACGTTCAACTGCAATTTTGGTTTGAGTTGGTTTGTTTGTCCATCAATGATCGTTTTACTCACATCGAATCACAAGAGCTAATAAGACCTAGGTTTACGGTCACATTCTTATTAAATTTTCAATTGTACTATTACTTTTAAATAACTTTGAGTCACTGAGGGCAAAATTATTTCTGTTTTATTGTCTTTATTAGTCTTGATTTGTGTTACAGCTATTAAATATTAGAAACCAGATTGGTAACTTATTAAGCCATTCGAGCCAACATATTCTAGAATAACAAAAATATGACACAATTTTTTTATTAAATCCTATTCAACCTCATGAATAAGTTAAATAATCTAATTCTTATAGGTCAAATAGAGTTTCGAAGTGAAATATAATCTCATGTAATCGAACTATTTTCAAATCTATTGATGGGTTAATCACACATAAAAAAGGGAAAAGTTGTGTCAATCTTGCACCAATTTACGATCAGATATCTTTGTTAGATGACTGATTGAGGGAATATACTATTCAAGGTGGTAAGCGAATAACATTTCCAATGAGGGCATTATTTTGCTATAAAATGACGTCATGCATATCAAAATGAGTGCTACCACAATCATTAACCATTTAAAAATATAATACGATTTTTATATCATTACATATGAATAAAAAGGAAAACAAAGTTATTTATTCAGTATTATCTCATGTTATCAGCTAATATCAAGAACCTCGCAATCTTTAACTTATATATTCTTCTCGAAATTTGATCTCATAATGATGCATTCATCATATGCCTCTATGCAGAAATAGGATTCATCTAAGCGACCTGATGTGTTCTTATTTATTTGTTGTCTTGCGAGTGTCCTATTGCTTCTGTAGATACTTGCCATCTTTTGCAAAATTCAAGGTAGGGAACATTGTTATGCAATCCCCTAATCTCTTGAAGACTTTGTTTAATTTAACTAGTCACTCTACAGTAGCAATTTTTGAAATCGTGAGCTGATTAAACTCAAACTGATTTAAATCAGATTTCAAATTACCAACAGTATTTACACCCCTAGGGAAAATTAAGCCCACGAATTGTAAAGTAGAAGACCAATGCATTAACAATATTAGTCATTTAACAGTTAGCCTAATTAAATACTAAGAAGAAAACACGTTTATCTACTGGACATAATGGCGCAAAGCTGCTTTACTTCTACAGGGAATACATTATGAATTTCTTGGAATCATTGACTTTCTATTTACTTGACAATTATATATCTCGATCAATATGAAAAAGAATATCATTGGCTCCATAGGCCATAGATCTACCCCATAGGGTGAATTTAATCAAATGTTGATAAAATGTGTAGTTCTTACACGATACATAACGAATCTTTTCAACAACAAAATCATTGTTTAAATGTGATTCCTTTTCTTTTATACCTATATAGCTACGTATATATGCATTTTAGTGATACTCTAAAAGTTAATAATTTGTACATGACAATATGTATTACATAAAAATGTAGATGTTGTTGTATGCTTTATAAATGCGGAATTTTTACTGTCAGGATGCATTGCATATAATCTAAAAATTAAACAAGAAACTATAACATATAATTTAATTTTTAATGCATGCAATGTGTGACAAGAGCATTCATTAAATTGCGAATTTTTAATAATAATTCTTGATGCCTTAGATTTAAAAATAATTGCTATCTATAATTTTGATTAAAATTTGATGTTTTCAAAATGAATCAATAGATCATATATAACGTAAAATTCTACCTTTCAAATACATTTAACTTTAGAAAATTATTATTTAACAATAAAAAACATGTATCATAAGAGTGAAATATCTTTTTTACATTATTTCAAAACAATATAGTTTTGCATTTATCATTAAGTGGAAAATCTGCACATAAGCATTATTTTTTACAGTGATACATAAAACGTACAAAATACTCTCATTTAATTCTCCTGAAATGAAAAATATTAAAATTATTCATTATAAAATAAGAATCTTGAAGAAGGAATAAAATTATTTTTAGATAAAAAAAATTTGGAATCATCGTTCCCTTAAAACTTCAAAAGACAAGTTTTTTTCCCTTCCAGGCATATAAGTGGGTGCTGTCAAATCAGTGACATTTTAGCTAACGGAAAAAGCATGAAAAAGTGAAATTTCTTAAAATATTTTTCATCCACGGAAATGTAAATTTCGTTTTTTACAACTTTTTATTGAGATACATCACTGAACAATTTTATGAGATACCATTAATGAAAAAATAAAGAAAAATGGATCAGGTATTAGAAAAAGAAAACAATTTTACAGTTGAAACGTTTCAATAAATATGAAATAATGTAAATGAATAATTTTACAATTTTATTTAATAATAATTTTTCTGTTTTCTAATTTTGATGTCATTTAAAATATGCTTATTGTTATCACAAATGTGCTATTTTATTTTGTATTCCAGTAAAATTAAAAATATTTAATGAAAAACCCCTGAATATTTCAGATATTGATAATTTTTCATAAATTGATAGTTATTTTAAGCTGAAATAAATCCAGATTGAATTTTAAGCAAAACTTTAGTGAAATATGTCATTTGATTTCTTTAATAATGCTAATGTGAAATTTGGAAGTAAATCAATGAAAAAATTTCGAACAGATACTTGAAAAGATTAAAATAATACTCGCCTTAGTTTTTGTTGTTTTATATTTAAATCAAACTATGATATTTATATAGATAATCCAAACAATATCGTTGAAATTTTTAAAGATATTTTATAGAAATATTTTTTTCTTTACTCACTCATATATTATGTACAATCTCCTTTTCTGTTTGATGCTGTTTTATAATAAGTGTGTATGTATGTGTGTTAATAAATTTTTATTTAATATACTTATTTTCAATATCCCTTATAGATTTACTATATTATAGTAAACTTTAAGAATAATAAATCTAGTCCTGTGCATTTAGATTATAGAGACAGACTTAACCGATATGTGTACGATAGCTGAAATTCCAACGATTTTGTTTGGATCATATATATATATATAAATATCATAGTTTGACCTTATTAATTTTTATGATTTTTTTCAGGTTAAATTAATTAATTTCCTCAGAATTTGAAAGGAGCATGCAAGTAAAAAAATTTTAATTAAATTGGTATTTTCATTTTGATTGGGTCCTTCAATGAGTCATCCCTTCAAATAGTTTGTTCAAATTTAATTATAAATCAAAGTTAATCAATATTTTCTATTGAATATTCCATAACTGTTAATTGTAAGATTCTGATTGAGAAAACAAATTGAAAAATAAAATGAAATCCCTTATTATTTTCATTTTCTATAATAACTAGTATACCAGTACCGATTAGAAAGAATACAACCTAATTACTCTCTACAATACCCTTAATAGCTAGCAGTCTAAAAACGAGGCAAATTTTATACGTAAAATAGTTTCTGGGTAAATAAGGTTTTTATAATAATTTTATTAATCAAAAATTATTAATTTTATTTAAAAGTAAGAAAACTATATTGATTAATTTATAATTCAAGGTATGTAGACATTTTTAGAGCTCAAATTTCGTTTGACTTAAAAAGTTCTCTTTAGGAGATTTAGTAAATTATTTTGTTCATATTTAAGTCTTATTTCTAAAACCAATAAAAATAAATTTTATTCTTTCTTTATGAAAGGTGTACTAGGCTTCATCAATAAGTAAAAAAAATCATGAATCGATTTTGTGAATTGACATATTTAAATGCATATATTTCGTTCAAACAATTCAATTATAAGACTCTAGCAATTTAAAAAGAATTTATAATGAATTAGAAAACATTAAATAAAAACTAAAATTAATAATTCACTAAATTGTATCTCTCTTAATTGAAGAATAATTCAGTATGATTTAAAAGATTTTCTCTGTAAAAAGACGAATATAGTATCATATGTTATAAGAGTGAGTATTTTGTGAATACTTATACACAAAACACTCGAAGAAGATGGAAAAGACGAATACTTATTGGTAATAAGTATTCGTCTTTCTATACTACATTCAATCAATCCACATTTATTTCAATCCAACTGAATAATACGCTTTATTCTTCTTTATTCATTTGTTTAATACACTACTGGCCATTAAAATTTCTACACCAGGAAAGCGGCACACCACACACGTGATATTTGCATGACAGGTAGAACTTGCTGTGATATGCAAATGATTAGATTTTCAGCGCATTCAAACAATGCAGGCGACAATAGCGACATCTATTATGTGTATAAAACCAGAGATTTGACAGCAGTTTTCTCATACTCAATTTCCGTTTCAACGTTGTTTTCGGTAAAGAAAGTTGTTGTAATGCCTCGTGTAAGAAGAAGAAATGCCTATCAGCACGTGTCTGACTTTGATCGAGGAAGGATTATAACCTACCGGGATTGCGGTTTATCGTACCGCAATATTGCTGCTCGTGTCGGTCGAGACCCCATGACTGTTAACAGAATATGGAATCCATGGGTTCAGGACAATCATACGGAACGTCATGCAGGATCTCAGCGACCCCCCATCACTAACAGCAGAGAAGACAGACATCTTATCCGCATGGTCACAAGGGATCGTACAACCACGTCACGAACCCTGAGTCGAGAAATGGAGTCATTTGCAAGGAAACAAGTTTCTGCTCGAACTGTTCGACGACGTTTGCAGCAGCATGGATTGTCTGCACGGTGACCATGGCTTCGACTACCATTGACGCTGCGTCACAGGCAGGAGCGCCTTCAATGGTGTGATCAGCGACGAACCTGGACGCGGGAACGGCATCACGTCATCTTTACAGATGAATCTCGATTCTGTATACAGGACCATGATGGCCGCATCCGTGTTTGGAGGCATCGTGGAGAACGCGCATTGCCAGCTTGCATTGGACATCGCCATACTGGCCTATCTGCTGGAGTGATGTTATGGGGTGCCATTGGATACACGTCTCGATAACCTCTTGTTCGCATTACCAGCACTTTGAACAGCAACCGTTACATTTCCGATGTGTTAAGGCCCGTGGCTCTGCCCTATCTTCGAGGCCTTCCTAATGCTTTGTTTCAACAAGGATAATGCACGACCGCATGTTGCCCGTACTGTTCTGAACTTCCTTGATACAGAACAGTTTCGACTGTTACCCTGGCCAGCACGTTCTCCTGATATGTCACCAATTGAGAACGTGTGATCAATGGTTGCCGAGCGATTGGCACGCCATCACTCACCATCCACTACTGTCAATGAACTGT